>APFE031358904.1:0-63757 GCA_000404065.3 Pinus taeda
ATATATTTTAAAAAAACGACTTACTCCTCACACCCACAATCTATTTTTCATTGACCTGCCATCACACAAACTGCAGTTGTCCAACAAACCCCCTGTCACATCCCCGGTGCCTATCAACCGATGGTTCAAACTGACTATCATTTCCCTAACCCTGCTTGAGCCATTATTTACCCATAATATCCACCACACACCTCCCTACGACATATATTTGGCAGTCAGCGTTACATTGGTAAATGTCATCCGACCACATATCTTTCCACTACAACTGCTCCACACGTTGTGTCCTCCACATCTGTTGTCGCATCCAGAGTCCCTCCATTGCCCAATAGCTGCTCTATTCCCAGTTCAACCGCTCATCTCTCCCTAACCATCTTGTTGCCGCTTCCTTCTCAACTACCATCGTTTTGCCACTCCTACAACATCCATGTAGCCCCAATAGACCGTCGACCAAATCTAGTCACATAATCACCCTATAAATTGTAGCTGCTGCATCAACATCTCATATCTGCACACAACAAATTTTAAATCCGTATTGGTGACTCTCAGTTTTCCAACTAGAGTACAACTAGACATATGACTGAACAAGAACCAACAATCATACCATTTGAGAAGTAGGGGTTTTAGTGCTAAGAAATTTGTCGCTTCTCGGATGCTGCAACCATACGCTGCCATTAGTGACGTATTCATGGTTCTTTTTGTGTCATCAGGTTATGCCCATCCATGTCTCCATTTTACCCATCACGTCTTCCTCCGATAGTTGCACCCCGTAACTATCAAGGTTCAATATTCAGTTAGTTTTTTAATTAAAGTATTTATATTCATATTTATAACTATTATATAATTATTATATTATATTATAAATACTACTTTAAAAAAACAAGAATTATTAAGTTAAATATTTACTTTTTATTAATTAATATATATATATTTATATATATTTATATTATATATATTATATATATATTAATATATATTATATCTAGAGAGAGAGAGAAGAGAGAGAGAGAAGTTTTATATTGATAGGAAATAAAATAAAAGAAGGGTATTTATAAAAAAAAAAGAGAGAGAAAAGAAATACAGGTTTTATATTAAAAAATTTAAAATTAGAATAAAATAAATAAAAATAAAAATTTATTATATATAAAAAAGGGAATATAAAAGAAGTAAAAGAAAATATGAAATCTCTAATTAATAAGCAAAGACAATTCCAAATAAATGTAGAACAAGTAATCACAATTCTTGAGCGACAATATGCTGAGGAGAAAGAGAAAAGGGAATCCCTATTCCATTCTCTACATCCATCATCACTCCCATAGAATGATGTAATCCAGTGTACTGAGAAAGTGCAAGAAGATTAAGAGAATGGAAAAATAGCCAAAATCCAACAAAACAAATGTTAGAACACAAACATAAAGATCTTTTGGATATGCATTACAAAGAAATAATGGAAAAGGACGAAGAATTTTTTCGTCTCAAGGACCACGTCGAAAAATCACTGGTGCAAGTGAATAAGACTAAGGTCACAAAGAAAGAACTCAAAAAGCACATCAGAACAAGAAGATGAAACTTTATGTTTAAAGAACCTTAATAAAAATTTATTAGAACAAATCAGAGATCTAGAAGATGAAAATATTAAAATTCAAAACGTTGAAAATAAGGTTGATAAATCAGAAATCAAAGAACTTTTACCACTGAAAAACTATAATCAAAGTCTACTCACTCAAATTCAGAAACTTAAGGATGATAATAATGCATTAAAAGATAAGTTAGAACAATTCACTCAAGAAGTATCGAAATCTATAGTCGCAACAGTTCAACTTGAAAATAAGGGAACATATACTGCTCGAGTGAATATGACTACTCAAAAGGACAAGTCAATTGAAGAAATGACACGTTTAGATGTTGAAGTTCAAACAATGAACATTCCCAGTGAATGTTCCATAACCAACTCAACAACATCTTCGCCAGAAGAAAATATAAAAATTGCCACATGCCCAATAAGGGAAAGTAAAGTCCCATATCGGCATCGGAATCATGAGAATAGATGAATCAACCATGCTACATATCTAAACCATTCACAACAGAAACAACAAACTAATGTTCCAGATAATAGTGATGTAACCTCAATCTAGTCTTATGTTAACAAGTTGTTACAAAATTCTAGTGATCAAAATACTATAAAAAAGATTAATCTCGGATGGTCTGATCCCTTCTCAGTGTGACAATTTTGTTTGTCACTAAGAAGATCATATCAACTTGTATCGACGAGGATGACTATTCTGAGAGAGAAAGTCATTCAAATCCAAAAAAGAGATCAAGTCTTTTTCATCGAAAAGCTTTGAGGACAAAGCTTTTTGAGGAAGGAGACAATGTTATGAATAAAATATATAAAATAATGTAAAATAATTGTAAACAATAATAATCATAAATAATGATTAGTTAAACTAGTAATTAGGTTGAAGAGGCATGTCTAAATGAGACATGACTCTTCGTGAAGAGACAGTTGCCTGGTATATAAGCAAGCCTCTCATTCTGATTGTAAATCATTCATTCTTATTTAGATATTTTAATATATAATATTTGTATCCTCATGGATATCTTTATATTCCAAGTCTTTTGGAGTAATTAATCTATAGAAGGAACTTTGTTCACTTCAGGTACTCAATGACTCCGGGCATCTCGCAAGGTTGGCCCACTCCCTTCACAACTCACTAAGGTGCATAACCCCAAGCCTCGAAGTCCTTACACCCCCACCAAACTTTTGCATCCCAATCCAATAACAGGTGCCTAGCCTAGAACATTAGGCACTTGGCCTCCTCAAGATGGTCCCCTAGCCCTTCAAGAGCTATCCATCAAGAGCTACACATGACAAAGGAACCACTGTCATATTTAGTGTTGATTGAGTTCTCCCCAGCCCATATGGTGTTACTCATTCTCCTTCGTGCGTATGGGCTCGCACGAGATCATTAAATAAACCAGCCCTCTCGGCCCATTTTTGGAGTCCTATCTATTATCACACCTCAACATGCAACCAATGCATTAGCTATACCAACATAGTATCATAGAAAATAATCCACATACCAAGTCTTGCATGTCATCATGTAACATTCATCATTGTTAATCGCAACATTATGAACTACATGCTCATGCATGTCATAAATTTGTATGCAACTATCACATGCGTCACCTCATGAAATACCATCATAAGTTATAACATCAACATATTTGCATCAAAGACATATCATGACTTCACATAATAAATGAACCACATGTCAATAAACCTCATATTATAGCATCATAATTCCTATGTTATGCATATCATATCCATCATGAGTATTTAATATTAAATACATATCATCACATAGTAAATGAATATGTCAATCTACCTCAACATAACATCATAATTCCTATGCCTATCATCATCATCATAAGGATATATCATCACTATTGTAACAATTATAAGAACCACATGTGCATCGTTATCCTCATACCATCATATCACGAAACCTCATCCAACATTATACTCAACAACATTATTTTGACATAATAGTTAAACAAAACCTTAACTGAAATCATACTATGATTTAGATGTATCAATAAAATTTAAACAAAAAAACGTGGTTTAGACATTTCACAAAAGTATCTATCTAAGCTAAGTTATACAATCCTTTGATTCACCACACAATTTAATAAAAAGGATAAGGAAAAACACAATGAATACCATATCCATCCTCCATCTTCTGAGGTAGTTGACCTAGGGCTATATTGGTCCCATTGAACCTTGATTAGTTTAGCATATTATCAATTTAGTATGTTCGTTCATATTAGATGATCTCTTCTTTTATCTTTAGTATACATTCGAACTTCCAATTAGATTCTATCAATAACTACATATATTCCAAATATTATTACTAACTATATTCAAGATGTCACTCAATGATTATAAATCAACCATGAAACTCATAAAATTCTCAAGTTCACAATTTGTCAAGTATCAATAATCAATGTATATAAAACATTCCAAAAATAATTTATCAAATTTTTCTTTACAATCACATATTTAATTAAATCATATATAATATCACATAAAATAATTTAAATTTTGTATCAACCATTTTATTAATCCACAATTATATGTAGCCATATAATAATATTTATAATATAAAATAATTTCTTATTTTTATATGCGTATTTCAAAAAATTTAATAGTAAAATAGACTAAACTCAACACATTTACATATATTATAAAAACTAACGCTTTCAGCCTCATGGGAAGGCACTATCTTGGATATCACCCCTTGAATAGTCGAATGCCAGAGAAATTGAGAGGCAACCAATTTGTCCTTTTATGAACATGTCTGACATTAGGAAAATTTTGTCTGTTTTTTCTATTTAGACATTATAAACCTCGTTATCATGATGATTAGAGTGGTATCAAAAAGACAATCCTAGTATATCTAATAGACATATGCCAAGTATAGGTACAGTTATATATGATTATGATAGATTTTGCTCGGCCTACCATCTGAAAAACAGTAAAGTTATTATGCTAAGACTGGATGGGATCCTAGTAAAAGATTGGAGATCCCATGGCTTATCTCTCTAATGTACATATACAATTAACTTTAATTCTAGCAGAAATCCCTCCTTACACGAAAAAAAAACATAGTCCAAGCACTAAAATGGATATCATATATTCTACTCCATCAGAAAGGCAATTCGCTTCTAGCTAATTCAGGATTTTGGTATTACCGTCCTTTCGAACAATGGAACAAAACACGTGGAACAAGGAAAAGTTTGAATCATAAATAATTAGACAAAATACATTACATATATTCCCACTTAAAAAAAAAAAAACCAATAAACAAGAGTCGTAGTCAAATTACGCTCTTTGATGGTATCAATTCCTTGTGTGCATGTCTGCATAATCTAATTAACTGGGCTAGACACGTATTTCAGGTCATGTATGAGCTTTTAGTAGTTTGCATCAAGGTTTTTGGCATTTCACTTGTGAACCGATTTTCATATAATTGTTACACTGTTCAGCTTCAGGTATGAGCTCTCAGTCTCGTTGAGTTTTGACAGTCTTAAAGTATGTTGCAAAATTGCGATTCATTTCAAAATTTTCATGAAATTCAGATTAAGATGACAACATTGTGTGTTGTTGCCTTTTATATGGCTATCCTTCCGCTGTTAGCTAAGATGTTGTAATGCGAAAAATTATGACTTAATAATTCCATTCTCTCTTCTTCCGGAGATGGGAATGGTCTTGCCAAAGCTCATGCTATCGTTCTAATGATCAACTACTTTTTACACACAATTAATATCTCTTGGAATTATTGTGTGAGAGGATGTCAGTGTCCATGATGGGAAACTGTCTTATGTAAAAGCCACTTTCGGTTTTGAATAAGTTCCAGCCTCGAAATTATATATAGTAGATAGATGCTAGTATATCCTATATCATTCTACATTCATCCTACATAAAGATTGAGTTGTTTGAAAAAATGTATTTTGTTCGATTTTTTTTATTTTTTTTCGGAAGGAAGGAAGGATGTGACCATAATATTTTCTAAGGAATAACCCTCTTAAATAGTCAAAAAAATAATTTAAAGCTCTTACATAATAAAAAAGGAGTTTAAAGCATTAAGGAGAGTTTAGGAATAAAAAAATAAATAAATACCCCTCAAAATATTAATGAGAAAAATTATTTACAGTGATTTTACAAAAATTAAAATGATAACCTTTTTCCCAAAGGAAATTGATTTTCCTTTGAAAAAAAAAAAAAAACTCAAAGTAATTGATTGAAATCTCAACGATAAAAATTACGCATTAAACAAAGTGAGTAACAACCTCAAAAATTAAATTAAAGATTCCAATGCTCTGAATAATTTATTTCTCAGAAAATTAAAGATTCCAATGCTCTCAATAATTTATTTCTCAAAATTGACTTCAAATACCGTAGATATTTTCGCTCAGAAATGTTGACGGCTTCCCAAAAAAATCGATAAATAAAAAACAAGGCTTGCATGACATTAACTTAATTAAAGCATAAATAATAAAAAAATGAGCAGTAAGTCTAACCATTATTAAGATGTAAGAAACTAAAGGTCGGATTGCTTTTACATTCAAAGTCTCGATCTATGATTGAAGCTTTAAAAACTTGGGAATCCTAATGCAAGGAAAAACCTTCTAGAATTAACTTTATAAAAGTCAATAGTTAAATGGACACGGATCATCATAGAAGTAAAAATTTAACATAAAAGTATAATGCATTAATTCTTAGATAATGATCTTCCTAACTGGGAACTAACCGAAATCAAGAATATAAATAAAGATTTTGAAGTTTTGTAACAAAAAAATTCCATTAAAACAACTTTAAAGGAGAAGTAAAAGATTCATATTAAGGATCAAGGCATGTTTTAGAACAGCATGAAGTCTTCAAACTTTTATTTGTTAAGAAGTATAGTCCTCGATGCACTAAAATATGCAGTAAATCCTTCAAACCCTGATCATTCTGAACAACTACTATTATAAAAAAAACACAGCCTTCAACTATCATCCATTTCAGGAATCTAGATACATTCAATGACTTTATGAAGCCTTGAAGCTCTTAGCATTTTACAGATCGAGACACATTAAAACAAAGTATTAATGCCTTCAAACTTTCCAGGCATTCATATAGGACAAAGCCTTCAAAATCATTAACCAAACTAATATGGTCAATTCCAGAAAAGATCTACGTCAAGCAGTTCATTCAAGACCAAAACTCAACAAAACAATGGATCTAACATCTCAGAGAACAGATCGTTCGAGGCACTATGCACCGATCAAACATGGAAAATAGCACAAGAAGAAAGCTTCAAGAAATTTTACCTTTCAAAACACTTTAGAAGCGTGAATAAAAGCTTCTACAGACAAACCACCAGTCTAGGCATTAAGAAGACGAATCCTCATACCACCAATCTAGGCATTAAGAAGACGAATCCTCATAGAACTTTATTTTTTTTATCTTTTTCATTAAATCATTTAGATCGAAGTTTTATACATTAAAATGTATATAGGCCCTAAGAGTTGAAACTAGGCTCTAATACCATATGTAACAAACCCGAAATAATAAAAAGTAATTAATTAGATATTTATAATCAACACGCAATTTATCAATTAATTAACATCAATTTCAAAAATATGAGTAGAGACAAAAAATATGAGTAGAGACAAATTACGTGTGGTGATGATGTTTCTCACTTGTGATTTCAGGGTTGAACGTGAGTTGAATTCTGCTAACTGCAACAAAATTTTGGGGACGAATCCTCACCCAACCGTAGGCTCAATCACACAAAATCTTGCTACAACTAGCCACCCCCGAGTCCTCAATCAACGTACTACTACCAGGGATCCTTTGTCTCACAACACTATTCTCCCAAGAGAATGGATGATAGAATCATGGAATCATGGAATCATGGAATGCCTCTCATCTTCCTCACCATCTATTAAATAGAGAAAACATTGGAAGGGGAACCACATGCACACACTCCATGTGTCAACATGCAAGTTTATTCCTTTTTTGTTTTATTTCTTTTGTTTTTACTTTTTGCTAGCTTTACTAATTTTTACTGCTTTCTTGTTTTATTTCTATTTATATTTATAGAGCTTTAGTATTGTATTTATGTATTTTATTATTATTATATTTATTGTTTATTACTATTATTTATTTATTGTTTATTATTATTTTCTTCTATTTTATATTATATTATTCTATTTATTTTCATTTTTTTATTATTATTTATTATTTATTATTATGGAATTATATAAATTTAAAACTATACATAGTCAAAATTATTACATTAGTGAAGTTCAGGGGAGGGCTATATTTGTCTGCTACAAATGAGTCGAAATTGCACGATAATATATATATATTATATATATATATATTAAATACACCAACTTCAACCTATACATCATTACATTATAACTCAATGTAACATTTACTATATACATAAGAACTATAGCCACTACAATGCATGCATCCAACTGACTTGCATGCATAACAATCATATCTAGCCTGTCCAATCCAAGTGTTTGAAATTGGAAGCTTTTATACCAATATGTGGTATCAAATATCACCCAAAGAGAATGAAACCCACTATGTTACCACTCTATAACACCCCACCCAACATTTACCCACTTTTACAAGCTACCAAGTAAATGAGATACTGGGTGCTACTATGACATGACCTGACCTCTGAGTTCCAATTATGGAAGTGGGGCCTACAATTCAAAAACTTACGATACCCCTCAGGCGCACTAGAAACCGAGAATTTAGTCCACAACCTTTGATGACCAAATTCTAAGCTAGAACTTCCTTTTCAGAAGTCTAACCCCAACCACACCCACAACAATGGAAGAGTGTGGTTATGAGGCCCCAACCACTTGCACAAACCCACTTCCATGTAATTATGACCAAAATGCTCTAGTTATTTGCATGTGGTTCTTACATCTGAGCTACTTTTTTAGGCTAGCCTCTAGACCACTTCCCAACACTACCTGTAACTTTCCAGAATTATAATTAAAGTGATGGAAATGCCAAACATTTACACTTGAAGAAATAACTTCACCTATACTTCCTAGAACATGAAATACATTTATTTAAACATATGGTAGACATGTAAGCTACAGGTTATGAATCATATTTGATTATAAATCTCTGAACTTCATCTCAGAGTCACCAAGAAGGTTTAACCCCCTCGCAAGTAGTTACAAAAACACTTTTTATCCCATTGATCAACCATTCAAATACTTATCGAATCATGAACAAGAGACATAACTATAGCACATCATAGATCCACTCTTATAACTAGCACATAACCAGAATATTAACCATGGAAAACAATCCATTAAATCAACACAATAACAAGTACAAGTGCTTATAGATCACAATAGGAAAATAACTCTTATTAACTTTTGGAAAATCCAACCAAATCAAGGAATTCAACATACCACTTGACCATAGATTGGGATGAACAAAATATTTATTGTATCCAATCACCCCCATTCCATATTCCAAGCGTGAATGTGGGGTCTCATGCTATAAACCAAGACATAACAACTAGGGAATCCATATGCTAAATCACCTCCATCCTTAAGCTATCACGCTCTCACCTAAACTAGTCCCAAGGACACAAAACCAAACCAAGCGTGGATACCTTTGATTTTATTTACAATACATTGAGTAATTTCACTATCTCTTCCCACCTATCAAGGACTTCCTAAAAAAACCATTTCCACCCCTAACACTTGGGAAGTTTCTTGGGACCACCTCACCCGGTTCCAAAACCTTCCAACAATCCAAATCTCAAACGAGAATGAATCCCATCACACCATGGCTATCTAGAAAATGGCAAGAAAATCTTGAAACCACTATCAAACTAGGAAAACCCCGTGCTAATTATAGAAAATGAAACAAATAAACAAATGCATGCACTAGGCATTCACACCTTAGCTAGGAAATCATACATGGAACCTATTACCTGCAAAATCCTCTTGTTGAATTTCTTGATCCAACCTTCTCCTTGTTTTTGTTCACTTTCCTTTTCTTGTTTTTTTTTCCTTACCTTGTTTTCATTTGTTTGTCTTTGCTTGCTTCCTTGCTTTCTTCTCTTGGATCACCCTATCTCTCTCTCTCTCAAAACTGATCCGAGCCAAAGCTGACCAAAAAGGTTGTGAGCTATTTTTTTCCTGCCTTTCTATTATTGATGTCTCCTTTTTATTTTCTTTCATCTTTCCTCTAATTTCTCTTGCATGAAAATTTTTGTCTCTTCACCTTCCTTTTCTCTTATTTTCCTTTCTTTTCATAAATAAATGACAATTACTATCTATTTGCCTTTTCCACTACCTTTGCCAATTTCCATAACCATAAATATACCAAAACGGGTGCCCACTATAGTGTTTTTCCTAACATTTAACTGAAAATACATGTCCCATGGCCTTGGCCTTATTTTTCCTTTATTACATTTATTACATGAAAATTTAACCTAGGTTTGTTATAGTTCATGCTTCAGACTATCAAAAGGAGTGAGTAGAGCCAACAAAGCTAGTGAACTGCTATAGATGTTACAGAGACTAGGAAGAGGCTGAATTGACCTCATAACACTTTGCAAGATGTAGAGAGGCATGTAGATCCCAACTGTACTTTTAGGGAGATAAAACAACCAAAACGTTTCTCGAGTTATATGGCATTGATGAGCCACATCACTGATTTTGAGCCTTTTAGTTATGAGGAGTATGCAGAAATCTGACAACATTGGAAGGATGCCATGATGGAGGAATATTATTCCATTATGAGGAAGGATGCGTGTAGTCCTGATACTGGAGGGGATGCCAATAGTGAATTACAAGTGGATTTATAAGATCAAGCATGTACCATGTGGCAACATAAAGAAGTAAAAAGTGAGGTTTGCGGTGAGACGGTTCTCTTGGAAAGAGGGAGAGGAATATGAGGTGAAATTTTCTCCCATCATTAGGTACACTTCTCTTAGGATGATTTCTTCTCTTGCTTCAATTATGGGTTAGAGGTTACAAAAAATGGATGTAATGATCGTTCTCCTCAATGGTACAATTTAGAAGGAGGTGTACATAGAGCAACCTTAGGGATTTGTGATACATGGAAAGGAGTTCCATGTTTTCAAATCGAAGAAGGATTTGTATAGTCTCAAGTAGGGACCCTAGGAATGGTATTCCTAAATTAATGGAAACTTGTCTAGTCTTAGCTTGGCCAAGAGTAATGAAGATCCTAACCTTTTTCTCATGGTTGTTGATGGTTATCCTTTGATTTTGGTGTTGTATGTTGATGATATATTCCTCACGAGGGATAAGAGGTTCATTTTTGCGTGTAAGAGAAACTTGGCTTCATAGTTCAAAATGAAAGATCTTGGCTTGATGCATTATTCCTTGGGATTGTTGGTGTGGTAGAGACTTGGGGATATATTCTTCGAACAAGGGAATACCATATCTCATATCTTGAGAAAAATTGGTATGATGGGTTTCAAGTCAATGGCTACACCTATGCTTACCAACTAAATAATCCAAGGGATTCTACTTTAAATTCAGATTGGGTGGATCCCACTATGTATAGGTAGTTGATTGTATTCTTTATGTTCTTGGTTAACACCAATCTAAATATTTTATTTGATTGAACACTTTGAGCCAATAAATGATTGAGTCTAAGCATGGATATTGGGTTGCAGTGAAGCATGTGTTGATGTACCTACATGGTACAGTTGGATATGGTTTGATATATGTCTCATATGGTGAAGTGAGGCTATAGAGGTATGTTAATTGTAAATGGGTTGGGAAATAAATGGATATAAATATCACCTTGAGATGTTGCTTCAACTTCGGATCAATTATGATATCCTTGTTTAGGAGGAATCAAACTTATGTTGCACTCAATAAAGCAAAAGAAGAGTATATCACAGCGAGTGCCACAAGTCAGGAATTAGTGCGACTTATAAATTTTCCTGTAGAGATATTTGATGAGGTGCTAGAGAAGGCCTTAATATATTTTGATAATCAAAATTGTGTAAATATTTTGAAGAATCCAATATTTCATGATAGGTCGAAGCATAATGAGATAAAATATCACTTCATCTCAGATATGGCATAGAAGGGAGCAATGAAGCTCCAATTCATATCCACAAATGAACAAATGGTTGGCATTTTGACCAAGCCTATGTGTAGGGGGGCAGGGGGTGTTGATGGTTTTATAACATCGTGAAGACATTCTCCCATGGTGTCATGTTGATTTGATTAGGGGAGATTGATACAATCACCCATGGGTCCATGTTGATTTGGATAGGGTAGAATGGCCCAAGGGAAGTCAGATTTCTCCCATGGTACCATACTAATTTGGCTAGGGGAAATTAGTCCATGATGCTCACATTGTACTCTGGGATGGGGTGATCTATCTTTTATAGAGAAGGTTTAAATTATTTATTGATTGGAGTCTAATGTTGAGCTATGATGTAGGCTCCATTAGTGAAGGCATTTCTTGTGTTGAGATGCACCTTGATGAGTCTCCACTCAACATTAGAGTTCTATATAAATAGAGAAGCATGTGAGAGGAAAATCATCAACATATCAAGTTCATTGAGTCTTTTCTAGTGGAAGAGAAATTTAACCAAAGAGAAATATGTTGCTGCAAATTATCTTTATCATTTTTATCTTTCTTTAAGATGCCACATGTATGAGGAGGTTGACTATTTTGACCAACTGAACTCACCACAATTGTATCAAGTTTAAGTAGATTGCACGTGTGATTCTTATAGCCATTGTTTGACTTATTTGAACTCAACCACATGTGGAGATAGTTGAGCATAGTTTGAATTTTACCACAACCACACGTGAGGATTTAACAAAATTGTTGAATGCATGGACAAATTTGTCCATCATTGAATGCTTTGACTTCTAATTTTTTATTGGTTTAACTATCAATGACTACAGAAGAGTTCGACCAAGTTTAATTAGTATTTGACTTCTATTATTAGCATATATTTCTAGAAAAAGTTCTGGTTTGTAAACTTTTATATTGAAAGACAATTTCTTGTAAAGAAAATATTGTTGGGTTTTCTTCCAAGGTAGAAAATTATTTCTATCGTTTCCACTGCATTTACTATTGATATTTTTGGTATATAATTGTTCAATGATATTAGTGGCATGAGAAAGATCATTTGAAAATAATTAAGAAGTAATTATCAGGTCGTGTTCTACTACACATGGTATATAATTTCAAAAAATATGGAAATTGGGTTGTTCTTTTGCTTTCTATTGGAGTGTGCAAATTGATATCATAATCTTTAGCCATGAAAATTATTATTGCGATGTTAAATATAACTATTTCCCCAATCTATGTGTGTCATAATTAGAAGTATGATGCTCGTGTGTATTAACTGTTTGATTAATGGGAATTGAAAGATTCGTTGTGGATCATTGGAGCTTTTCACTCGACAAGCTGAATAGTGATGGTAATTTGCATAAAATAATTTAATTGATGTTAATGTTCATGTTAGTGGAACTGTGGTGAATAAAAATATTAGTTGTTTTTAAAGATTTTAAAATTTGACTTGAAAAGGTGGATTATTAAATTTACTTTGGACTAATCCTCATCATAATTAAATTGTTTGAAAATTTTAGTTTCAACATAAATTTCCATGCTTTATTTGGAATCATTCAAGTGGTGTTAAATTCAAGTGGTATTGAATTCATTTTGATAGTAAAATGTTGTCTCTAATAAGATATTGGAATATGTCTTCCTTTCAAGCTCATGGAATTGGTTCCATGAGCACAACAAATATTTTTTCAAGTATATTTGACATTGACCCTTTAGATGATCCATTTTTCATGAGTCCATTTGCAAATGTTTTTGGGTCAAATAGCATTTTTGTGTTAGAAGAATTCTTTGAAAAACAAAATGGTTACATTGATGGCCATGACGGACTATAGTTAGGTTGACAGGATCTTGTTATTGAATAGATGTTATTTAATCATGAGGAAGAGCATAACAAATTCGGTCAATAACCTATTTTTAAATATCTAGATGATGACCAAGGAAACACATGATTAAAAATATAGTAGAGATAGAAAGGAGATTAGAGTTTGACAAGTGAAGCTAACAATTCTTATCCAAGGCAACCATAATCTCAAATATCTAAAACTGCCTACCTGCACCCTCTACTGAATGTTGGTCTACTAGCTCATCAAGGAAGAGGTGGTGGGTTACTTGTAGTTGAACTTAAATATAAGAAGTTGTTTTTTATGTGATTTTTTTGAAATTTTTCTAGTAGATTTTTTTTGGTTTATTAAAATCACAAATTTGATAAGTATAATATTATTAAGTTTGTTTTACATTTAATTTAAGTTTTAAGTTACAGGTTAAGTTTTAGTTTTAGAAATTTATTAAATTACTTTTTTTTAAACCCAATTTTGTTAATTTTTTTTTGTGAGGAATGGAAGCCTCTGATTAAGTTAAGATTTAGTTTTTTTATTAAGTTAAGATTTATTTCTTTTTATTATAGCATTGAAACTTACTAACTTATCTTTATTTTGTTGATGAAATTATGGTATTTATATCTTGTCAAGCTGAGGAGGTGAAGGAACAATTAAAGGTCGTTTGTTCTTGATTGATGTATCCTTTACAGTAGATTTTTTTGTGCAGTCAATCAACAGATCGAAACAGAAACCTCTGTTCTTGATTCAGGTATGCTTTTTTTTGGTGCAGTCAATCAACATATGGAAACAGAAGCCATTGTTCTTGATTGATGTATCCTTTACAGTAAACTCTTTTGTGCTGTCAATCAACAGATGGAAACAGAAACGCATATTTGGGATGCCTTGCCCGACAGTTTACTGTGTTCGATTTTAGCTAGGCTTGCTGTTCGGGATGTTGGCAGAATGAGGATTGTCTGCAAACGATGGAAAATTCTGTTACCTCCTGGCGATGCCTTGCAAAGAATTGATCCAAACTTTTCACTGAATTCAATCCCTGCATTTCTCATTCAACTCTATTGGGATTCCCTATATCCGGATCCGTGGGTCATAGAATTAGCACACGCTGGTGGTTCGGATATAAATATTTATAAAGCCCCTTCTCCAATTAATAACCTAATCATTGTGGATTCATGCCAGAGCATCTGCCTCTGTGTGAGAAATGGAAATAGATTGAATCTTTCCCTATTCAATCCTGCTACCAGAACCTGGAGACAACTCCCTTGCCCTGCCCAATTTAACCCATATTGGCATTTCAATGCACTGACCTTCGACGCTACCCTGAGGCGTTGCACTGTCTTGCTCAGTCAAATTACTGGTAAAGAACGAACTGGGTATGTAATGGTGTTGCAGATTTATGATTCAGAGTCCAATGCATGGACTAGGGTTTCCTCGAAAGTACCCTTATTCATTTATCCTAATGGCAACGGTTTCTATTCAAATAGAAAGGTTTATTCGATATTGCAGAAAGTAGTTGGACACAAATTACACTGCCAGAGGTTTGCACAAGTATCTGCCCGCGCCAGCCAGCATTTCTTTATCTAAGTGGATCCGATGGGCGAGTGGTGTTAATACGTCGGGAAGAGACACGTGGTCGCAGTATCCGCATGTGGAGGTTAAATGGTGTTCGAGACGCTGCAGAATGGCATGAACTGCATGATATATGTAAACCAGAATGCCATAGCATTTATTCGCTCGAAGTAAACAACGCTTGGGTAATTATGGTTGTCCATGGAATGGAAAATATATTTGTGTAACTTGGAGCGAAAATCGACACAGACAATTTCATTACCAGGGCAGCTTCGCAGCGACCTGAAAATCTTTCAATGGCTTGTTTTAGCCTTCGAATCCAACAACGTTTGGTGGCCTTAAGAAGTGAGAAGCTTCAATGAAATAATTAATCTCTTAAGAAGCAAAGGTCCCTGCATTTCACACTACTTAACTCAATCTGTGCGGAGTACAGTATGATACTGCCAAGCGTTTAGTTGAATCACTGAAGACAAGTTTCCTGGAATTTATTTGACGAGTTTTACAGGTCACACATTCTGTTCCAACCAGTTTTCAGGATTCTATGTTTACAGAAAATTATTCTTTTGTAACACAGAATTTTGAATAAGACCGAATTATCAGACTATAAATTTTGATGGGAAATTATGTTTTTTCAATATGGAAATTTGAATTAGATGAAAATACCAGAATGCAGGAGCATATTCTTTATGAATCTTTAGGGTTAGAATTTTGTGTTCCAGTGTTTCTATAAATAATTTTGATTTTTAAGATAAGGATTTTATGTCATCTTAATTAATTTATTTTTAATTAGAGTGTTGCTTGAGAATTTGGTTGCAAAACTTATAAAATATAAATTATTTTAAAAGCTATTTTAAATTTATAGATTTTGGGTAAGTTTGTAATAAATTAATAATTATTATTTCCTTTCGTGTTGGTGTATATGTATATTAAAATAGTATAAGTATACATGGTTAACTTTAGTGCTTGGGTAAATTATTATTTCTTCTTGTTTTAGGTGTATATGCATATTAACATAGCATAAAGTACAAGTAGTTAACTTTTAGAGCTTGGGTTTAATGTACATCGCATAAAGTAGACTTAGTTAACTTTTAGTGCTTGGGTTTAATGTATATAGCAGACAACCTAGCTTTAGTGCTTGCATGTGGTGTGCATGCATATTAACAAAACACAAACACACACTTAGCTTTAGCTACATTTGTTTGTTGCATGTGGTGTGCATGCACATTAACATAGCATAAAACATACTTAGCTTTAGTTAATTCTAGTTAGCTTGAGTGTTTGCATGAAGTTAAGCTTAACTTAGTTGTTTTATGTATCTAGTGAATATACAAATTTTATTCTCTTTTCCAGTTTTTCTCCTTTCTTGCAAGTTTATGGAATTACTCTTTAGCTAGGTCCTTTGGAAAGAGCGATAATCTTTGATGGGTGGAAAATGCATTGGAAATATTGAGCCACAAAATCATGACACGGTGAAATACAAACATCATATAATCATATCAATTTATCATGTACAACAAAATCATGACATGGTGAAATACAAACATCATACAATCATATCAATTTATCATGTACAACGCAACTTTAGAATTAGATGTTCTAGAAGGAAAAAACTGTAACATATAAATTATTTAAAAAAAAAAATCAAACTTGTAATTCTTAGGCTCTAATTACTATGTTGCAATTTGTTGTAGTTGATAACAATTTTCATCCATTTTCCCATTATGGATTCCATCATCTTGAAAACTTGAATGGTATGCTAGTTCTTATTTTCCTTGAACACTATTTTAGCATCATTCAAATACTTCTCATTAGATCATAGTGTAAGATGTTTTGTTCTGTAAAAGTTGCATGAAAGCTGCATGATTTGTACTCCATTTATTATTTTTTTTTTTTGCATCATTTTCATATTTTCATTTGCTATGAGATTGAAGAGCTTTCTTAAATTGTCAGAGTGTTGTTCTCTCTTGTAATAAATCCTGATATGGTTGAAACATATCAAATTTTGATGTAGTTTAAACAAAATTGTGTTTTTGGATTAGCCATGAATTCTGATGATCTTATAACTTCTAGTATGTCTAGACTCCGAGTTATCAAATATCACGAGGAAGGTTATGGACCATTCAAATTAATTTGTGTTTGGACGTTCCAACTCTCAAGGAGGCCATTAAGACTAGGATACAATTTGGAAATTCCCTAATAGTGGATATGTTGTAGTAACTAATGCTTTTGTAATCTTTTGAGAAAATTTAGAGATGATGGCATATTGTTTTCTTCTTTGATATTCCATGCATATTTCGATGACATTCCTCCTCATATGGAGTATATCATGCCTCTTCATCCCCAGGGCTTGGACATGCCGAGAGGGCTTGAACATTCCAACAATTTGCAGTTTTTATAGCAAAACTAGAGATCATAACATATGGGTTGTAGCTTTACATTTATTTTTTAATGGAGTATTTTATGCATCTTAAGTTTGATGGATTTGGTTCTTTCTTATTTCTTATATTCTTGATTTAGTGTTTTTAGTCTTCTTTTCTTAGGAAAAAACTTACGAGACTTCCATATGAGGAATATACATGTTTCATTGTTTTGAGAACTCATAAGACTCAACAACAAGGATTAAAGTCATTACAACAAGGTTCATCATGTCCCTTGTGTGACTTGAAACAAGTTGGGGAGGATAGCAATCATTCCTCAAAACCACTTGAGATAAACCCAACTAAACCCAGGTGGAACTCTACTATTCATTTTATTAAAAAACATAAAATTCAAAAAATAAAATATGAAAAGAATACCACACACTCAAATGAGTGATTTTTTTAATATAATAACATCCATATTTATTTACTTTAGTGAATAATAACCTATTAATACAAATATAAAAATTCTTGTAAATGCATAAGCCAAAATTTAAAATAATATCATTCTAAATGTCACAATATTTTAAATCAAAACTTGAAATAATATTGGTGAAAAAAGAACACAAAAATACACTAAAAAAAGGAAAACCTAATAAAAAATATTTCAAAAATGAAAAATAAAAAGTAACTAACCTAACTTTTTAATAAAAAGAAATTATAAAGCATCCTTACTCACTGAGGTATCCATATCTCACAACCTTGACTAGTACCTCTCTCTCATATGACCTCATAACCTTTTCTTCACCCCTCTCCTCCATATTCATTTTCCCTCTTAATATTCTCTCCCATCCCTTCTCCTTATTCCCTCCTTTCCTCCTTATTAGCTCCTAATGTTAGCAATCATATCATCTAAGCATTCTCTATTAATCTAGCCTAAAGATAACACTATCCCCTTTTAATAATTATTAAATTAATAACAACAATGGTTAATTCAATTATAAGAGTTATTATTATTATTAACTTTATTAATTATTATTATTACTAACTCAATGGGTATATAATAATAATTATTATAATCATTACTATTATTAATTAACTTTATTATTAGTTTTAATTAAGTAATTAATACAAGGGCGAAGTACCCAAGAGCTATTAAAACGAGGAACTCACCAAGGACCAAGTACCGAGGAGCTGTTAAAACCCAAAACCTCTGAATCATTAATGATGATTACATTTAAATAGAAATAATACAAAAAGGAAAATCGTAGTTCCAAAAGCCAGCGTTGAAGGCCATAACATGATGTTATAGTTGAGCTAAAAGCACACAAAAACTTAAGATGTTTTTATTTAAACTGATAGACAATAAGATTGTAATTCATAAATCAAGTTATCTGAAGTCAAGTTATAGCAACACTCGATACATGAGTCTAAATATAGGTAAATATACTTAATTCATACCAAGAAATGTTCAGTTGATCTCCACAGAAGTAACGTAAACAAATATTGAACCAGTTCCAAAATTGTTTTGGAATTTCTAAGACTCACAATCCCAAAAATAATTTAAGCGGTGAAAGTACACTTTGAGGTGACCAAACCCTGAGATGGGTTGCATTTCTCACAGTGTTACCGCCAACCACATGCATGAAAAGGCCTCCACGTAATTATAGGCCTCCAACCACACATAGAAGCTTCCCTAGTTGGTTTGTGACCCAATTCTCTAGTTCTAAGCGTGTTGTCCTAGGATCAATGCCATCTTTTTAACACTGCCTCCATACCACTACCGATAATTGACTAAGGCATTCAAGAATCATGTATAACATGGAAACCAAGATAAACATTTAATCTCAACTTACGACTTGACCTAGATTAACTAGAACATACTATGAATTTTATCAAACACACGAAAAAAATGTAAGCTACACGTCATGAATATATATCTGATCATAAATTGAGAGTCTTCATCTAGGAATCACTCAAAAGGCTATACGCCTTCTCTAGCTAGCTACAATAATACTTGTTAGTCCATGCATTCATTAACCATTCACATATTCATCAAACATGTCAACAACCATAGATAATTTACATTATATAACCAACATAGAAATCATGGAAACTTAGCCATAATATCACCATCATAATCAATACATGTGCTCATAAAATCAAGGACTTCCACAAGCCACCCAACCATAGATTGGGCTCAAGCGAATATTTCTTTCAACCAGTCACCCTCATTCCATATTCAAACCATGAATGTGAGATCTCATGCAATAACCAAGACAAAACCAAGCTAGGGCTTCCAGATGCCAAACCACCTTAACCCACCAACAAGAGACTAAATGCTAAGGCTGACAAATTGTCTAGGGTATTTGTGTCCCTTTAGGAATGGGACTTTACCTCTAATGAATTCCTTGATAGTCTTTTCATTCAATATTTTTCCTTCCTTTCATAAATATTTTTATTATAGCCATAAGTTGTTTTTAGGATATAAATTCAGATACAATCTATTTTTTTCATTTTTTTATAGTATCTATCTATGTATGGATCAAATTAGTAAGAGACATAGTAGGAAAGAATGGGTCAAGTTTTGAAAAAAATGAAATTAGGGACATGGTAATAATATGCATATCTCTCTCTTTGAAATATAAAAAATATTTTTTCCTCTAGAATATGTGTGTGTTTGTGTTATTGACATACATCCTCTTATTCATAAATTTATTAAACTAGCATAAAACATATTATTTTATGTTTTGAACCGAATTGAATTTTAAATCTATCAAATATCCATAAGCCTTTGAGTAAAATATCTCATGTGGATTCAAATCCACACCTTTAAGAGTATGGTGGTCTTTAAAAATATCCAAATGAATTTCAAATGTTCTTACCCAATTCAAAGTTTCTAGTGGAAACCTTTATACAATGAAACACTTCCATAGGATATGGAATTTTAATGACTCATCTTTAGCCATAACAATATAGTTTTTATAATAAATAGGAAGATATGTGCATTACTTGATAGTAATAAAATGAATTTATGTTTCATGCTGAAATCTCATGTATTTGAATGAAATTGTTTCTCCCATTATATACAAAACCACCATCTCTCAATACAAAAGCCATGTATAAATATGTTCCCATATAAACCCTCACTCTATGGGTGTAGTAGAATGCATTTTAGGATATTCATCTAACTCATTTGAAGTTAACTATGTTTTATTTGATTAATCAAGAATAGTGTAGCATAAGCATGCAACTTTTTGTCTAATAGTGTAGCATAAGCATACTGCCATTTGTCCATGTACCATTCTTACTAAAAGAGTGAAGAATTAGTTTATTACCAAAAATATCCAAACATGTAAATTCTAGGTTTCTCATTTGGAACTCATGAATAACTTTCTATATAATGATCTCCTCAAAACTAGTTTTTCTTGAAGAAAAATAATTGTATCAAAGTTTAGAATATTGTGCTTCACACCTTTTGTAATGGTAAGACATCAATATCGATAAGGTATTTCGTTATTAGTAAGTTTGATCTAATCGTCTTTACCATTAGACATGGTATTTCTTAGATATGGTATGACAATAATGGCTCCCTATCCACAATCCAAATTTATACATGTGACTTACAGAAGAAAAAACATATATTTTTAACCATATTATATATATATATATATATATATATATATATATATATATTATCATAATAAAAAATTAACTTATATAAGTAAGTGAACTCTTGCTTTTATTTGATCAATTATTAATATTTTTTGGTTTTTTTAGTTTTGCTTTGTCAAATAAATATGGTGCTACATGAAACATGAGTCATTTCAATATTAATTGTTTCCAATATATACATTAAATTTGTTAACTAAACATAGATGGTGATTTATGAAATATCTATTATCTTATTTTAAGTTCCCTCTACATACAATTTTTAAGCCTACATTTTTAAGTCAATTTGGAAATGTTAATTTTGTTAACTAAATTTTGTTTTATAATGAGAAAAAAAGAATCTTGATTTTTTTTTAATCATTTTTTTTTCTTCTTAATTGGAAATACAATATTTTTTCCATTTCACTATTCAATATCACTCCCAAAATCATTCCCAAAAGAATCATCAACACTCAAAGAGAAATTTCAACAATATGTATTAAAAAAATAACATGCTCATAGAACTAAAATTAACCATAAAATCAGTTCATAAGTACATGACAAGAAGCTAACTGTAAGATCAACCACTACATGCATCAATATCCATACTTATAGTGATGTGCATCAATACCTAGAGAATCTACTTACTAACTACACAACAAAATAAAGAAAAACAATATTTATATTTATAATTAAATTATATTAATAAAAATAATCCAATAAGTTAATAAATAAAATTAACTAACTAATAAATATATTAAATCTTACCTACTAGCTAATTGGACAAACAGATAACTAAAATTAATATTCAAAATTACAACTTAATTCATAACAACCCAACTCATATTAAGTTAATAAAATGAAATTAACTAATAAGAAAACATACTCAACTTAAAACATATTAGTAATCTTCTTTAATCTTTTTTATAATATTTTAAATTTGTATTTAGATATAATATTCACTAGAGAAAATAAGCAATAAGATATTTCCACAACTAAACTATAATATTTTAAATTTGTATTTAGATATAATATTCACTAGACAAAATAAGCAATAAGCTATTTCCGCAACTAAACTATTGAATACTAATTTGAATATTATATTATTTATTTATTTATTGGGTTATTTAAATAAAAGGTAGAGTGAATATAATATTTATTAAATATGGTTAATATTGATTAATTAATATGTACAATTTTTTGTGAACATGTGATTTTAAGGAAAGTTTGTGTTTTTAATATTTAAGCTTATTTTAGGTTTTTTGAGATATTTCTCTATAGTTTTTATAGCATTAGGGCTTTGTAACTGGGATTTTGGGTTGTTTAAGTTCATGACATGAATCAATTACTATGTGTCCCACCAAAGTGATGTGTGGAAAGCCATTGATGTGCGGAAAGCCATGTAAAGTATTTGTTTTTGATAAAATACATTTATCTTAATTAAAAAGAAAGAAAAAAAGAAAGGGAAGGAAGGAGATTTTTCTCAATTTTATCATCTAAAAATGAAATTACTTTTAGTTAGTTAAATGAAACTTAAAAGAAATAAAAATATAAAAAAAATGATGAAAAATTCAAACTTTACCCAAAAAAAATATCTTGATAGTTATATTGTAATGGAAGATTTTTATAAATTAAATCTTAAAAAATTTATCAATAAAAAATAATCTAGTAATTTTAAGTATTACTTATTAAAGTTGATAATTCTGAATGTTATAAAGTTATTCCTACTTTGTATATCTCTATATATTATATATGAGTATATATCAGGAAAGTTACAACCAATATGACAATATCTTAACCATTGCTCAAAGGACATCAAATTGCTCGAAAGTTCAGGCCCTCTGGGTTCACGAAGAAAAAGGAGAGATGCACTCCAACATGCCTTGAGTGGAAGCTTGAAAAAATGGTTTCGCGGTCTCACCAAAACATTGTCAAAAACTTGCCTGGCCTACTTCAAAATTTAAAATTTTCATATTTAAAACACCTCAGCAAAACCTGAGACATTTTTTTGGAAACTCAACAAATGTCAAAGAAGTTCAGCCCCATGAGAGAAAATAAATTTTATAAAACTGGGTATAGCGTATGGCTCTAATCTGATATAACAGAAAATCTGTTAAATCCCTAATGGAGGTTTTGTTCAAATGTGGCAATTTTTATAAAGTTGGGTATTATGTATCCCTCTAAACTCTGGTTTGATATGAAAAAAAACTGCTAAAGCTCCAATGCAAGTGGTTTTTTTTTAAATATGGGAAAATTAATGATTTTATTTTGCATACAGCTGTTTAGATAGTGGAAAAATCAGTCCACTAAATTGATATTGGTACATCAAAGTAGTCTTTCTAACCCAACTAAAATATGGAGAGTAGTAATCTCTCTTATGATAGTACTTATTCAAATCAACTTCTTGAACATATGCATTTGAAAAGGATAAATCAATTTAGGTAATTTCTTGCACAAATGTATTTGAAAAAGATAAATCAATTTAGGCAAGAATAAGCCAAATCCTTTTCCTCAACAAACTCATTTGCAGTGGCATCCAACTTTTCCCTTGAGAACTGGTTGATGGGAAGTCTCTTAAAAATAAAAAGAACACACAATATATCAAAAGTAACAACATATATCAAACATTTTTTTGCAGGTAACTTTCTTTAACCTTCCTTACTTTATCCTACCTACAGAAAATTCTCAAACAAGCTCCAAATGTAAATCTTGCTCATTTCTCCTCAAAAAGGATCTTACCTTGTACAATGGACAGATTCCCATTTTCAAAAGTAACATGGTATGAAAATATAATTCCAAGTAGAACATCATAAGATACCTAGGAATGTACACACATTAAAACTTAAAACTCATGTATCATGTAATAAATTACCAACTATCATCTGCTTAGATAACAAAATAAGTAGAATCCTGTGCAAATATAACCATGAAGGTAAGCCATTTGTGGTACGAACTCAAACAATGTACAATGGACCAATTCCCATTTTCAAAAGTAACATGCTATGAGAATATAATACAAGGTGGAACATCATGGGAATATACACCCATTGAAACCTATGAATCATGTAAAAAATTGCCAGATCCATGGGAATATACACCCATTGAAACCTATGAATCATGTAAAAAAATTGCCAACTACCATCTACATAGATAACAAAATGAGTAGGATCTTGTGAAAATATAAGCATGAAAGTAAGTTATTTAAGACAAGAGCCCAAACAATAGCACAATCAAAAATCATCTTATTAGTCCCTGCCCTACGGGATGGCAGGGACTATAGTAATCGATTTGGGTCGATGGCATTAGTTTGACCCGGTAATCAATAAACTTATTTAGACTTAAACCAAAGTTTCTCAACACGTCACATTCATCGATACAATATTTTATAGTTTCCTATGCTTTTAACCAATCAAAAAATTGTTCATCTTATTTGGCCTCAAAACGAGGTATACAGGCTCAAATGTTAGAAAACAATGGCGAGAAGTACAACTAATTACAACAATTTCAAAGCTTGATGAAGTAATGCTATCTTCGCCTTAGCATTAATCTCCTAACATTTAATGTTAAGAAAATGTATGGCGAACTTATGGCGTATTTTGTTTGTAGGTTGGGTTGGCAGTTGTTGGTAGCTGTTGGTGTACGTGTCTATGCAAAGTGGTGCACGTGTTCTTCCCCGGCACCGCCTTGTTCATACTCCACTGCCATATATTCCAGAGATTCAGCATCGTCTTCGGCCTCTTCAAGAGTTAGAGGAAGGACAGCGAACGAAGCAACAAAGATGTTTTCCAGCATGCGTGAGTTCCAGTCCTTTTACATCTGTTATTACTCTTAGTATATACGTTGAATACAGTAAGAAGAGTAAATACATTGAATACAATAAGAACAATAATCTTTACATTAGGATATAGTAGAAATAATTTTCTAACCTCTTTCCAATTAGTGAATTCAGCTAGCTACAGGCAGATAGCACAGCACATGGGTCTCCCGGTATGCACCCAATGCAGACGCGGGGAGCTGTAGGAAAATCTTGTCCATAACAAACTTTTTGAAGGAGCCTTGTAAATTCCAAAACCAAGACAACTGCAAATGAACAAATGTCTAAGTATTTATACGTATAGTATTCACATGCCCTTGACACTCATTTTCAAAATGATGAGGCCAGAGCATGCTTCTATCCTTGTTTGACAAAAATTGTAACTTCGTTTTTGCAGACATAGATTCACAATGCAAGAGGGAAATTTTACTGGTGCAAAATTCTGAGGTCAGATAGAAAAGGCAGTGAGGTAACATGGGACAGGCAATAAACATGTTACCGACAAAGAAATTGACTCACCTTGGTTCCCTCTGAAGTCTCCTGGGCCTTCTGACCGGTGCGGTCCTTAGTCTCGTCGGCTTTCTCAATTGAAGAATCCCTGTTTCATGGCCTTTTCATGTAAAAGTTACAGGCCAGATGAGCTTCAAATTTCCTTGAGAAGCGACAAACCCAGCCAATAGTTAGCACACAACGGAGTTACTCATCTCAGCAGAATTTGAACTCAGCAGCTTACCTGCCTCTTAAACTTTGAAGTAGCTGAAGAAAACTGCTCTTTAATCTTCATAAATGCAATAATCTTCATAATTTCAATATTTTATTATATCATCGACTCTGCGTTACCTTTTTTTATTCAAACAGAAAAAATCTTTCTATTAAAAATAAAGAAAGTGCCTATATCACTATTTCGTCTAAAGCAGAGCATGAGAACAGAGAAAATACATTCAGTCCACTCTATCCCTAGGCTGAAAACTTAGAATAGGTCAAGATAGAGACACTTCAATAAGCTATTACAAAAGGTAAAAATGATTTATCTTGCGAACCAGAAGACCAAAGGCTATGTAAATGGCCCAGCAGATAGAAGTGAAAGATAGTCATCCAGCCAAACAAAATTGTGGACATGTAAGCCTGCAGGAATATCTACAATTTCCGAATATTTAAGCAATTAATAAGAAATGCATGGCATTGCCAATATCAGAGAAACTGAATACTGCAATAAACATCGATTCTAGTTAGCACAAATGGATTATAAGTCAGACAGGTATATAAATTCCAAACATAGAGAATCCATCTGTTGAATACTACTAGAATCCCGGTCAATTGAAATTTGTGATCCTTAACTGTACCGATCAATCTATCTTAAGTAACTTGGTCTTATCGTGTTACTAATAAACTGGGAAATTAGAACTAATAACCTAACACTATCCTTAGCTGTCGGTGCTTTCAAATTCCGTCTCCTGTATAGCTCCTGCAGGTGTGCCAGAGAAATGAAACCTCTGCTGTGAAATTGATCACATAAATTAGGCCCATGAAAAAGCTGTTTTCCAAATCGAATCATCAATTTAATCGTCCTCGTCGTTTCCTGCTCTTGCGACCGCAGGAATTGCAGGCATGGAAGCAATTTGGCTTGATATGCCGAAAAATCCCAATGTGAACATACCAAATTATCTTAAAAACCCATCTTGCCTGTAAATTCAGAAGATAGACTATCCATGTCATTAGAAATTTCAGATTTAAATTTCTGCAATCCATCGGATTCAGGTGTGGAAGATCCTTGCTGCCATCTCGCTCCATATTTGAAACAAAAGTATGACTTACTAGCTTGATCTCTGTGATACAAAGACGTTTCTCATGAAAACTTTTCAAAACAAATTTCACTCACAGACTGGAGCAGCTTTGTGAGAGATTTATGCCTGGAATGAAACTCGTTGTGCCCTTTCGTTGCGCGTGCCCGACTGCTAAACAACGATGCCTGGTTCGATTTGCAAATGAGATAGATGAAGGGGGACCTTCACGTCCGATCCGGAGCGCGGGGATATCCAACATGCATAGAATGGTATTTGTCATGGTTGTCCTGTGCCACGTTTCGCTCATGCATTATGCTTGAGCGGGTGGTAATGCCAAATGAGTCGAATATTGATAAACATTTGTTGTCTGTTGTGAAATGTCAAAATTAAACGTCATGTAATGACTATTCTATGGTTGAAAATTTTGAATCGTGGTTAATCAATACAACTCCCCATATCATGTCTTAAAACCATAATGCAATGTATATTTCATACCTTCTCTCATCGTATATAATTGTTGCCGATGAGTTTGGCAGATATACGAATCTCTGTAGCTGCACTTAGCACTTTGCTCTGGATATGATATTGTCATAACCATAGGATAAACATAAGATCAATTGAATCGATAGATGATATCGTTGGGTTCCGCATGGTATATATTTGATAACTTTTCCATATGCATTATGAGCAAAGTCCGATGAGCGATATTGAGTCCTATTATTCAGCACCCGGTGTCTCCACAACTCAACCAGTACCACGTGAAAGAGCTTTTCTCGCTCGAGCTGCACCCGGTCTCACGTGAGCTCCACTAATGGTACTTGGCTCTTTCAAATACAGAAAAAGTGTGCATGAGAGTGAGGTAGAGTGAAGTATCTGCTCGTCAGTGATGGCAGACGATGAAGAAGTTCGAAGGCTACCAAACTGCAATCATTACTTTCATAAAGGATGTATAGACTCGTGGCTTTGTCTAAAACTCACATGTCTCTCAGTCTTACCAGAGTCGTCGTCCGCACAGCACCACAAGAACAACGACAGCAAAATCAAATCATCTTCGGCACACGACAGCAACAACAACCAGTGCAGAATGTAGGAATAATTGCCATTGTACGATAGCAGCAAGAACCAGAGCAGAATGTACAAATATTTGCCTTTTATCGGCACAGTTGTCATAGTTATTTTTAACTCACACTGAATCTTAATTACTTACCATTGTCATAGTTATCTTTAACTCTTAATTACCATTGTCATAGTTATCTTTAACCGATACTAAACTGCCAACTATATAAGAAAATACATGTTACCTGTATCTTTTTCTTTTCAGAATGATGGTTATAATAAATGTAACCTTGGCATATGATCACATGAACTCCGAAAGTTATGTAACTCCGCTCGGCAGTGTGGTAAACATTGATGGTGGAATATTACTCAGACTCGTGGCATATATCAAATATAACCAAAGTTTGACATAGCTCCTCATGGAATCTTCGTGATATACGATTTGACTTTGGAATATGACATTGTCATAAGATTTCTCCGCGCCGAGTTTATTTGCAACCTAACAAACAAATCGACGACTCAGAACATTCTAGATCAACGGTTTCTGATGGCACACTTCTTAAAGGAAGTTAATGACTCATGTGCTGTCGGGGGGCAGTTTTTCAGAAACCACCATTAGCGCGATCTACGACCACGATTTAATATGACATCGCCCATCATCACTTCCATCATCACTTCCAGAAACCACGAGAAGTGATCCCGAAAGAGGTTTTTTGGTTTTTACGAAACCACAATTGGCTCCCATGGGTTAAGTGTACCAAGCACCCAATCATGGAAATGATTACGTACAGAATCCATAGCAGATAGTGCACTAAACAAATTTTGTGCCTTGATAATCACGTTGATATACAATGGTGATAAATTCCCTATCCAACCTTAAATATACCAACATATACACGTTCTTTGTCAAAGGTATGTTATCCATCATTGCCTCCAGAACCACATAAAAGAAAAATGATAATAATTTTATAAATGCCAGTCATAGTGAGTGCAAATTGCCACAGTGATTCATTGTGTCGCTTGATATTGAACCATAAGGAGGAAATGCGAATAGGACCCAGAAAAAATATTTGACAATGCACTCTCATACAATATTAATCACATAAAAAAATTCAAAACATTGATATGCTTAGCTGTAGAGGGGCACTGCAAACACCCAAAATAAGGGATATTTGATGAAGCTCTATCTATTACTGATAAATTTTACAAGGAAAAATAACCATTTTTCCTCTGCTCAAATAATAAAAAACTGAATTCACCTTGCAATTTGGAGAAGCATGTTGCTCTAATGCTGGCTGTGACTTGTAGATAGATACATTTTTAGAAATAATGTCCTTCCTTTCCATACCATCCTTCATGGGAAAGTTTCCAACCGTCATAACTATGTTCACACCATTACAGATTCGCCAAAGATTTACAGATTTAAAATAGTTTTAAAATTATTGATATTTTAGACTTTTAGGCTTATAGAACATCCAATTCTCAAGTTTCACTTTACATGAATAAATTGATATTTTTATATGATTTCATATTCCATTCTAAAAGTTCTGTAGCTCAATATTTTCAATGGATTTTCCACCCATCAAAATTCTCTCTCTTTAAAAAAACAAAGTAATTATTGACTTTATCACAAACATACCTAAAATTTATAAATTTAAAATTGTCTTTTTCAAAAGAATTAATTCTTCACAGAGTGATTATTCACTTTTTCACAAACTTACATAAAATCTATAAATTTAAAATTGTTTTTTTAATATTTTATAATTTTTAGTTTATAGAGCAAAATTTTGGAGCAACCCCATGAGCCCATATAAATTAATCTAATTGTACAACAATTTTGTAACCTCACATTTTGAGTGGACTCTTTCACATAGATGATAGGAAAGAGTAACACTATGAGCCAATATAAATTAATCTAATTGTATAATAATAATTTTGTATATCCTAATGCCACCCAACGTTGTTGGATTCGAAGGCTAAATGAAACCATTGGGAAAATCTTAGATGCCTATGAAGCCGCCCAGGAAATGAAATTTTTTGGGTCGATTTTCGCTCTATGTTGCAGAAATATAATTCCCTTCCGCTGTCAACTATCATTATCGACTCGCTATTTATTGCGATCAAATAATTCTTATGGAATTTTTGGATGCATATATCACACAGTTCATTCCATTTTGCAGTTTCTTAGAACATCATTTAACATCCACAGGGATACTCTTATTTTTCTCTTTGAATTTGTATGATTGTGTCGGATATTGTGCAATTTGTAGAGTGAATAGTGGAGAAATTAAGAGAGGTCATAACTTCTCCAATTTTTAACCCAATCGGATGCAAAAAGAGGCAGGCTAGCCATTTTAGACACTTTGGACTCATTGGAGTTGGTTTTAGAATCAAAGGAGCACTTCTAGATACACTTTTTGCAGATTGAATTCTATGAGTGTCGTGGTCAACTAGAGTGTTTCAGTTTATGGAGGAGTTTGAAGATGGAGATGACCTTGCAAGGGTTTTTCAGCCTCCATGTTCTTTTTGCAACAATTATTACATCAATATTGTAGATTTTATTCTTCTTTTATCTATGTTTTGGAAGAGATACTTGTTTATGTACTTCAAGTGCATTGTGGTACTCTTGATGCTCTTTGAAGTTGGAGTATGGGGTCTTGGATTAAAATGCCTTTGTTTATTGAAAGTTTACATGTTTGAAAGTAGGTTTACATCTATAGGGAGTTATAACTATTGCAAAATTTTGTTTCTTGGAAGGTGAAACTAACCATTACATTTTTCAACACGTTATGTACACTTATTTTCTAAACGTTAAGCATAATAAGAAGGGACCATGCCATGTTGGGTGAAATCCGATTCTGAGAATTCGATATTATTCTAATGATAGTAAGATTTTAGGATTAGGGGAAGTGGCAGAAGAACACTCAATTAGTCACAGAGGTTGATCTTCATGGAGGGGTGCAGAGGAGGGAGCTACACTCCCTCCTACAAGGATGCAGTAGCGAGTAGAGGTAAGAAGCCTATAGAAAATGACAAAGATACTACAGAGGAAAGGAGTAGGAACCCGAAAGAGGAGACACAAGGAACCAAAACCAAGAAAAATAATGATGCAAAAGAAAAGGAGGAAGAAGACAAAATGTAGGGAGCAAAAGATAAAAAGAAAAAGGGACCATGTAAACCCAAAGATGAGATTACACCTAAGGTAGTCCTAAATGATCCTCCTCTGCATGCGCACAGGGATCACATGAGGACTTATTCTATTATATATAAATTCATGGGATTATGGCCCACTGAAAAAGCTCTACAAACCTCGATTAAATACCACTAGAAACTTAAAATAAGCATTGCCATACACCTTCGGTCAAAGGGATTCTTCACAGTAGTGTTCACAAATATTGAAGACAAGGAGAGAGTGTTTGAAGGAGGACCTTACTTCTATGCAGCAGCTCGACTTTATATGTGGCCATAGATGATGAATTTTGTTCCGGAGCATGAAACTTTTACTTTTGTACCACTCTCGGTAAGACTCTAATATTTACCTCTTAACTACTGGCAAATAGAATCGTTAGCAATTAGGTCATTTTGTCAAGGACTCTGAAGCCACAATAAGAGGAAAATACACTTCCTTTTCAATGATATGTGTGGAAATGGATCTATCTGGAGCCCTAACGGATGAGGTAATCTTGGAAGTTTATGATAAAGAATGGGTGCAAATAGTAGATTATGAGCATATTACATTCAGATGTCATAGATGCCATGAACATGGGCACCTTTTCAGCCACTGCCCCCTCCATAAAGCAGAAAACAAGGCCAAAGCTAATACAATGAAGGACAATGATAGTTTTCACGAAGTGGTAAATAAAGGAAAAGGATGGAAAAGAGGGCCAAAGAAACATCTAAATGAAGGGAAAAAAGTGAGTCAAAACAAGTTCCAATTTCTTGAGGAAGATGAAGTGAGTACAAAAGAAGATCAAGCAATGGAAGGAATTCCTGAGGAAAAGGAGAAAGAAGATAATCAGAAACAAATATAGGATATTGATTATTAGAAAGAGACCATGATAAGTGATGGAGAACTAGAGATGGATCACGAAATGACCCAAAGTGAAATGGAAATGGAGGACAAGGAGCTTCAAGAGATTCTTGACAAGGAACACCTAAATCTTTAAGGGTTCTTGATTAAGGGAACCACGGGAGGGGTAGATTCGGTACCTCAAGAAGAGCTCAATAGAATACAACAATTGTTTTTATGGAAAACTTAGGCTAAGGGGTTTGAGAAAGGAAAAAGCAGTAATAAGCAGAATAATAAAAGTGTGAAAATGATGAAAACAACCCCTCAGTTAGCAACCAAAATTCCCAGAAAAAAAAGAGGTAGAAAGATTTAGCTAGCTACTCCTTTACAAATCTTTAATTATGAAGTTCACATCTTGGAATATTAGGGGTTTAGGTAGTAAAATAAAATAGAGATTGCTTAGTAATAGAATGAAACAAGAGGCACAAGATATAATCTTCATCCAGGAAACAAAATGTTCCATTAAAAAGTTAAGACAAATTTATAGCAAATGGCTCAATAGATTTGAGTTTCTAGAAGTCAAAGCAGAGAATACAGCAAGGGGCATCCTCACTCTTTGGAACCCCTAAAAAATTGGCATAATATATGTAGAGGCATCTAGGAATTTTTTATTAGTAGTTATATAGCCTATACGAGATAGGGATACCTATCTAGTTACGAATGTTTATGGCCCCCAAAGAACAGAGGATAAACTCAAGTTTCTAGCTTCCCTTGTGGATCTCAGGGATAGACATGCAGGAATTCCTTCGATCATGGGAGGGGATTTCAACATGATCAAATCTCTTTCGGAAAAAATAGGGGGAACTAGAATTCTAAGTAAGTACTCTGTCGTTTTTCAAACCTTTTCAGATAATATGAATCTTATTGATACTAAAACGAGCAATGGCCTCTTTGCTTGGAATAATAAAAGAGGAGGAGAGGCTTCGGTCGCCTCCAAATTAGATAGATTCATTATCCAGAAGACCTTATGCTGATAGATAAGGAAATAACAGTGAAAGTCCTTCCTTTTGGAGGCTCAGATCATTGGCTAGTTCAACCAGAAATCAAGGGCTTAGGTACTCCCAGGAACAAACCTTTCTGATTTGAGAACATATGGCTTTCACACCCAGAATTCATTAGCAACATTGAAAAATGGTGGTTAGAAGATTTTCAGATTCAAGGAACAACAATGTTCCTTCTACACAAAAGGTTAAAGAACATCAAACACAGGCTTAAGGATTAACAAAAATGATTCTGGAAATATTTTTGTGGGAAAAAATCAATGGATATCAAAATGCAGGAACTCAATCAAACTCTAATTACAGAAGGCTCTGATAAAGACAAAAGTGAACATGTTGACAAACATCATCAACAATGGGATAATTAAGGCAAACAAGAGAAAACATTTTGGAAGCAAAAGTCAAGAGTTCAATGGTTGAAAGAAGGAGCACATAACACTAAATTTTTTCATAGATCTACCATGGCTAATAGAGCTCACAACATAATCTCTTCGATCAAGGACAAGGATGGGGAGATTCATACCTCCCATGAGGATATAGATTCAATTTTGGTTCAACAGTTCCATGGCATAACTTAGGAAAACAATTCAGAAAGAGAATAGTTTATTAGGGAAGTAACTAATCACATTCCTAAGCTAGTGTCTAGAGAGGACAATTTCAACCTCAACAAGCCAGTAAAGGAAGAGGAAGTCAGGAGGTCCTCAAAGAAATGCAGAATGGAAAAGCACCAGGCCCGGAGGGTTTTAATCTCAATTTATTTAAAGCTTGCTGGATTTTAGTTAAACATGATATTTTGAATGTTGTGGAGGATTCCAGGTCGAATAGAACTATTTTAAAAGTGCTCAATACCTCCTTCATCTCCTTAATCCCTAAACAAGACTTTTCTCAAACTCCTAACAAGTTCAGACCCATAACTTTATGCAATGTGGTATACAAGATCATATCCAAAGTAGTAGCCAATAGGCTCAAACCTCTACTTCCTTCACTGGTTTCAGGGGAGCAATCAGGTTATGTGGAAGGAAGACAAATCCTAAATAACATTATTCAAGCTCACGAGGTGGTTCACTCATTAATTAGCAAGAGGCAGGTGGGAATGATCATGCGACTGGATATTGTCAAAGCTTATGACAAGGTGAACTGGACCTACATCAAGAAAGTTCTAATTGCCTTTGGTTTTGATCATAATTGGGTTAGATGGGTTATCGACCTTGTAACTTCCTCCAACTTTTCAATATTGGTAAATGGCTCTCCCTCTTAGATTTTCATTCCTTCTAAAGGCCTTAGGTAGGGAGACCCACTTTCTCCATTTCTTTTCATCCTCATGATGGAAGGACTTGGTCACTCTATAAAGCATGCTAAAGCAACAGGTAAGATCATGGGCCTCCAACTTACAAAAAATTGTCAGGCTCTGAATCATCAACAATTTGTAGATGATACCATGTTACAAGGAATCCCCACAGTTAAAGAAGCTATTGCCTACAAACAAATCCTGAATGTCTTCGCCAAGGCTACAGGTATGGAAGTCAATCTCTCTAAATCAAAAATATTTTTCTTTAATACCAATATTGCTATTCAGAGAAATATCTCCAGAATTCTAGGTTTTCAATGGGACTCCCTCCCCTCAAAATATTTGGGAGTCCCTCTAACTGCTAAACCAATGCACAAGAGCATTCGGGAACCATTGATCAATAAGATGTAGGAAAAATTTAGAAAATGGACAAATAGAGCTTTAAATTTGGCAGGTAGGTTGGTTCTTACAAAAGCTGTTCTACAAGCTATTAATTTTTTTATGTTATAAGCTCTCCCAGCTCCAAAACGAGTTCTGCAACAATTTACATATATCCAAAGAGACTTTTTCTAGGGTAAAGAGGAAATTACGAAGAAATGGGCCTTAGTTTCATGGGAAAAAAACTGTAGACCCAAGCACTATGGGGGCCTTGGTTTGGATGACCAAGATATTCTCAGTAAGCTTTTAGGGGCCAAACTATGGTGGCGTTGGGTTCATGATCCGAAAGCTCAATGGGCAAGTATTTGGAAAGAAATATATGCCCACTCCTAGCAACCAAGTGACCTCATAAGAATGTCCAAAAATTTAAATGGGTCCTACATCTGGAAAAAATACTGGGAGAGTAGAAGCCTAGTACGAAAATACAGCTTCTGGTAAATCAGAGAGGGAGATATAGCACTATTCTCGGAAGATAGATGGCAACAAGAAACAACATTTCTAAAAGAGGACCTTTTGAGCCTTAAGAATGAAACAGACACCCAAGGCTTAAACAAGGTGAAGGATTTCTGGGAGCATACTCAAAATACAGAGAAGTGGAGAATCTTGAGAAATATTAATTGCAGAGAAGACAAGCCCTTGAAAATAGAAGCAGAATAACTTAGGAGAATCTTGGATCAAAGGATGATCTTAGTAGTAGGAGGGTAGGACCAACTAATATGGGGCAACAATAAAGAAGGAACCTTCAATCTAAAGGAAGCAAAAGGAATTCTCCTAGAGCTGGATTCCCGTGTTCTGGATAATATTTGGTAGAACCTTTGGAGGCACCAAGGGTAGATGAAGATTAAACTCTTCATGTGGCTGGTTCTTCAAAAGAAGATCTTGACTAGGGACAAGATTAGAAAGAGGAGTGTTCTGGGACATTCTATTTGCCAACTTTGTAAAACTCATGAGGAGACAATGGAGCATATTCTCAATAACTGTATTTTCACCTCCTGGTTATGGGATTCATTCGCTTCCATTTTCCAAGAGACCGATAGGGAAAAAGAGAGTATTATTAATACCCAAAATAATTGGAGTAGAAACTTCTTGGACAATGAATTCCTCAACTCAGCTTGGACCCTAATGCCAAGCTTCATTATATGGAATGTCTGGAAAGAAAGGAACAAGAGAATATTCAAGGATGAAAAGAATCCCCCTCAACAACTGTTTGAGCTAACCTTAAAATAACTTAAGGAAAAAGTTGGCTCCATAGTTCGTAATCACCCCAAGAATCCTCCCTCAGAGCTGATTTGAGAATCCTCACACATCTAGGTTTGCAGGGGCTCATTCCTCAAAGCCTGGATTGGTTGGGAATCATAGAGGTAGCGAAGAAGGAATTTTGGCATCCTCCTCTGATAGGTTTTTTGAAATTCAACATTGATGGTGCTTCTAAAGGTAACCCGAGAATTGCTCGTTTTGGAGGGGTTTTAAGGGATGAAGAAGGAAACATTCTCTTTATCTTCCATTGTCATTTAGGAAGAGCTACCAACAACATGGTTGAATTAATGGCTTTGGAACAATGCTTGGAGTTTCTGAAGCAAGACAACCGCTTAAATGTAATTATAAAAGCGGACTCCAAGTTAACCATTAATTTGGTGAAAATAATTAGCTGCGGAACTGTGCCAGAGAAAGTTTCAAATACTGGAGGCTCATCAGGGTTTTCCAAAGAATTCAAAGTCACCGACTTGGTCTTCGCATAGTAAGTTTCAACCATGCCTGTGGATGCTCTGGCCAATCAAGGAGTGTGTTGTACAAAAGTCAAGTTTGTGAGGAAGTGGTAGGAGATGTCTTAGAGTAGACTAAAGGCTCTTTGCACCGAGAAAGCAGATGAGGATATGGAGGTATTTTGTAAAAGAACTGAGGAGAGTACGAAATGACTATCTCACAGAAGGATCCTCCTTTGTTCTTCAGTCTATTTCAGTTAACGGGCGTCCTCAGTGTTCAGGGTGGGTGCACTGGGGTTAGGATCACATCATATTAGGGTTTCATGGCTGGCACTCATGAGAGATTATGAAGGGTAGGAATTATGGATTTTTCGGCAACCAAAAGTTCCATATCTTCCTTTTCAGGAAGGAAAACCACTACTATGTTGGTCTTTAGGTGATCGCTCATCACTTAGGTGTGAAATGGTTTTTATGTTTTGGGAGCGATTACATTAGGCTTCCTACACATGGCACGGGGTGGAAATGAATACTGCCCTCCCCAAGCATTATTGTTGATATTCCTCGGTCTGTGTGATATGCCTCCCAATCGTTGGATTTCACAGGGCAGATCCACGGTTAGGAACGTTCATGTAGTTTGGTGGGGCTAGTCCGCCAAACATCATTTTACTTTGTTAGGCAATTTCTTCCTCTGTCGGTGGATTTCTTGGGGTGATTGGACGATTAAGATAAAATATGCATGTCAATGGAGCAGGAGTTTGGATGAATCCGCGGGTTTCTTCTGTTTTTCTCTCGACATGTCACAAACATTGTTTTTTTTTGCTAGGGTTCGAAAGCATTCTTTGTTAGGTTTATGGTAATGCCTTAGGTAGTTAGCATTTTTCTGTCGGATTCCATTGTGTTGGTGGACTTTTGTACACTATGTAAATTTTTGTTGGCTTCATGATATTGAAGGTAATACTCTTGCTTCAGCCAGAAAAAAGAGAAGGGGCCATGCCAATAGAAGGAGATGTAGCCCAGGAGGGGTGAAATCCTTTAACAATCACTAGTCTATTGCTGATTGATGCATGCTTCCATTCAACGTTTAATTTTTTTTTTTTGAAATTAACTTATGAAAACACACATAAAGGCTCATGTTTTTACTTTCTATTTGGGGTACAAATATAAAGCACATTTTTGTATTCTGATGAGGATCTTAGCATATAAAACTAATATTGCACACTCAAATCAAGTTGGTATGAGAGCACTAGTTTGCTTTGTGCAAGGAGCAATTGACTGTTGTTTGCAAGTGTACGTGTTTCGAAGCTCAAGTGACGAGAAGGTTTTGGAAAGGAAAGAAATATTGTTACAATGTCTACCACCACTTCTACCTCAAGTTGCAGTAGAAGCTTCAAGAAAATCATCTCCCAAGGAGGAGATTCTGCAAGAATGTTAGATGATGTGAAAGATTTTAGTAAGGCTTTCTTAGACATGGAAAAAATGGTGAAAGTCCTCTATGAAGAGAGGAATACCAAATTGCAAGGAGAAAGCTCTAGACATCCAGGAGGAGAATGTTCTCCAAGGGAAGAAGTAACAAGAATGGTGATAGACCACCACCTTCTCCACAATAATCATGTTTTTCTAGAACTGTTATGCAAGATGCTAGCGTAGAAAGTCCCTCAGAGAAGGTAGATGGACAAGTTTTTACCTTTTTTTCCACATGATGTGGAGGATGAGGTTTTATCAACACCCAAATTCAAGGAGGCCTTTGAGTGAACCATCAAGGTATTAAAAATCTAATTGAGGCAAATGAGAGGCATAAATATGAAGTATTAGGCTATGTTGCAAAATAAGAATGGTTTTCTAGCGACAACACATGGGTATTGTTTTCCTTTCGCCATAAGAGAGGACATGATGAGGCAATATGTTGGAATTTGAATCTAGAATCGATACCTGCTTGGTTCCTCAAGTATAAGGAGAACTTGAAGTGAAAAGTATCTCCAAAGAGAGATGAACATGTTAAATAAGAAATGAAGCTAAGTTATTCTTTCCATGCAATTTCCTCACACAAGAAGCATAACCTAGAGGACAACAAAAATAGGTATAATTGTCCTATTGATTCAAATGCTTTTGTTAATGGAAAACAACATGATGATTTGAATAACATGCTGAGGAACGTGTTTCTACACACCTTTTTCCTTCCACCTAACCATTGTGCAGATAATTTCTATAAAAGGAAAGAAATAATCAAGAAGATGTTTATGTCTAATGGAATTGAAACCAAAAAGATAACTTCTCATCCAGTGTTAAGGACATGTGAGATAAGAGAAGCTCAAAATAACTTTCTCGCTCACTGCAATATCAATGAGCATTGGGCTGTGAAGTGTTGGAAATTGTCTCAATAACTTTATCCTATCAAGGGCAAGTAAATGATGCGAGCACCAGAAGAGGAAGTGACCAAAGAAAAAGTGGTCCAAGATGCGACCATTCCTAAAGCAGCTCCAGAAGGAGGAAAAGTTCAAATAGATGGTTCATTTACTTGGTTGGGTAAGAAATGGGCTGACTATTTTTCCAGTTAAAGTTTGTAAATCTTTGTTTTTCAGTATTTGCATATCCCCATAGTTGGGAAATTTGTAAAAGTGATGTTCATAAAAAAATGACTTATATGCAACAATTTTTTCTTCAGCATTGTTATGCTAGTTTGGCTTGTTGATAGTCAATTTGAATGGAAAAATTGGGAGTCAAGTTTATTCCACATTGTAAAATGCATTTCTATTTGTAGTTTAAAAAAGAATTTTAAAAATGTTGTATGAGTAGCTGCTGCACATTTAGTATATTACAAATGTTTTGAGCACTTAGTTATACAAGTATTCACTATGTGAAACTTGTTTGGTTCATTTTTCAAAGTCTTTTTGGGATATTATCCTTGATAAGGATTTTGCAGAAGATTACCATGGGAATTCTTCTTGGGAGGGATGTTGCTCTGGATGGTCATAACAACATGGACAAGCCGAGAAGAACATTGAACTTGAATTCTTTCGTTGGGTTATATTTCAAGTTCAGCTTGAGAAAAAACCAAGACAAGTAGAATTCAATGGACTACAGTCATCGATTGGATCGAGTTTGGAAAAGTGAAGCAACTATACCTTCAAATGTTGAACAATTGAGAGTGAACTTTTGGGGACCAAAATTTTTCAGTGGGGAAGGGTGATCAAGAACTCAAAATTTGCCAAAAATTCAAATCTATTAGAATGGTTTGTAACCTAAAAAACCACATAGATCTCTTTGTCTTGATTTTGGTGCAACTCATTTCATGGAAGATTGATATCATATGGTCAAGGTATCATGTGTTGATCGTTTGCTCAAACATGTAAATTCTTTACAGGTTTTGATAGGGATGCTGATTGGGCATCCCTACAGCCCTGTCATGAAAAAGAATACTCTTGGTATATTCTTGTGGTATATTCCTTCAATATATTCTTCAAAATATTCTCGGGCTTGGTGGCATCGTTCTATTGGTCCACGTGTCTTTTGTTTGGGCTAATGCGATGGTGACACGTGGCTAAGCCAAAGGCCCCCACATGTCCTCCTCATGTTAATATCTTTTTTTTTTTTTTTTGTATGGCAAACAGGGAAGAGGTCAGGATCAACCCTGTGACCTCCCATAGCACATACCATAAAACTCACCAACGTGCCTGCACCATGTTTCTTAACATGTAAGGGAGGCAGGTTCATCATAAATTTTATGTTCGCAATGTTTGGGGGGTCGGGTAGACTTAACCACCCCTCATCTGAACACCATAACCACCGATGGTCAAGGCCAATGAAGATTGATAAAAGCCACTACCAATAGATCCCATGTAAACACACCCAAATTAAACCACTAGCATATTATGTAACTGCTGGAGGGAGGGACCAGTGTCAGGGGCCTGCCCCTAGGCACATGGCCCCCCATATGACCAATCTTTTGGATTTTAGGCCTTGGTGAATAAATTAATGGTCCTAAAAATCTACTAGAAATTCAGGGAATTTTCCCCTCCGTTAGTGGAAAATTAGGCAAATTTTTAGGATGATGTCTGATTTTTTGCAATTTGTAGAGCGTATAGTGGAGAAACTAGGAGAGGTCATAACTTCTCTAGTTTTTACCAAATTGGGTGGAAAAAGAGGCTAGGTAGCCATTTTTGGATATTTTGGAATCATTTGAGTAGGTTTCAGAATCAAAGGAGCACTTTTAGATAGGATTTTTTAATATTGAAGTCTATGGGTGCAATTTTCAACTAGAGTGTTGCTTCAATTTATGGAGGAATTTGAAGATGGATATGACCTTGCAGGGATTTTCTACTATCCATGTGCTTTCTGCAACAACTATTACATCATTGTTGTAGATTTTATTCCTCTTTTCTCTATGTTTTTCGGAGAAGAGACTTCTTTATGTACTTCAAGTGGATTGTGGTAATGTTGATGCTAGTTGAGATTGGAGTATGGGGTCTTGGTGTAATATGCCTTTGTTTGCTAAAATTTTACATGTTGGACTCTAGGTTTACATGTATATTGCATCATAACTCTTTAAGGACTTTGTTTCTTTGAAGGAGAAACTAACCATTCCATTTCTGAACACTTTATGTACTCTTCTTTTCCAAACATTGAGCATAATGAGAAGGGGTCATGCCATTAGAGCTGATTGAAGGAGATGTAGCCTAGGAGAGGTGAATTCCTTTAACAATGGTTTGTGTATTACTGATTGATGCATGCTTCCATTAAGTTTTTTGATTTCATGTTTAAAGTATTTCATGAAATTAACTTAAGGAAACACACATAAAAACTCATGTTTTTACTTGCTATGCTGGAGTACAAACCTCTAGCAAATTTTGTATTCTAATGAGGATCTTATCATAGAAAACTAATATTCCATATTCAGATCAATTTGGCATCATATCACTCGTTTTCTTTGTGCAAGGGGCAATTGGTTTTTGTTTTCAAGTGAATGTGTTTTGAAGCTCAAGTGAGGAAGTAAGATTGGGGTTGGTGCAGTTGTGAGCCATAAGAGTTTGGTTTCCCTCCTTAGAGCACCAAAAATATTAAAAGTGCTATACTTTCCAACATTCAAGAGACATCACCGATATGAATTCCCAATTATACCTCACACCATTTGGTGTAGGAGTCCCATCTTATAGAAAGGCCTGTTTGTCAAGCTCCTAAAGATTTCCTTGGCTCTAACTGTCAAGAAGAGAGGTGGATGCAATGGTGCCTCTAAAAAGCAAGAAGGTGTTCCTGGTCAGTGTTCATTTGTCAATGTGTCAAAGTTATTCTAGGGGAGGGAGTTGAGCCTATAAGAGATAGGTAGTAGTACACCCAAGAAGAGACACATATGAACCAAAACAATCTATCTAACATACAACAGAATACTCCATAGAGGATGCAATGATTGTTAGAACCAAAAAATGAGAAAAAAAATTCTAATGTCCTGCAGAGTATTCTAGAAGGATGGGAGAACAATAAAACCCATTAGAACAAATTGTCAGTAAGATAATCACTAATACAACCAAAAGAGTTCAACTATATTAGCACATGTGAAAGAAAACATGAAGTACAGACATTCGCAGAATAGTTTTACAAGCATTCATAATCAATCCATGAATAACATGTTGGCATTGAAGGCTTCTATTATTAAGTAAAATTTCCAAGGCACATGTATACAATGAACATCACTAGCTCTAGTTGTGGAGCATTAGAGCTATTCCTTTCTCCCTAAAATAACTTGCTTATCACTCTAATTCTTTACAGGAGGAGCCAAGGTGAAAAGTCCTTTGCTCTTATAATGAGGGAGTATATATGACAATGAGGAGGTGATTCTTCACCCTCCTTTTGACTCTCCATATACCCTCATGATTGTTTGACTTCCTATGAATTTTCAACTTTACATGAATCTTCATATTTCACACATGTCCTTCGGACATTCAGCTTACAATATATTTATGAAACATATGTTACATCATTGGCCACAAGGTGTGACATGTGAGCACTCATGACATAACATGACATGACACTATTGACATTGACTGGTTGATGATGTGCCAATGTCAAGCCACTAATTTTTTTGAGTGCTAAATTACTTCTTGAGAATTTGTTTCTTTTCACCTCCGCATGGCTTCGTGATAAGGAATCTTCAATAATCTCAAGTGTTGAAGGTGGTCAGAAACTAGTGTCTCTTCACTTTTCTTGATTGATTGGATTATACGTTTAGCTATAAGTGTGTCTTTCAACATGCTTCCATACTTCATTTTCTTCTACATCATCATTCCATGGTATTATAGAGTACCTGCATCTACAATTCACTCACTACAAGACTACATCAGTCTAAAACCCCTCTTGTCTATGATAGTAAATTTTGATCCATTAACTGAGCCAAAATTAGGTGTCTGGCTAGGAGAGAGGCCTCATTCACTACACAACTACGCATTTCAATTAGTGTTGGATGAGGGTTGAGCCCTAAGATTGCGTAGTGTACAATTCAACCAGGATTAAGGGAAACAACTACATAGTTCTAAAAGCTAGTGGGACACGATGAGGGGATGGAACTAAAAGGGAATAATGCAAATTTTTGTGAGAAAAGGGAGGTTGGGATATTACACAAATATTTATTTTAGAGGCTTCAAGAATGATTCAACTGCTTTTGATTATGCAGTGCACAATGAAGGCTAGGTTGGGATCAAGGATTGCAAAATTATGGAGGTCAAGTTGAGAGCTTGAACATAGAAAATGTGCAGTGCAGTAGTCTTAGGAGACAAGAACTATGAATTGTCCAGTGGCAAAGGGAAAATTCATAGCTAGAGGACTAAAACTCGGTAGTGTGCAGTTCAGGGAGGTCGGGTGTAGCCAAGTTGCTTGGTCGAGAAGACTTCTCATAAATGGCTAAGTGTAAGACCGATTAGACTGATGTGAATAGTAATAATAATTTCTCTGGTATATCACACTTCGAATAATTGATGACACAGCAACATAGATCACCCAAGACACATGAACAATGCATCTCCCTCCTTGTGATAACTTTATGACTAATTACGATAAGTGTAACATATATGATACAGTTTACGACGACCATGACTACACTTTTGCTACGGTGCTTAAAACTTTACGAATGAGTATGAAATTTTTTTACATGGTTAGAATAACTCATATACACAAAGGTATATGCTTGAAACCACTAGAACAAGATTATACACATTGTGCACCAGTGAATCATGTGAAAATATGACAGTTTACCCAGCTTGCAAAGGGGATAAAAATACTTCAAGAAACTACATGAAATGTGTTTTGATGTTTACGAAAACAAAGTAAAAGACCAAGGAAGGATTCAAAATTGAGTGTAAGGAAAAATTTTGGAGGGTGTTTTTGTACCTACAACAAGTTCCACTGATCTAGCGGGGATTGCGATAAACCTTAAGGAAACTTGGATTCATTTTGTTGTTAGTCACACATTCATGTTCGCAATATGGCACAAGGGTGTTTGGATAAAAGAAGGATTTGTTTCAGCCAATCTATAGTCTGATGGTTCATGGAAGTCCCAGACTTGGTTGGTTTATTCATTCATTAATAAGGGTTATTTCTTCTTAGTATTTCATGATTAAATATATTGGTTTCTTTATGATTCTTATGTTTATTATACCATTTTTATTTCTCTTAGTTATATGCTGGTTATGAGTATGTTTTATGATAGACTTGATGTGTGGCTCTCATCATGTTTTACTTTGTAAATGAATGTACAATGAATATATTACTTAACATATGATAATGCAGCTATTGTGATAGAGAAACAATGCTTCTTTACGAAACTCCAATAAGTATGAGACACCTATGCTCTGATATGTTGTTATGACATGTAGATTACATATTTGTTACATGTTTGAGGAAATGTTTGTGTTCGCTAATAGGGGTCAGATCATGAACTTCTACCATTGGTTGCATCAGTAGCCTTATTCCATTATTGTTTATCATTTCTTAGAGTTTCATGAAGTTATAGGTAGTGATCTGAGTCTTGGCCCTAAAAAAGTGGCACACGATCCAGGGTTAGTAGCTTAGAACTAGCTGGAAAAGTCCATAGTCATTGGCATGCCTTATTTTGGGAGTGATGGAATTCCTCACGCATACATGGCTTGTCATGGGAGAGGATGGGGCTCCATATCAATCAAATATCAAGTTGTCTTAGGGTTTGGTCACCTGGAAGGGTTGGTTGGCTCTTGATGGTCCTGTAGCATGTGTGGAAGGTCGGATCGGTTTGGTTTTGTCAACTACATTTCCTTAATTGTACATGGGGATTTGAATCTCATCTTAGTTGCCTCTCATCACATGTTTACCTCAAGTAGACTAGTTAACTTGGGTAAATGTGGGAGGAGGGTGTTAGAGGATCCCTATGGTTCAACTAAGAGTACCTAATAGATGTTAGTGACATGGAAAGTATGGTGGGGTTATCCGCTATGGGAACCAGTATGTTTCTTGCATTCCAAACCACCTCTAAGTGCCAAAAGAAAGCATGTGATAATATTTTTATACCAAGTATGATACTAATTGAGGATGACTCTCGAGCCACGAAGGCTTTGCTCTACGACCTCAAACCCCAAACACAAAACCATTTACAAAAGTTGTTTTTTCTTAGCACTTAAGCGAAGACCCAATATAATTCCCTCATGACTAACCGACCTTCACATCTAACAGTTGAAATGACCATGCCATTCCTTGAAAAAGTTGCTTATTTTTTCGATTCCTGGTAGTGTGTAATCATTGAATACACCAGATTGAAGACCTAAGACATCCAATCTGTCCCAGAGTGGGATCCTTTGTTTGAAGTAGAACTTGCAACATGTGAAGGAAAAGTTCAGCAAGAAGAAACACATGCAAAATCCCCACAGTTGCAAGAATAAGAAATAACATCATCGAAGGATTGACTCAGGGATGAGTCAATCAATTGTGGTTGGGGTCTGTTGCATCCTTCATTTTAGGGGATATAATTTTGACACATTTTGACCATGTATTACTGAAGGGTACTTTCACAAGAAATCTCAAAGGAAAAGGGATGAAATCTGCCAATATTTGTGAGACATAGAAGTTGGCAAGTGGAAGGTATGGGAAAATGCAAGTGTAGCATTGTTCACAAAGGCTATTGAGGAGAGATGGAGCAGTTGTAGAAAAGGTATTAAAGACACCAAAGAGTAAATTTTGTAGTATCTGAGGAAATGATTGGAACTTCAGGTGAGTGAAGTTTATATGAATCAAAGGAGAAGACAACATAGAGGGGGGCAAAGATCATATTCTGAGATTTTGTCATTGGGTTTATGAAAATTGATTTTATTCTTAGTTGTTCTCCTTTTGAGCCAAATTGTATAACGATTCTTCTAATTCTACCTGAAGGGCCAGAGTGCCAAGATGTAATGATCATTTATGTTTAGTGGAAATAAGTTTTGGGAATTTCCTATGTTTATGAATGTGTTGTTTTATATCGTAGTTTTTAAAATTTTATTATCACTGAATGAGAGCATTACCTATCTCTTTGGATGTGTTTCAAGTCATACTTTGTGCCTATTGCATGTCTAATAATGTGATTCCCTAAATAGATGCGGATGATAATTGTTGCATAACACCCCTCGATGTTTTGTTCTAGTCCCTATCCTACTCAATTCTTGGGATACCTTATGTGAGACACCTTACTTCTTCAGAGTGAGTTGAAAACTTTAGCGTTGCACTAGACTACAAGGTACCTTTTTGTTGGCCCCTGCGGTTGAGCCCAAGGTCTTTATGTCTTAGAATTTTTCACCAACACCACTGATGAAACTTTGAACCTTTGTCTTCTCATCCTTAAGGTAAGGAGCATATCTCAACAATTTTAGAAACTTGGTTTTATAATCTTCATCTTTCATAGATCACATCTTGAACTGATAGAATTACTTTTCCTTTTCATCATAGTATCTCTCAAAAAATTACTTCTTTCCTAAGAGTATTTAAACTCATGCCAACCCAATGCTTCTGCTTTGATGCCTTCGACACACTTCAATTCTTCCCACAAAATATTTTATTTAACCTTGAGAATGAAAATGGTTATCCTAGCTTTCATATTCTTTGCATAATCATGTAATTTTAAGAAGTTCTTCACCCCAAGTAGTTGTGCTTCTGCATCTTATGGTCTCCTCATATCTCCATCAAATGTAGGAGGCTAGGATTTATTGAACTCATCTAGAAAGTATCCCCTCTCACTCCTCTTATAACGGTCATGGAGGTGATGAAAATGATGTCTCTATAGACTAGAACAAGAATAGAACCCATAAGAACTACCTCCCATGCTAGGTGTATCCAGCCATATTCCACCTCTAATTATGTCAGCCTTTTCCAACCTGTATCGTGACCGAGACTTTCTACCATATGCCCCATTAGTCCTTTCCTCTTATCCATGATTGATTAGTGGTTGTACTTGTCTCTACAAATATAATAAGTTGTAAAGGATCTCTGCATTAACCTCAATTTTCTTTTCCTCAGCTCTAGAAATCCCTTCCTATGACTCAATTATCCTGTCATTATTTTCCTTACAACTTTTGATTTCTTCCTTCAAAAATATTAGTGTATATATTATATCAGGAGACTACTTATCTCATTACTTCTTAGTTGATATATAAGGAGAGTCACGTGATATGTAATCCACAATTATGCTTATCATCTATGATATTCTTCTTCCCAGAAACATACAATGTTAGATAAATGAACTATACATAATTAAAATCATACCTTCGTGAAGTTCAAGGGAGGCTATTTTGTCTACACAAATTAGTCGAAATTAGCATGATATACATGCACATATATAATGACACCAACTTATCAACCTATTGACATCATGCATGATAACTCAATTGTAACATCAACTATATACATAAGAACTATAGCCACTGCAATGCATGCATATAAATGACATGCATGCATAACAATCATAGCTAGCCCATCCAATCCAAGTGTTTGATCTTGAATGCTTTAATACCAATATGTGGTATCAAATATCACCCAAAGAGAACGAAGCCAACTATGATACCACTCTGTAAGACCTCACCCAATATTTATTGACTTTTACAAGCTACCAGGTAAATGAGAGACTGGGTGCTACTATGACATGACTCGACCTCCAAGTTCCAATTATGGAAGTGGGGCCTACAATTCAAAAACTTATGATACCCCTCAGAAGCGCTAGACACTGAGATGTTAGTCCACAACCTTTGATGACCAAATTCTAATCTAAAACTTCCTTTTCACAAGTCTAACCCCAACCACACCCACAACAATGGAAGAGTGTCGTTATGAGGCCTGAGCCGCATGCACTAGCCCGCTTCTATGTGATTATGACCCAAATCCTCTAGTTATTTGCATGTGGTTTTGACATGTGAGCTACATTTTTAGGCTTGCCTCTAGACCACTGCTCAAAATTAACTGTAACTTTCCATAATTATGATTAATGTGATGAAAATTCCAAACATTTACACTTGAAGAAAGAACTTCACCTATACTGCTTAGAACATGAAATACATTTCTTTAAGCATATGATAGACATGTAAGCTACATGTCATGAATTCATATTTGATTATAAAACTCTGAACTCCATCTCAGAGTCACCAAGAATGTTTAATTCCCTCACGAGTAGTTGCAAAAACACTTTTTATCCCCTGCATTTATCAACCATTGAAATACTTATCGAATCATGAACAAGAGACATAGATATAGCACATCATAGATCCACCCTTATAAATAGCACATAAACAAATATTAACCATGAAAAATAATCCATTAAATCAACACAATAACAAGTACAAGTGCTCATAGACCACTATGGGAAAATAACTCTTATTAACTTATGTAAAATCCAACCAACCCACGGAATCCCACATACCACACGACCATACATTGGGATGAATGAAATATTTATTTTAGCCAATCACCCTCATGCCGTATTCCAAGCATGAATGTGGGATCTCATGTGATAGACCAAGACATAACAACTAGGGAATCCATAGGCTAGATCACCTCCACCCTTAAGCTACCGTGATCTCACCTAAACTAGTCCCAGGGTCACAAAACCAAACCAAGCATGGATGCCTCTAATTTTCTTTACCATACATTTAGAATTTTCACTGTCTCAGCCCGCCTATCAAAGACTTCCTAAAAAAACAATCTCCTTTCCTAACACTTAGCAATTTTCTTGAGACCACCTCACCTGGTTCCAAAGCCTTCTGGCAATCCAAATCTCAAGTAAGAGTGAATCCCATCACACTACGGATATCTAGAAAATTACAAGGAAATCTTGAAACCATTGTCAAACTAAGAAAGCCCCATGCCAACTATGAAAAATGAAACAAATAAAAAAATTCATGTACTATACATTGACGCGTTAGCTAGGAAATCATACATGGAATCTATTACCTACAAAACCCCCTTGTTGAAGTTGTCCATCCAACCTTCTCCTTGTTTTCCTTCACTTTCCTTTTATTTACCTTTTCCTTACCTTATTTTCATTTGTTTGTCTTTGCTTGCTTCCTTCATTTCTCCTTTTGGATCACCATCTATCTCTCTCTCCCTCAAAATTGATCCAAGTCAAAGCTAACCAAAAAGGTTGTGAATTATTTCTTTGCTACCTTTTTATAATTGATGTCTTCTTTTCATTCGTTTTCTTTCATCTTTCCTCTAATTTCCCTTGCATGAAAAATTTGTGTGTCTTCGCCATCATTTTCTCTTATTTTCCTTTATTTTCATAAATAAATGCCAATTATTAACTATTTTCCTTTTCTAGTGCCTTTACTAATTTCCATAGCCATAAATATACCAAACATGGTGCCCACTATAGTGGTTTTCCTAACATTCAACTTAGAATACATGTCCAATGAACTTGGCCTTATTTTTCCTTTATTACATTTATTACATGAAAGTTTAACCTAGGTTTGTTATATTTCATGCTTCAGACTATCAAGAGGAGTCAATAGAGCCAACAAAGCTAGTGAATTGTTAGAAATGTTATAGAGACTAGGAAGAGGCTGACTTGGCCTCATAACATGTTGCAAGATGTAGAGAGGCAAGTAGATCCCAACTGTACTTTCAAGGAGAGAAAACAACCAAAACGTTTCTCGATTTATATGGCATTGATGAGCCACATCATCAATTTCGAGACTTTAAGTCATGAGGAGTACACAAAAGGCTAACAACTTTGGAAGGATGTCGTTATGGAAGAATATTAGTCCATTATGAGGAAGGATGTGTGGGAAATAGTTTTGATACTATAGGGGATGTTAATAGTGAATTACAAGTGGATTTATAGGATCAAGCATGTAGCATATGGCAACATCAAGAAGTAAAAAGTGAGGTTTGTGGTGAGATGGTTCTCTTGGAAAGAGGGATAGGAATATGAAGTGAAATTTTCTCCAGTCATCACATACACTCAAATTAGGATTATTTCTTCTCTTGCTTCAATTATGGGTTAGTGGTTGTAAAAAAAGGATGTAATGATTTTTCTCCTTAATGGTACGATTGAGAAGGAGGTGTACATAGAGAAACCTTAGGGATTTGTGATACATGAGAAGGAGTTCCATGTTTTCAAATTGAATGATTTTTATAGATTCATGTAGGCACCTAAGGAATGGTATTCCTAAATTAATGGAAACTTATCGAGTCTTGGCTTGGCCAAGAGTAATGTAGATCCTAACCTTTACCTGATGGTTGTTGATGGTTATCCTTTGATCTTTGTGTTGTATGTTGATGATATATTCCTCACGGGGGAGAAGAGGTTCATTTTTTGGTGTAAGAGGGACTTAGCTTCATAGTTCGAGATGAAAGATCTTGGCTTCATGCATTATTCTTTGGGATTGGAGGTGTGGTAGAGACTTGGGGAAATCTTCTTTGGACAAGGGAATAACATATCTCATATCTTGAGAAAATTTGGTATGATGGGTTTCAAGTTGATGGCTACACCTATGTTTACCACACTAAATAATCCAAGGGATTCTGCTTTAAATTCAGATTGGGTGGATCCCACTATGTATAAGTAGTTGATTGTATTCTTGATGTGCTTTGTTAACACCAAGCCAAATGTTTTATTTGTTGTGAACACTCTGAGGGAGTATATGGTTGAGTCTAAGCATGCATATTGGGTTGCAGTGAAGCATAAGTTGATGTACCTATATGGTACAGTTGGATATGGTTTAAGATATGTCTCATATGGTGAGGTGAAGCTATAGAGGTATGTTAATTGTAAATCGGTTGGAAATAAATCAATATAAATATCACCTTGAGATGCTACCTCAACTTGGGATCAATTATGATATGCTTGTTTAACATGAATCAAACTTCTTTTGCACTCAATAAAGTGAAAGAATGGTATATCATAGTGAGTGCCACAATTCAAGAATTAGTGTGACTTCCCAATTTTCTTGTAGGGATATTTGATCAGGTGGTAGATAAGGCCTTAATATATTTTGATAATGAAATTTGTGTAAATATTTTGAAGAATCCAATATTTCATGATAGGTCGAAGAACAATGAGATAAAATATCACTTCATTTGAGATATGGCATAGAAGGGAGCAATGGAGCTCCAATACATATCCACAAATGAATAAATTGTTGGCATTCTGACTAAGCCTATGTGTAGCGGGGGAGGAGGTTATACTTCTAAGGTAAGCTTGGCATGCTGCAAAATGTCTTCCTCATTGAGAGGGAGTGTTGATTGTTTTATAGCATCGGGAAGACATTCTCCCATGGTGTCATGTTAATTTGACTAAGGGAGATTGATACATCGCCCATGGGTCCATTTTGATTTGGATAGCATTGAATGGCCCAGGGGAAGTCAAATTTCTCCCATGGTACCATACTGATTTGGCTAGGGAAAATTATCCCATGATGCTCACATTGTACTCTATGATGGGGTGATCTATTTTTTATAGAGAAGGTTTGAATTATTTATTGCTTGGAGTCTGATTTTGATTTATGATGTAGGCTCCATTAGTGAAGGCATTTCTTGTGTTGAGGTGCACCTTCATGAGTCCCCACTCAACATTAGAGTTCTATATAAATAGACAAGCATGTGAGAGGAAAATCATCAACATATCAAGTCTATTGAATCCTTTCTAGAGGAAGAGAAATTTTGCCAAAGAGAAATATGTTGCCGCAAATTATCTTTATCTTTTTTATCGTTCTTTAATATGCCATATGTGTGAGGAGGTTGACTGATTTGACTAACTGATTTGACCACAACTGCATCGAGTTTAACTAGGTTGCACGTGTGATCCTTATAGCCATTGTTTGACTTATTTGACCTCAACCACAAGGGGAGATAGTTGAGCATAATTTGAATTTTACCACATCCACACATGTGAGGATTTGAGTAAATTGTCGAATTCATGGACAACTTTGACCATCATTGAATGCCTTGACTTCTAATTTTTTATTGGTTTGACCATCATTGACTATAGAACAGTTTGACCAAGTTTGCTTAGTATTTGACTTGTATTATGAGCATATATTTCTAGACAAATTTATGATTTGTAAAACTTTATATTCAAAGACAGTTTCTCCCAAAGAAGAGATTGTTGGGTTTTCTCCCAAGGTAGAAAATTATTTCTATTGTGCGTGTTTTTATTTCAATGAACTTTATCATTTCCACTACATTTGCTATTGATATTTTTGGTAAATAATTGTTTAATGATATTAGTGGCATGAGGAAGATCATTTGAAAATCATTAGGAAGTAATTATCAGGTCATAAAATTGTATTCTACTACACATTCTATATAATTTAAAAAAAACATAAAGATTAGGTTGTTCTTTTATTTTCTATTGGAGTGTGCAAATTCATATCATAATATTCAGCCATGAAAACTACTCTTGCTATGTTAAATATAACTATTTCCTCAATCTGTGTCATAATTAGAAGTATGATTCATGTGTGTGTTAACTATTTGATTAATGGAAACTGAAAGAATGGTTGTAGATGATTGGAGCTTTGCACTCGACAAGTTGAATAGTGATGCTAATTTGCATAAAATAATTTAATTGATGTCAATGTTCCTGTTAGTGGAACTCGGGTGAATAAAAATATTGGTTGTTGTTAAAGATTTGAAAGTTTGACTTGAAAAGGTGGATTATTAAATTCACTTTGGACTAATCCCCATCATAATTAAATTTCTTGAAAATTTTAGTTTGGAAATAAATTTCCATGCTTTATTTGGAATCATTCAAGTGGTGTTAAATTCAAGTGGTACTGAATTCATTTTGACAGTGTGGTAAAAGGTTATCTCGAATAAGATATTGGGATATGTCTTCCTTTCAAATCCATTTGGTTCCATGAGCACGATAAATATTTTCTCAAGTATATTTGACATTGACCCTTTAGATGATCCATTTTTCTTGAGTCCATTTACAAGTTTTTTTGGGTAAAACAGTATTTTTGTGTTAGAAGAATTCTTTGAAAAGAAAAATGGTTACATTGACGGCCATGAGTATCAGGAACTATAGTTCTCTTGACAGGATCTTGTAATTGGAGAGACATCATTTAATCGTGAGGAAGGACATAAAAAATTCGATCAATAACCTATCTTTGAATATCTACATGATGACCAAGGAAACACATGACTAAAAGTGTAGTAGAGATGGAAAGGACATTAGAGTTTCTTTAGTGGAGCTAACAATTCTTATCCAAGGCAATCATCATCTCAAATTTACTCATATCAAATAAGTAATGTGACCTATGGATGAGAAAACAAATCATATTATATGTCCTCAACAACCGGGAGAATGGACCCTCATGGGGTGACTCACAAGGAGCATATTGAAGTAGATAAAACCTTGTTTGTTTGGAATGAATTGTGTACTCATATGCTTGACACTAGAAGCAGTGTTTAGAAAAATGTACTCAATAAGCATGTACTTCCATATTAGGATAATTCATATCACAAGGTTTACGATGTCCCATCATGTAACACTAAAATAAAGGAAAAACAAGACTTCAGATGAATGTGCTCCAAGATAAATAATTAATCTATTTCTCCACTCAGGGGACATGTTGACATAATAATAGAGAAAAGTTTGGAAAGATGTTATTTAGGTTTTGTTATGTTTTCATTGAGATTGATTCTCTTATTTAAATTTCATATCCTATTATTCAGGAATTTGTTCAGACTACTAAACTACCTTCTAATTCAATTATGTTTTCAAATGTCGCCATGTTGAATGTGAGAAAAAGTGTGTGGGAAACCTCTCTAGCATGAATAGTGCCTCATTTGAGAGTTGCATCTCACTTTCTTTACTTTGTCTTTCATATTTTTTGTTTCTATTACAAACATGAAAATAATTGTAAATTAGAAAATATTTAGAAATGGGATTGAAAAACATCCTCTTTAAGGCTCATGTTACTCATACTTTTTATATAGATGTGAAGTTTGGGGATGAAATATATCCAGAGAATCTTGGAGAAAGATATAACAAATCCAAAATAAATTTATAACCTATAATGTCAAGATTAAAATAAATATTCCTTACGAGTGAGTCTTTCATCCATTAATAGCATGACTATGATGAGATTACTAATGCATAAGAACAAGTTAAACATTATGAAAAAAAGGAGGTTTTCTAAAATTGCTTCAACCTTTGGCCACAACCACCTTTAATAGAATCTAGGATAACACAAGGATGTCTAGTCTTGACTAAACCATTGGAGAATAAAGGAAGAGATCATTTCATAGAATATGGATAACATTAAACATATTTTAGATCAAAATTTAAGGAAAAACATTAGTGGCATATAAAACTAAGATATGGTATGGAGGTGATCAACTATAACATAGAAGATTGGAATTATCTCTCCATTCTCACTAGAATAAAAAAGAAAATATGCATTATTAAAAAAAAAAACAAATTCCCATGAGTTCTATTATCAAATTTGACTTGAAATAATTCCAAAAACATCATGGATAAAATAGTTTGTCATCTTTACAATACTAAGACATGAAGATGAAAACATCTATATTAAATCTCATTTTAAAAAGATTTGTTCCACTACAAACCTTCTTCAATTTTTAAAGACAAATTTTCAAGGATCTTGGAATGGTTTTCTTAACGTTTTTAAAAAATAAAATGCTAAGGAATTCTAAATAATTATCTAACCTATAAATTTGAACCAAATTTTCTCTCAATGAATGATAATCATTATTTAGTTATGAAAATTATATAATTATATTAATCAGAAGTTGATTTAAATATATGTTAATCACCCCATCATCATAATAATCATATAAATTACAGAGTATCACAAATATGGGGGAGATGTTGTAGTGATCTGTAATATAAAACATTAAATCAAATAATAATAACTAGCTTAACCATTGAACTAAACTATTGATAAGCCCCAATAGGCATCAATCCATGATAAGAATCAAGATACTTACTTAATGATACATGTCACATTGCTAAATTTAAAAAAATCATAAGAACTTTAACTTAAATTACTATTATTATCAATTATAAAAGGAGTTAATAAATAAGTTAAATATATATACATTTGAAAAAACATGTGACAAAATTCTTAATAATGCAAATTCACTCTCACTTTACAATATTATTATATAAATATGACTTGTTACAATACCATGGGCAAATACCACTACATATAAAGACCACATGCGTATCTAAATATGACTTGTTACAATACCATGGGAAAATACCACTACTTATAAAGACCACATGCTGATAGAACATAATTCATTTGATATGACACTTGTTCATATAACATTTATTTTAAGTTTCTCAACTTAATTAAAAGGGTAGAAAATACATAATTACTTTTGAGGCAAATCTCAACCATTGACATGTAAATAATAATAAGAATATGTTAAAATATTCCATAAAAGTTAAATCCATACAATCCACCTAATAATTATTGATAATTAAATTAAAATGATGGATTGTCATTAAGGTAATAAAAAATAATAACAAATTCAAAGGATTTGAGCTCAAGCCGTAGAGGCATATCCAACAAAACTCTGAACACATATAACAATAATCCATCTTAGTTTGATGTTGTATTCAGATACATAATTAGAGGAAGAAAATGATGGCATTGAATTCATGTAACCTATAAAGGTAAAAATTATTGATTGATGAAAAGGAAAAATATAATGTTATAATATTACATTTTATGTTATATTTCCCCTCAAGTGGTCCACATGTGATTGTAATTTTTCTTTCTATTTGAAGTTTGAAAGTAAACTAACTTCACTATACAATTAATACAAGTGAGGGGAAATATTGAGTAAAATGTAATAATATTACATTTTAATTAGTATAATTATTATTTCCCACCACCCCATGGCTATTATATTTTATAGAATTCCTTTCACCCAATTCGCTTTTTATTAAAAGAAACCTTTATATTTGAGGTTCATAAGTAAGCTTAACTCGTATGTAACATTTGAGCCTAATGTGGTAGAGATGTTGTAATATTTAACATTTTGACTTGGTAAAAATAAAATTAAAAAACATTAAATTTATATTTATAATTATAATTATAATTATAATTAATATTAAAGGAGCATAAAATAAATTTTAACTCAGATCTCCCAAGAGCGATCAAAGTTCTTGACATGCCAAACTTTTTTTTAAAAGTGAAAAGAGATTTGATCTTCGTGACGCTTGGTAGATTTAGAGTTCAAATGGATCTATGCTAGTAGTAATAATGTAGAGAGTAATTAATATAAAAATTTAGATAATTATATCAATTAATTATGCTCAAATATAATAACAAATAAAAATATTACATAAATTATATTATAATAATATAAGAATATATATATTTTAAGGCAATCATGGTTCAGAGTCACTAAATGAATGCTAAATTTACGTTTACGAGTAGTAATCCACATAGATCCATCAAAGCAACCTAATATATTGGACCTAACCCCAAAAACATCACTCAAATTTGACCTATATATACTTAATAATGAAAACTAAATCAATTAAACTATCTCTTAAAATTAATATATAAATATTATATTATTAAGAAAATAAATTAAATAAAAGTAAAAATACCAAAATTTTAACAATTAGGCCGATAGGCCTTCCTTTGAAAGGGCCTTTCATCGTCCTTTTCATTCTCACGCTGACACTTGTCGTGCAATTTATGTTTATTATCTTTGCCATTCTACCTATCCACTTGACATTCGTGCACCGAGTTTATGGCAAAATGCTCAGAGTTTACTGGCTAGGCTGCATGCATGCCCGCTGGTTTCGCGCTTAGTGCCATCACATGGCACACCACGCAGTTCTGTCATTAATACTGTTCCTCGCACTCTTCATGGCAGGATGTCTTGTCACAAATTTTCCCCTTGGTTCGCCCGCCCAGATCGACGGTAAGAAGCCTCTACTGTGACGGTGGATTAACTTCTAGGAACTTTACTCTACTTCGGTTAGCTTGGGAGAAGACCTCTTTTGCCAAGCAGTCTCTCCAATAAACCTGCTCTGATGTTGATTCTCCCGTAAGTGGTCTCGTTTGGTTTGCCGCCAGAACTGAGCTGCGCCAGACTATGTATTCTCAGCTCCTGGCTCTGGCAGCCGATAATCCCACACCAGGTAACCTTATAGTTTTTTTTTTTGTTCTTGCTTCTGTCAGTTTTGGGGAATAGAAATGATTACATGCCAGAGCTAGCGTTGGATAGCAGAGAGCAAGAAACATTCTACAAGGTTTTGGAAGCGATCAATTCTGATATCGACTGGAGAGGCTTGTTTCCTGATAGTCTCTGCACTCGCGAACATCGTGGAATTGAACCTGGGTTGGGTATTCAACACCGCAAACAATCCCTCCTGTGGGAGAAATGCATCATTTAGCCCTTACCTGGTTTCAATACCGTGCCTGCGCAAGCTATTCTTCTACAAGTGCTTTATGCACAAGATCTTGACAGTTGCCACCTTCGTCTGGGTTCAATGCATTCGTTGCTCACTGACCTCTGGCATGATTGGTTTGAAAGACTGCTTTGGTTCTCTCAGGCTAGCCAGATTCTAAAGTTGTTAATATTTGAGATTTTCAATTATTCATGTCAGGATCGTTCTTAATATTTGAAATATTATTTAATTATTCATGATCGAATCACTCTTAAAGCTTGGGTACAGGTACGCGCGAGTTTATTTATAGTGTTTTATTTCTCCCATTGAAGCCAGGCTGCTTTGAGAAAGCATTTATCATGTAGGGAACTTTTGTCATGTTGTCGCTTTATATAATTTACTGACATCTCAGACAAATCTCTCCACAACTTTGTTCAAGCATGTTTATTTTGGAATTATAAGATTCATATATGAATTTTGTGGACAGTCATTAGCTGTATAGTTTACATTTGAGCATTATATTATATGAGTTTGAATAGGTATTATCAAGTTCCGTCTCTCTATATTCTTTAAATTTAAAGCATTAGAAGTGTGTCGGAGAACATGGTGGTGTGGTTGATTTTTGAGATACAGTTAGCAGAAGGAAGCATTAAATAATATATGTTATATTAAATATACAGTGAATAAATTAAACTTTTATATAAATTGGAACAGGAATCTCATCATTAAATGAGAATTTATGATGGCTTGTCTTCTACTTGATTCTAAATCGTTCCTTCTATAGTAAGCATTTTGTACTCGATTCTAAATCGTTCCTTCACGTTATCTTTGGTTTTTTAAATTGATATCGAAATTTCATTGGACCGGATAGAAATTGCAAATTTAAGTTATTATTCTTTAATTTTTAAATGGATTTAATATGTATTAAAATGGTATATTTGATTTGTTATTTTTGTGTATTTTTATTAATTTTAATGTTTGATTAAATTTTATTTGAATTATGTGTTTGAGTTGTTGAGTTGATAGGGTTTGGCAGAGTTCCTAAGTTTATTGTTCCCATGTCAACCCTGCTTCATCGCACATTTCCTTCAATCCTTCATGCTACATAACTTTCTCAGATAATAAATGAGGGATTCCAATATTTCTCCTTTCCTAGTCGTTTCTAGGTAAACGATTTTCTTGATGCTGTAGTTAAGAGGGGATAAGGGGGGTTTGGAAAAATTATAAGACCCTCCTGCTTGTTTTATTTAGTCCATAGATTTACCATTTTCTAGCTTGGACACGCTCACACTGCAGACTCCCTACAATCTGGTCTGTGTTTTTGGAGTATCTTCACATTTGTAGATGGCATATGATGATTTCTTGATCCTGCAGTTGACAGAGGATAAGGCTCGTTTTGAAAAAATATAAGACTCTATTTGTTTGATTTAGTGCATAGATTTACCATTTTACTATCCTAGACACGCTCACACTGCAGACTCACCAGCAAAACAAGCAGGTCGCCCTAGCCTGGCGGCGCAATTTGCAACGAAGGACGAGATCTTTGAGAAAAAATTTAGTCTATTAGGTATCAGGGACGGAAACGATACTCCCTTACTGCTGAAAGGACAGAAGATTCTAACCATTATTTTCCTAGATCATTTAAAATGATCCATAAATCCCTGACATTCTGAATCACTGCAAAAAAATTCAATCCAAGCACAACTTTTCTGACTGTCGCATTATAGACTACTCAGTTAAAAAAAGGGTTGCCTTCAGTGCTGACTGTGTTATAGTCGCTCTTTTCTTCGTCATCTATGATTTTCCTTCACAAGGGATGTCAGATAGACTAAATGCAACCCCGCTCCAACTTGCTACATCAAGGTAAACATAATCGGTTTGGAGGTTTCCACTAGTTGCAGATTCAAACCCTAGTCCACCACAACAAATTCCCATGGAGTGTGACTTCCCCAACCATAACTTACTTGCGGTTCCCCTTCATTCATCGGTTGTGCCCAGGTGAGTTGTTAACCCTCTGAGGTTCTTCTCTTTTCTATGGTGGACACCAAAAACATTACTCATCTGCTGCCATGTTTGTGTGTGTTTTATTACTCTGTTTCCACAAACTAAAATAGGACTATGAAGTTTTCTGTTTCACATGGATACATAGCTTATACAAAAATATAGACATCTAATAATATTTCATAAGCTAGGGCACTGCATTCAACCCTTATCTGACACCCAACTTTTGTAGGCATAGGACCAATCCAAAATGTTCTATGTTGTTTGTTCCTCATTTGGTTCTCTCTAGGACTGCAAAGTTACATAAACTGTGCATTGTCAGAGCAACATCCCCAAAAGAAGAAGCCACTTCAAATACACCACTCACAGATGTTCAAAAGGCTCCCCAAAAGAGTAGAAACAAAGGTAGCTGTTTTCTTGCATAAATGTTTCCTTTAATTGTGAGAAAAGTAGGAGTACGACTAGTCGTTTCAAGTATTCTTTTTTTCTCAATGAGCACATTGTGGGTTTTTTTTTTTCTTTTGTTGTAGTCATTGTCGAGGGATGCTACAATGAATCGCTACCTGCCTTTGTTACCCTTGACCTAATTCTTTCGGAATAGTAGGTAATGTTGTTTCAAGCTCAAACAAGACATCCCCTGTTATCAATAGGATTACGAGGAGAAGAAAAAGTGAAGAGAAAATAACTTTAGCAAACGTTAGTGGGAGAAATGTGCCTAAGAAGAGTAGGAGAAAGAAAACCACTGAAAATAAAGAAGAAAAAAGTATGGATTTGGAAGCAGATGGTGAGGAGGATGATCATAACTTTGAATATGATTGGCCTCCTTTGGTATGTTGTTTTGGCTTGGCGCAGAATGAGTTTATTCCTACTGTTAGGGTATCAGACAGACAAATGGATGAAGATAAGTATTCTACATGGAGGGGCTTGCAATGGAGTCCTCCAAAATTTTGTCAGGGCACCGGGAGGACCACCATCCAATGTTGCTATTGCACTTGTAAGGTTGGGAGGTAGAGTAGCATTTATGTGTAAAGTAGGTGATGATCCCATTGGTTATCAAATGGTTTTCATACACTACTACACACCCACATTTGAGGGTGCAGTAATAGGAACATAAGATGTTTTGGTCATGCCATTCACGTGTGATAGGACTGGTTCGGGTGATGCTATTGTAGCAGGTAGTCATTGAATGTAGTCACATTTCTCAACGATCTATCTGAAGAGTTCTTATACTTCTAATAGAAGGATGATAGGTTGATGCAGAGTTCAACATTGTTAGTAATTGTGTATGTCTTATAGGCATTATCAGAAAGTTGAATTCACAACCGGAGCTATATGATGATCAAGTGCTATTGGAGAAGCAATTAAGATTTGCTATTTGTACTGGGATTATCGCACAATGGAAAATTAGCGCTGTCCGGGGATTCCCAACTGAACACGCAACAAAAAATCTAAAGGAGCAAGTATGTGTACCTTCCTTGCGGTGGGCTATTTAGAGGTTTAACACAGCTCCATTGATGCTGCAAGGTAATGTACTATTGTATTAAGGTACCTTTTGTCTCCCTGGACACTACATCATGAACTTTGCCTTCCAGGTTCTTCTCATGGGCATTGCTTTTAAGGATTCGATATCCCGTTGTGGCACATATTTTAAGAGAAATTTATTATTCTCACCATTCCTGTCAATTCCCTCTGTACCCTTTTTCACTTTAAGATATTTGATATGATAAGTTTGTATATTTTGTTTCCATGTTATTGGTTTAGTCATAAATTAAAAAATGAGTTACGGAACACATAAGAATCCGCTACTATTAGTGATCTGTAATTATAATGTTCTTCGAGGTACATTCCTTTTCTTAGATCTTAGTAAGCCTGCTAGATAGGTGCATGATGTTTTTAGTCATTCTATAATTATTACACTTTTTGTAAAATCAAGTTTCAGTGTGTAGGCATTAGCATTAATGGAGTCTCTGTAGCTATCTTAGTGAAAATGCATTGTATTGAGTTTGTTAAAACACTAGAGAAAAGCAAATCTGTTACTAGAGCTGGTTGGCTCTAAGGTGCGGGGTTTGCCAAGTCAACTTGTTCAGACTTAGTGAGTCAAATTTGTTCTTGTTTTTCAAGTGATTTTGTAACTGTTGGGTCTAAGGCCATGGTCTATCCTAGTCAGACTTGGTTGGGTCTGCCAGGTTAACTCACTGAGAGATACAAAGCCAAATTTGTGGGTAACCAATTGTTCAGTGCATTGTGACTCTTAACTTGTGGGTTTCTGTAGCTTATTTTTCTGATGCACAATGCCAAGCAACGAAGGATGCTGGTGTTATTGCTGGCTTGAATGTAGCTTGTATTATCAATGAACCAACAACTGCAACAATAGCTTATGGGTTGGACAAGAAGGGTGGAGAGAAAAATATTATTGTTTTTTATCTTGGCAGTGGCATGTTTGATGTCGGCATTCTGACTATTGACAACGGAGTTTTTGAGGTTTTCGCTACAAATGGTGATACCCATCTTGGAGTTAATTTGTCTTAACTTTGTTTGGAAGTTTTACATTACGAATTTGAATACGTGCATGGTGGTTATCATTGACTTTTTTGTTTGGATTTCGAGCTTTGATCTTACCGGGCTGTACAGTAATATGCAGATGAGGACTTTGACCAAAGGATAATGGAATATTTCATCAAATTGATCAAGAAAAAGCATGGAAAGGATATTAGTAAGGATAGAAAAAATGAAATAAGACATTCAATGTGTTCCTTGTAATAGATATAAACACAACATTTAAAGAAAAGTAATTGCACAATGATCTAGTCCAAGAAAACAAGGTTTTCCACAAACCAATTAACTCTACTAGAAAAATTCAACAATTCTACATTCAATGTATTCCTTGTAATATAGATATAAACAAAAAATCTAAAGAAAAGTAATTGCACAATGATCCAATCCAAGAAAACAAGGTTTTCCACAAACCAATTAACTCTTCTAGAAAAATTCAACAATTCCACATTCAATGTGTTCCTTGTAATATAGATATAATGAAAACATATAAAGAAAAGTAATTGCACAATGATCCAATCCAAGAAAACAAGGTTTTCCACAAACCAATTAAATCTTCTAGAAAAATTCAACAATTCCAATTTGATAATCCTATCGGCCTCTCTCTGTACCTTTTGGGACAATTGCTAGTAATAACCACAAAGGATGTGAAGAGTGAGACGACGTCCATAGTTTTTTCCATTGGATTCCAATAAATATCCCAATACATAGGCTCTTCATTTACTCACTGTTCAGTTCACCTCCGTCACTACGCAACGCATGCATGCCCGGGTAGTAGTGGGTAAAAATGCCTACTTGCACCTTTTCCTACACGTCGGTCCACTATCTAGGCAAGGAATAGGTGGGGTTACATTTAGTTAAAGTTAAATATAAGAAGTTTTTTACTGTAATTTTTTGGAAGTTTTTTTGGTGGGTTTTTACTATTTAATTTCTCTAAAATTTGGTTAGAATTCATTGAAATCATAAGTTTAATGGGTAACCTCTGCACAATGGAAGTGGCATAAATTTTGTTGACGGCGGTGAATCCACATGTAAAGTCAAGATTTCCTAAATATAATGTTATTATGTTTCAGTTACATCTAGTTTAAGTTAAGTTTTAGGTTTAGAAACCTATTAAATTATTTTTATTTGACCTCAATTTTTTTAATGAAATTATGAATTTTTTTTTGGAGTTGTCTTTAATGACACTTGGCAAAAACAATTGTGGTGAAATTTTGATTTGAGTTATTTAAAGTATTTTTTTTACTATATATATGGATTCAACACCCTGAAAAACCTTGAGGCACATCTATTGTGCAGGTTTACCCATCAAACTTGCGATTTCAATGAATTCGTGCCAAATTTTAGAGAAATTAAATAAAAAAATCCACAAGAAAACCTTCCAAAAAATTGCACTAAAAATAATTCAGCAGTATCGGTCTTAATACGTCAGAAAAGACACATGGTCGCAGTATCCACATGTGGATGTTAAGTGATGTTCGAGACAGAATGTCATGATCTACATGATATATGCATCCGAGAATGTCATAGCATTTATTTGCTGGAAGTAAACGATTGTGTAATTATGGTTGTCCAGGGAATGGTTGTCCACGGAATGGAAATAAACATTTAAGCCCAATGTAGTAGAGATGTCGTAATCTTCAACATTTTGACTTGGTAAAAATAAAATCAAAAAACATAAAATTAATAATTATAATTAATAATTAAATCAACATAAATCCATCTTAACTCGAGATCTGCCAAGAAGGATAAAATTTCTTGACATGCAAACTTTTTTTAAAGTGAAAAGATATTTGATCCCTCTTGGTCTTAATATGTTGGGAAGAGACACGTGGTCAGAGTATCCGCATGTGGAGGTCAAGTGATGTTCGAGACGCTGCAGAATGGGATGAACTACATGATATATGCATCCCAGAATGCCATAGCATTTATTCGCTCGAAGTAAACAACCGTGAGGTAATTATGGTTGTCCACATAATGGAAGTAAACATTTAAGCCCAGTGTAGTAGAGATGTTGTAATCTTCAACATTTGGACTTGGTAAAAATAAAATTAAAAAACATAAGATTAGTATTTATAATTATAATTATAATTAATAATTAAACCAACATAAATCCGTC
>APFE031358904.1:64226-85668 GCA_000404065.3 Pinus taeda
AAAAATATAACTATAAATTATATTATAAGAATATAAGAATATATATATTTTAAGGCAATTATGGTTCAGAGTCACTAAAGGACTCCTAAGTTTACTTTTATGCGTAGTAATCCACATAGATCCATCAAAGCAACATAATAGACATTAGTTTGCACGATAACAAAATGGAAACTCTACTGGGGATGCAAATAGTTTGATTGTTATTTACTGTTGTTTGCTTTATAAACTACAAACGGAGCCTAAAGTTAAGCGAGCTAGCCTTTGAACTACTTTTTCTATGCAACTGCAAAGTAGATCAATGTTGCTTCAATCAATCTCCAGGTTAGTTTATGAACTGAACATCCGACTTGAAAACATCCTAAGTGCCCTGGTGGTAGCTCAAATAACCTCATTAGATCAGCCCCTATACTTTGTGTTTACTGTCTATCATTAGCTCAGCTTAAATCCCTGAACTTAGCTGCAAACTGTGAATGAAAACCAAGCTCAGTCTCATCCTTGGACCATTGCACTATCTCTCATTGGTAGCTTGGATGCATCACACCTCCCCATGTGTTGCAGGTGAGATGCATCCCTGTTTCCCTATGTTACAGGTGTGATGATTGAATGAGACTGTTTGTGCCTCCAGATTTTGGTTTTTTTCTTCATTGTTTTGAGCTCTATTCAGTAATTTTGCTGTCTATGATCAATATATCACTGTTGATACCTTCTTCCTTTCTATTATTCAACCTCCATTGATAAAGAATTATGAATTTTTTTTATGCATTTTTCATCATTTACAGTTCTCCTTTGCAAATAATAGCTTAATTGAACTGTCGTCTTTTGATTTGAAAGTGTCACAAATTTCGTTTTCAGTCAAAGAAAAGAGTGTCGTCAAGTCTTCCTCTTTTATATAGTCGATTACACTTCTGCTATTGTATTTTATTTGAATCATCAACTCTTTGAAGTGTCAAAAGTAGTCTTCAAGTCAAAATTGAAAGTGTCATCTTAGTCTTCCTTTCATTTTTGAACAAGAAATTGCTAAATTGCCACTTTGAGGATAGATAGTTCAGATCTGTACTTAGTTTTCTTTTTGTCATTCTCACATTAAGAAAAATTAAAAACAAATACATCCATGTGCATTTTAATTTAGACTGCATGTAGAAATTTATCTAGGAAAGGTGCATCTTACTGTGTGCTCTCTGCTCTATGTTGAAAGAATTTTACTTCCCTTTCCTTAATGGCTAGGATTTTCATTGCTAAAAGAAAGCAAACCACTGTTTATCATCTTAGATTTCATATTTAGGAATTTTATATCTAAATCACACAATGAACCTTAAAGGAAAACTTCTTAAGAAAGATCAACTGTAAAATAAACCTCAATGAACATAAAAACACTTTGGAACCTAATGCACAACATCTAGAAGTCCAGGCTAGAGATCTATTTCAGCGTCATAAAGCCTCCTAACTATCATCTTTATCGTAGGTTGGGTGATTCCTCCTCTTTGATATGACAAGTTCCAGTACGGACTTGTGCTCCCACGTACCATCGAGTATATATCGGGAGACCAAAATAGGCTATATCCTTTATCCTTAGGAAGCCATGTCTACCGCCTTATCGATCACAATGTACTGAACACAACATTTGGGAAGATTGACTGCCGTACGTAAAAAGTATTATGCAATTTTGTGATTGGTTTGGTAATCCCTTTGTCTAGATTTCTAGAGTAGTCACTTTCACCCCTTTTCAAACTCCTTAAAAGAAAAGGTACATTTGAGCACTTGTCACTTCAGGCTCATTAAAAATTGAAGAAGACTACAGTCATCTTTAGCTTTTTCTCAACTCTTAAAAATTGAAAAACCAAGTTGTGTCAAAGCGTCATAAAATTTATTTTAATCGGAATAACATCATTATTCCCTCGTTGGTCTTAGGTTGAGAAAATGGAGTCCACCAATCAAGGATTTCCTCTTGGGGGGAATCCTAGTCGTTTCTCTTCTTGAGGGGATGTTGGTGCTCCACATATGGCTACGTTGTCCCTTCCAAGACTCACAATTATGGCTTTTCTCAACCTCTGTCGTTCAAAACACCGAAATTCCTCCACAATCAAATCAACAACCAGATGATACTAAAGTCGCTCCCCTACTTTATACTTCGTTTGTTCCTCCCTCTCCTTCTTCCTCTCCGCTTGGTGAAGCTAGTAACGGTAAAAACCAAGTAACCTAGAAGAAGAAGAAAGGGAAGGAGAAGAAGAAGAAGAAGAAGCCAATAACGAAAGGGGGAAATCATCCATCCTCTAGCAAAAATCCACACACTGCACCATCCAAACCTAAATCTCCATGGGTCATTTTCAAAGGAGACCACTACCATCAAGATTGTCCTTGCATCTTGCGGATCTTAAGGAATTACTCTCCCCACTTGCACAATCTAGTGTCTTCAATTTATGACGATCATGTTGAGAGCACACCATCAACTAGTGAAAACAATGTCAATGGACATAAAGGAAGATCCAAATTTCCTTGTAGAGTGTGTGAAAGTGATCATGCCCTCCACCATTGTCCTTTCCTGGACAAAGCTAAAAGAGTCTTGGATAACCATCCTCCTTCATTGTAGTGACTTCCTACTGGATACAAGAAATCCTTGCCGAGCCCATCGCTAGTTCAAAATTTGACTGACACACATTTGTTGTCGCTCAAAGCACCTATCATTGAAGATAAACCCTCTAAGTCCACATCAGACCAAATTCAACAGGTCGAGATGACAGTCAACTTAGTTTATCTTCAGAAGGTCCACCTTCAGATTATACAGTCGCCAAAGAGAATGAGAATGAAACCGTTCAAATTCTTTTTGTTAACACAGAATCCGATGAACATGGGGGAAATATACTCATTCCTTTACCACAGGAAGTAAGTTCGTCAGAGATTCATCCAGCCATTTATTGGGTCCCTCCTCCAAGCAATCTAGTCATTTCCTTCCATTGGAATCTACTAGGGAGACCCCGCCTACCATCTAATGTACCATTCTGAATCATAGTACAAGCCTATAGAATGATCATGGCTGGTAATATCATAGATAAAGGGGCTTCCGTGAGTATCCTTTCCTCAACTGATTGGAAAGTGCTTGTTTCACCATCGCTTCTGCCTGAGATTCAAAATCTGTCAGGCTTCAACAAAGGAACCAGTCGACTATTAGGGATCCTTCCAAATTTTCCTATAACTTTAGGAAGGAAAACCGTTCATCTAAACATGATGGTAGTCCAAGGGCCTCTAGATTATAATCTACTCCTTGGGGATGACTACATTTACAGCATGGGATCTATTGTTTCCTCACTCTTTCGAGTGATGTGTTTCCTGTATGAAAGAAGAATGGTCCAGCTCATTGACCAGCTTTCATTCCCCCATTCAAACATGGCTACTAGTCAAATGCCATCCCTAACTAGTCTTTTTACACAAGGAGTGTCTCATCAACCTCCAGTCCATCCACCCGATGAACGCGAGTGATTCGGTGAATGTGACTAAACCCAGGGGGCATGCGCCCTGGTCTGCTTCGGTAGGAAAATTTCAGATATAAGATAGGTTTCCATGTAGGATATATGACTAGTCTGACGCACCTGTCTATTTAAGAAAATGGGATTAGACTGGAAAAGGATTCCCTCATCAAAGGTTATTTGAGTGGAAGCTCCCACCATTCAACTTTGTCTATTTTGATGGGCAGAGCCAAGGAAGTGTTTTGTCTACAAATGCAAACAAAACAACCTTGCTTTAATGCAAGAACTTCCATATGGTATCCTCGAAACTCTACTTCTCTTTATATCTGGGGGCACGCAAACCTTTTGTACGCAAGTGAAAAGTGACCAGCGTAACTCTAACCCCATAGTTTTTACTAACTTCAACTGCTTGAGTTAGGTGATTGGTCTAGTCAAGCATTCATCTTTGTGCGGACTGACAGGAACGACAAAGTAAAGGAAAGGTTTCCAGTCGAGAAGCTATCCTACCTAACCTCAGTAGTTTATTTAACCCCTAGGATAGTAGCTGGTCGTTCCTAGCTTACATATTAAAGCCTCTAGAGTAAAATTGCACATGGGGCAAGCTCCCTAAAAATGAACCTACTAATCAGAGATATCCTTATTATATGACTAGCATGACCAATGTTTCCGCAAAATTCAAGCTCATTAAAAAATAAACTTAGTTATGAGAATATGTTCCCCCAGAGTTCAAGCTCATTAAAAAATGAACCCACTTTCGGTAAATAACCTTTGTGATCGCATTACTATAAGCTTTTGAGCCTTGGTCATGTTCTTACCATCACCTCCACATTTTAGTGGATCATCTGCCTCCACTTGATTGTTTACCCTTTTTAGGAATAGCCACGATGAGTGATTTTGCTAGCCATCTTCTTTACACTTCCATGACTAGAAATTTCCAAACCTTACCTGGAACCAGCTGCTACCCAAAAATATCACTCGTTCCTCAAAGACGAGTCTCTTTAAGCTCTTTTTAGACTCATAAAATATAAAAAGATTGTCGAGCAATTGGCCCCTCTAGCTTGTTAAAGTGATTGGAAGTGCCATCCATCCTCTATATTTTAATATTTTTAGACCTGAGGGATCATTACACAAAAAAATCGAGCACTTGTCTTTTTCGGCTCGTTAAAGTGATTGGAAAGGTCATCCCTTTCGTATTATTTTATACTTTTTCAGACTTAAGGGATTATACTGCAAAAAAGGATTATTGGAGTTTCCTTTCCATCTCTTTTTAGACACTTTAAAAGTAAAAAGTATTGAGTTATCTTTGTCATTAAACTCGTTAAAACAATAGCGACGAACTTGTCCATTAAAGACAAGAGCGAGTTTTAATGTCTCTAGGCTCACTAAAACATAGCGACAGGTTTGACTGAAGGGAAAATTATGGAACAAGCCTAAGTTATCCTCCTCAAGCTTGACAAAAATAAAGAGGTATTGGTCAGAAATGACCGGGGGAAAATTGGGAAGAAAACTTGAAGAACTTCATTGGTAGTAGGTCGCTCCTGAACATGACACTTTCACTCTATCACCATGATCGAGTCCGGTTAGGTTATTCCGTTCACTAGTCATATCACCATTGGTCCTTTGTACCATCCATTTTTTGGGTTAATGCTACCAATCCATTTTCAGTTTCACTGATATGTTCAAGAGAAGTCGCTCAGAGTATTCACCAACCTAGCTTATGCCTCATATGCTGCAATACCTTCACGCTCCATTCTTTCATGACTACCACCCTGAACTTTGTATCATCAGATTGTTTTCACCTCCACAAGATCATTTGCTCCGTTTCGTGTTGTAGATGTGGGATTCATTAAGGCCCTCCTACGATGGGTCACTTCTTGTCGACATCTGCTCATTATCCAAGAAGTCGACTTAGGAACAACCCTTTTAGTACTTTGAAGCTTGCATGCCTCAATGGCAAGTTTCTCACTTCTGGCGACAGGTTTACATCAATGGCTTTCGACTGAAAGATTTTATGTGGTGTTTGACATCGAATCATGTATTCACACCACATGAATTATACTGCAGTACCTTGAGGGTCATCATTATTATCAATTATGCCTCTCGCGCTTATAAACAGCTTACATCATTGGCTGGTAATCAGGCCATGTCTTTCCATGTTCGACATCAGAACATATTTTCACATGGATCGACTTGTACTCTGGGTGAAGATTGAACGAGTTTGAAGAGCCTAGATCTAGTTTCATCCATCTGGGCAGTGATATATTCAAGAAGATAAAGACATCAAATGTACATCATAGTTGCATATATAATCATCCAAGCCAAGGGATGATGGCTCTACCACAATCATCAGTTTGCCACATAGATGGTTGTCTGGCCTATGTACATGAAAATGAATTTATAAAGTTGAGCATGGGAATGCCTGTCTCAGCTAGATCATGAAAATATTATGAAGATAATGTATTTTATTGTCTCTTGTTATAGGTCACCTTCTAGTTCAAAAAACCTTGGATCCTCATGATAAAGCATTTCACCTGACATCAGAAGATTTATGACGTCATGCTTTAGTGGGCAACTGTTATAGACATATTTGGGCACTGCAACCCCAATCACATATGTCCATAAACCAAGGGCTTTTAAACCCCTAAAAGTGTTGTTTCATACCCTAAAGGAACAAGGTCAACTGATTATATCATTTCCCAGAAGTTCTCCCTGAAAAACTACTCAGAACTAGTCAAAATTGGACCGTGCAGACTGCTACATGCTGAGGGTGCGATGCATCTTATCTATTACACACAGAGGGTGCAATGCATACTAAAAAGCCCTTCTATAGGGTGCGATGAGCGAGAGTAGACAAGTGCCAGAGGCAGTTTGCTAGGTGGAAACGCAGAGAAGCTTCTAGAAACTGCTCATTCGACACTTGCCTCTCTAAATTCGCCTAGGGATGAGCAAGAGGTCATGAAATCTCTAAGTGGAACTAAGAACTATCAAAGAAATGACACTAATAAAAATCTCAGAAGTTAACTCACCCCCCTGCAAATATCTACATATGGACCCCTCATCCTAGAGATTGAGAAGCTGGAATTTTGTATTTTTGTAAGGAAGTGCTGTTTGTTTCTTTGTGAAACATTGTGGTGTTGGGTGATGTAGCTTTTCATGAGATGAAGAGGGCTTTCATGCTGGGAGGATGGCGCTGGGTCAGACCGCTAGGTTGTAATCCTCTCTTCTACTACTTCTATCAATAAATTTATTTGAGTTTTTCTCCATATTCTTGTATATTTCTAAATCTTGTATTGGTGTATGCATTTGTATGTTTAATATACATCTGATCCTATATTTTTTATGGTTATAGATCTCTATGCTTTGATGGTATTATGATGCTCTAACTCTACAGGTGTTCTTTGAATTGGGACAAGTGAGGAAAGAGTGGCGAAGCTATGTCAAAGGGGGGAGGAAACAATCAAGGAGCCAAGCAAAAGACTGAGGTCAGTACTCTCTGCTTCTCTCTCATCTATCTCTAATAAAGGAAAACACAAATAGCTTTAGTTTATTTGTTTCTAAGATAGCTACATGTCTTAGTGGGACTAGTAGCTTTGAATGGACACTATTTTTCCCGATAACATTCTCTCCCATCCCTTCTCCTTATTCCCTCCTTTCCTCCTTATTAGCTCCTAATCTTAACAAACATATCATCTAGGCCTTCTCTATTAATCTAACCTAAAGATAACACTATCCCCTTTTAATAATTATTAAATTAATAACAATAATGATTAATTAAATTATAATAGTTATTATTATTATTAATTAGCTTTATTATCCATACTTATTAAGTAATTAATACTTATAATAATAATTAATAGTAACAATACTTATAATTTTAATTATTCACTTTATTATTCTTAATTATCAATAGGAATAAATATACAATCAATGAATCTAATAAAATTTATGATAATTTAATAAATCTCTTTAAGTAAAAATTATTAATTATTGGGCTCTTTCATATTTCATATCTTTCTATTCTATATTAATCTCATACATTTTCCACTCTTCTCTATAGGTATTTTTCATGATGATGAGTTTTGGTGTGCACCCAAACATCGACTCATAAATCCCTACTATGGAATTAATTTCGAATACTAAACAATCTCAATTATTTGTCTTTTGGACAAGCCTTATTGAATCGTTTCACTCAAAATTAAGCATTACTAGTTTTTGAACACTAAACAACCTCAATTATTTGTCTTTTGGGCAAGCCTCATTGAATCATTTCACTCAAAATTAAACATTACCAGTTCATGAATTGAACATTGGTATGCACGATGAGCAATTAACTGATCCTTTGGGAATTGATGGTTGATTAAGTAAATTCATAAACAAACACCATTACATTATCTTGTACACTTTTTCTCAGCAAATTATTCAATTGATATTAGTGTGAGTTCCCTACAATTTAATACAACCAATATTTACATAACCTTTAAAGATATATGAGAGACAACATAATAAACAAATAAATTAAATTTTGCATGTAGAATAAAATAACTAAGCATTTTAGTGAAAATTTGTACCCTCTCTATAACCCATAGTTTAATTGATACTCAATATTTCCACAATTCATTAATCCATTGATGGTTCCTTGCTCATGCTTATTGTTGCTACATAAATTTAGAAGCTTTTGTTCTATTAATAGAGTTATAGTTTGGGAAGAAGGGTTTCAAAAGTTTTCTAATCTCTTATCAATGTTGTAATGTGTATTTGATTGTAGTAGGTATGACAAGTGTTGTTCATGTTAGATTATTATTGTGCCTTCAGTCTTCTTTTTTTCTTTTTTTTTTCATGTATTCTATCTTTAGGTTGGACTAGGAGACCATGAGTCCCCCTATCACTCTATTGTGAGTGGGTCATTGGTTGATTTGTCTCTTTTTCATGGGATCAATGTCACACTATTCAAGCATATCAAAATCCAAGTTTTGTTTTTTATTTAGGAAGTTTCCATATTTATCATAAAATATATTTTATACAACAAATGTAATTTAAATATGTACTATATGTGTTATTGTAGGTAATAACACATATAATTAAAAGAATATATACAATATATGTCATATATTTCTACACATAGATTTTAATAAATAAGACACTTATCAAGACTTACATTATTCTCCATAGGTGCTTCCATCTATTTGTTTCCTTTCATCGATATCTACACACCCATAATCATGGATAGCATCTCTCACATGTGTTTATGGATTATTTTGAAAAAGTTTGATATAACATACCTTTTTTTTACTAAATGAGAACTATTTTTGAATGCATTTCAATAATAGTGTATCATTGTAAGTTTTTGGTAAACTTTACAAGTCATAAGTTTACTTTTGTTACAACCTTTTGTTTGTATTTTCAAGTAGAGCGAAGTAAGTATATTTGCAATGAGACTTTTTTATTCATGGAAATGTTACATTTTATCATGATAATGTAGTATTTGATGTAAACAGAAAAACCACATAATTAATATTATTTTTAGTTTTGGTGGTACTTACACCAAATCTTGAGGCCAAACTAGCCTAGATGCACTCCAAATAAATGTTTAGATATTTGATTTACAACACCGGGGTTAGGATCACATCATACTAGGGTTTCATGGCTGGCACTAACGAGAGATTGCGAAGGGGGAGAAGTATGGCTTTTCCGGAAACCGCAAGTTCCATTATCTTCCTTTTCAAGAAGGAAAACCATTCTATAGGTCTTCAAGTGATCGCTCATCACTTAGGTGGGAAATGGTTTTTGTGTTTTGGGAGCGATTACATTAGGCTTCCTACACGTCGCATGGGGGTGGAAATGAATACTGCCCTCCTCGAGCACTATTGTTTAGATTCCTCGGTTTGTGTGATATGCCTCCCAACTGTTGGATTTCGCGGGGCAGAACCACGGTTAGGAACGTTCATGTAGTTTTGTGGGGTTGGTCCATCAAACATCATTTTACTTTGTCGAGCAATTTCTTCCTTTGCCGGTGGATTTCTCGAGGTGATTGGACGATTAAGATCAAATATGCATGTCAATGGAGTAGGAGTTCAGATGAATCCACATGTTTCTTCTGCTTTTATGTCCATGTGGTGCAAACGTTTTTTGTTTTTGCTAGGGTTCAGAAGCAATCTTTGTTAGGTTTAGGGTAATGCCTTAGGCAGTTAGCATTTTTCTACTGGAGTCCATGGTGTTGGTGGAATTTTGTACACTATGTAAATTTTTGTTGCCTTAATGATATTGAAGGTAATACTCTGGCTTTAGCAAAAAAAAAGAGAAGGGGCCATGCCAATAGAGATGATCCAGGGAGATGTAGCCCACGAGGGGTGTACTCCTTTAACAATAGCTAGTCTATTACTGATTGATGCATGCTTCCATTCAATGTTTTGATTTAATGTTTAAAGTTTTTTTTGAAATTAACTTATGAAAACACACATAAAGGCTCATGTTTTTACCTGCTATTTTGGGGTACAAATCTAAAGCACATTTTTGTATTCTGATGAGGATATTAACATATAAAACTAATATTTTGCCTTCAAATCAAGTTGGTATAAGAGCACTAGTTTGCTTTGTGCAAGGAGAAATTGATTGTTGTTTGCAAGTGAATGTGTTTCGAAGCTCAAGTAACAAGAAGGTTTTGGAAAGGAGAGAAAGATTGTTACAATGTCTACCACCCCTTCTATCTCAAGTTGTAGTAGAAGCTTCAATAAAATCATCTCCCAAGGAGGAGATTCTGCAAGAATGTTAGACGATGTGACATATTTTAGTAAGGCTTTCTTAGACACGGAAAAGATGGTGAAAGTCCTCTATGAAGAGAGCAATATCAAATTGCAAGGCGAAAGCTCTATACCTCCAAGAGGAGAATGTTATCCAAGGGAAGAAGTAACAAGAATGGTGATAAACCACCACTTTCTCCACAATATTCATGTTTTTCTACAACTCTTATGCAAGATGCTAGTGTAGAAAGTCCCTCAGAGAAGGTAGATGGACAACTTTTTATCTCTTTTTCCACATGATGTGGAGGATGAGGTTCTATCAACACCCAAATTTAAGGAGCAGCCGAAAGAAGAAAGAAAAAGGGTCCAAGAGGACACATCCAGAATCAAAAGAGAGTTTAAAAGCTCTTGACCAAGATGGGTTACAAGGGAGGAGGCCTTCGAGTTAACCATCAAGGCATTAAAAATCTAATTGAGGCAAACGAGAGGCCTAAATATGAAGGCTTAGTCTCTGTTGCAAAAGAAGAATGCTTTTCTAGTGACAACACATGGGTATTGTGTTACTTTTGCCATAAGAGAGGACATGAGGAGGCAAGATGTTGGAATTTGAATCTAGAATTGGTACCTGCTTCGTTCCTCAAGTATAAGGAGAACTTGAAGTGAAAATCATCTCCAAAGAGAGATGAAAAAGTTGAATAAGAAATGAAGCTAAGTTATTCTTTCCATGCAATTTCGTCACGCAAGAAGCATAACCTAGAGGACAACAAAAAGAGGTATAATTGTCCTATTAATTCAAATGCTTTTCATAATCGAAAACAACATGCCGATTTCAATAACATGTTGAGGAATGTGTTTCTACGCACCTTTTTCCTTCCACCTAACCACTGTGTAGATAATTTCTATAAAAGGAAAGGAATCATCAAGAATATGTTTATGTCTAATGGAATTGAAACCGAAAAGATAAATTCTCATCCAATGTTAAGGACATGTGAGATAAGAGAAGCTCAAAATAACTTTTTCACTCACTGCAATATCAATGGGCATAGATTATAAAGTGTTGGAAATTGTCTCAATAACTTTATCCTATCAAGGGAAAGCAAATGATACAAGCACCAGAAGACGAAGTGACAAAATAAAAATTGGTGGAAGTTGCGACCATCCCTAAAGCAGCTCCAGAAGGAGAAAAAGTTCAAATAGATGGTTCATTTACTTGGTTGGGTAAGAAATGGGCTGACTATTTTTGCAGCTAAAGTTTGTAAATATTTGTTTTTTAGTATTTGCATATCCCCATAGTTGGGAAATTTGTAATAGTGATGTTCATTAAAAAATGACTTATATGCAACAATGTTTTCTTCGGCATTATTATGCTAGTTTGGCTTGTTTATAGTCAACTCGGATGGAAAAATTGGGAGTCAAGTTTATTCCACATTGTAAACTACATTTCTATTTGTAGTTTAAAAAAGAATTTTAAAAATGTTGTGTGAGTAGTTGCTGCACATTTAGTACATTACAAATGTGTTGAGCACTCAGTTATACAAGTATTGACTATGTGGAACTTGTTTGGTTCATTTTTCAAAGTCTTTTTGTGATATTATCCTTGATAAGGATTTTGTAGAAGATTACCATGGGAATTCTTCTTAGGATGGATGTTGCTCTCGATGGTCATAACAACGTGGACATGCCGAGAAGAACATTAAACTTGAATTCTTTGGTTGGGTTATATTTCAAGTTCAACTTGAGAAGAAGCCAAGACAAGTAAAATTCAATGCACTACAGTCATCGATTGGGTTGAGTTTGGAAAAGTGAGGCAACTATAACTTCAAATGTTGAACAATTGAAAGTGAACTTTTGGGGACCAAAAGTTTTTAGTGGGGAAGAGTGATCAGGAACTCAAAATTTGCCAAAAATTCAAAGTTGTTAGAATGGTTTATAACCTAAACAATTGCATAGATCTCTTTGTCTTGATTTTGGTGCAACTCATTTCGTGGAAAATTGATATCATATGGTCAAGATATCATGTTGATTGTTTGCTCAAACATGTAAATTTTCTGTAGGTTTTGATAAGGATGCTAATTGGGCATCCGTAGAACCCAATTACGAAAATGAATACTCTTGGTACATTCTCATGGTATATTCCTTCAATATATTCTTCAGAATATTCTCAGGCTTGGTGGCATTGTTCTATTGGTCCACGTGTCTTTTGTGTGGGCCAATGAGGTGGTGACATGTGGCTAAGCCATAGGCTCCCACATGTCATCCTCGTGTTAATTGTTTTTTTTTTCTTATGGCAGAGAGGACGGAGGTTGTGATCAACCCCGTGACCTCCCATAGCACAGACCATAGAACTCACCAATGTGCCTGCACCATGTTCCTTAACATGTAAGGGAGGCGGGTTCATAATAAATTTTATGTTCGCAATGTTTGGGGGTTCAGGTAGACTTAACCACCCCTCATCTAAACACCATAACCACTGATGGGCAAGGCCAATGAAGACTGATAACAACCACTACCAATAAATCCCATGTAAACACACCCAAATTAAACCACTAGCATTATGTAACTACTGTAGGGAGGGGCCAAAGTTAGGGGCCTGCCCCTAGGCGCATGGCCCCCCATATGACCAATCTTTTGGATTTTAGGCCTTGGTGAATAAATTAATGGTATTTAAAATCTACTAAAAATCTAGGGAATTTTCCCCTATGGGGAAAATTTGTAGGATGATCTCGGATTTTGTAAAATTTGTAGAGCGTATAGTGGAGAAACTACGAGTGGTCATAACTTCTCCAGTTTTTACCACATTGGGTGAAAAAAGAGGCTAGGTATCCATTTTTGGACATTTTGGAATCATTGGAGTAGGTTTCAGAAGCAAAGGAGCACTTCTAGATAGGTTTTTTCATATTGAAGTCTGTGGGTGCCATAGTCAACTAGAGTGTTGCTTCAGTTTATGGAGGAATTTGAAGATGGATATGACCTTACAGGGGTTTTCTACTATCCATGTGCTTTCTGCAACAACTATTACATCATTGTTGTAGATTTTATTCCTCTTTTCTCTATGTTTTTTGGAGAAGAGACTTGTTTATGTACTTCAAGTGGATTGTGGTAATGTTGATGCTCGTTCAGATTGGAGTATGGGGTCTTGGTGTAAGATGCCTTTGTTTGCTAAAATTTTACATGTTGGACTCTAGGTTTACATATATATTGCATCATAACTCTTTCAGGAGTTTTTTTCTTTCAAGGAGAAACTAACCATTCCATTTCTCGACACTTTATGTACTCCTCTTTTCCAAACAATGAGCATAATGAGAAGGGGTCATGCCATTAGAGCTGATCGAAGGAGATGTAGCCTAGGAGGGGTGAACTCCTTTAATAATTGTTTGTGTATTACTGATTGATGCATGCTTCCATTAAGTGTTTTGATTTCATGTTTAAAGTACTTCATGAAATTAACTTAAGAAAACACACATAAAAACTCATGTTTTTACTTGCTATTTTGGAGGATAAACCTCTAGCAAATTTTTGTATTCTAATGAGGATCTTATCATAGAAAACTAATATTCCACATTCAGATCAAGTTGGTATCATATCACTCGTTTTCTTTGTGCAAGGAGAAATTGACTATTGTTTTCAAGTGAATGCGTTTTGAAGATCAAGTGAGGAAGTAAGATTGGGGTTGGTGTAGTTGTGAGCCAGAAGAGTTTGGTTTTCCTCCTTATATCACCAAAAATATTAACAGTGCTAGACTCATCAACAATTAAGAGACATCACCGATATGAATTCCCAATTATACCTCACACCATTTTGTGTAGGAGAACCATCCAATATAAAGGACGGGTTGCCAAGCTCTTAAAGATTTCCTTGGCTCTAACTATGAAGAAGAGAGGGGGATGCAATGGTGCCTCTGAAAAGAAAGAAGGTGTTCCTGGTCAGTGTTCATTTGTAAATGTGTCAAACTTATTCTAGGGGAGGAAGTCGAGCCTATAAGAGAGAGGTAGTAGTACACCCAAGAAGAGACACATATGAACCAGAGCAATCTATCTAACATCCAACAGAATAGTCCACAGAGGATGCAATGATTGTTAGAACCAAAAAATGAGAAAGAAATTTATAATGTCCTACGGAGTATTCTAGAAGGATGGGACAACAATAAAAACCATTAGAAAAAATTGTCAGTAAGATAAGCAGTAAACCAACCAAAATAGTTCAACTATATTAGCACATGTGGAAGAAAACATCAAGTAAAAACATTTGCAAAATAGTTTTCATAATCCATCCATGAATAACATGTTGGCCTTGAAGGCTTCTATTATTAAGTAAAATTTCCAAGGCACATGTATACAATGAACATCACTAGCTCTAGTTGTGGAGCATTGGAGCCATTCCTTTCTCCCTGAAATAACTTGCTTATCACTATAATGCTTTACAAGAGGAGCCAAGGTGAAAAGTCCTTTGTTATTATAATGAGGAAGTATATATAACAATGAGGAGGTGATGCTTCACCTTCCTTTTGACTCTTCATATACCCTCATGATTGTTTGACTTCCTATGAATTTTCAACTTTACATGAATCTTCGTATTGCACACATGTCCTTCAGACATTCACTTTACACTATATTTATGAAACATATGTTACATCATTGGCCACAAGGTGTCACATGTGACCACTCATGACATAACATGACATGACACTATTGACATTGACTACTTGATGATGTGCCAATGTCAAGCCACTAATTTTTTTGAGTGCTAAATTATTTCTTGAGAATTCGTTTCTTTTCACCTCCACATGGCTTAAGGAATCTTCAATAATCTCAAGTGTTGAAAGGTGGTCATAAACTAGTGTCTCTTCACTTTTCTCGATTGATTGGATTATGTGTTTAGCTATAAGTGTGTCTTTCAACATGCTTCCATCCTTCATTTCCTTCTACATCATCATTCCATGGTATTATAGAGTACCTGCATCTACAATTCACTCATGACGAGACTACAACAGTCTAAAACCCCCCTAGTCTAAGATAGTAAATTTTGATCCATTAACTGAGCAAAAATTAGATGACTGGCCAGGAGAGAGGGCTCATTGACTGTGCAACTAGGCATTTCAGTCAACATTGGATGAGGATTGAGCCATAAGATTGCGTAGTGTACAATTCAACCGGGATTGAGGGAAACAACTACGTAATTCTGAGAGCTAGTGGGACACGATGAGGGGATAGGCACTAAGAGGGAATAATAAAAATTTTTGGGAGAAAAGGGAGGTTGAGATATTACACAAATATTTATTTTAGAGGCTTCAGGAATGATTCAAAGTCTTGTGATTATGCAGTACATAGTGAAGGCTAGGTTGAGATGAAGAATTGCACAATTATGGAGGTCAAGGCGAGAGCTTCAACATAGAATATGTGCAGTGAAATAGTCCTAGGAGACAAGATCTATGAATTATGCAGTGCCAAAGGGAAAATTCATAGCTAGAGGACTAAAACTCTATAGTTTACAGTTGAGGGAGTTCGTGTGTACCCAAGTTGCTTGGTCGAGAAGACTTCTCATAAATGGCTAAGTGTAAGACCGATTAGACTGATGTGAATAGTAATAATAATTTGACTGGGATATCACACTTGGAATAATTGATGACACAACAACATAGATCACCCAAGACACATGAACAATGCATTTCCCTTCTTGTGACAACTTTATGGCCAATTACGATAAGTGTAACACATATGATACACTTTACGACGACCGTGACTACACTTTTGCTATGGTCCTTAAAATTCTACGAATGAGTATGAAAAATCTTTACATGGTTAGAATAACTCATATACACAAAGATAGATGCTTGAAACCACTAGAACAAGATTCTACACATTGTGCACTAGTCAATCATGTGAAAATATGATAGTTTACCCAGCTTGCAAAGGGGAGCAAAATACTTCAACAAACTACATGAAATGAGTTTTGATGTTTATGAAAACAATGTAAAAGACCAAGGAAGGTTCAAAATTGAGTGTAAGGAAAAATTTTGGAGGGTGATTTTGTAGCTACAACAGGTTCCACTGATCTAGTGGGGATTGCGATAAACCCTAAGGAAACTTGGATTAATTTTGTTGTGAGTCCCACATTCATGCTTGCAATATGGCACAAGGGTGTTTGGCTAAAAGAAGGATTTGGTTCAGCCAATCTATAGTTTGATGGTTCATGGAAGTCCCAGACTTGGTTGGTTTATTCATTCATTAATAAGGGTTATTTCTCCTTAGTATTTCATGATTAAATATATTGGTTTATTTATGATTCGTATGGTTATTATACCCCTTTTATTTCTCTTAGTTATATGCTGGTTATGAGTATGTTTTATGATAGACTTGATGTGTGGCTCTCATCATGTTTTGCTTTGCAAATGAATGTATAATGAATATATTACCTAATATATGATAATGCAGCTATTGTGATAGAGAAACAATGCTTCTTTACAAAACTCCAATAAGTATGAGACACCTATGCTCTGATACGTTGTTATGACATGTAGATTACATATTTGTTACATGTTTAAGGAAATGTTTGTCCTGCCTAGTAGGGGTCAGATCATGAACTTCTACCATTGGTTGCATTAGTAGCCTTATTCCATTATTATTTATCATTTCTTAGAGTTTCATGAAGTTATAGGTAGTGATCTGAGTCTTGGCCCTAAAAAAGTGGCACACAATCCAGGGTCACTGGCTTAGAACTAGCTGAAAAATCCACAGTCATTGGCATCCCTTATTGTGGGAGTGAATGGAATTCCTCAGTCACATACATGGCTTGTCATGGGAGTGAATGGGGGTCCATATCAATCAAATATCAAGTTGTCTTAGGGATTGGTCACCTGGAAGGTTTGGTTGGCTCATGATGGTCCTGTAGCATGTGTGGAAGGTTGAATTGGTTTTTGTCAATTACATTTCCTTAATTGTACATGTGGTTTTGAATCTCATCTTTGTTTCCTCTCGTCACATGTTTACCTCAAGTAGACTAGTTAACTTGGGTAAATGTGGGAGGAGGGTGTTAGAAGATCCCTATGGTTCGACTAAGAGTAACTAATACATGTTAGTGACATGGAAGGTATGGTGAGGTTATCTGCTATGGGAACCACTATGTTTCTTGCATTCCAAACCACGTCTAAGTGTCAAAAGAAAGTATGCGATAATATTTTTATACCACATATGATACTGATTGAGGATGACTCTTGAGCCACGAAGGCTTTGCTCTACGACCTCAAACCCCAAACACAAAACCATTTTCAGAATTTGTTTTTACTTATCACTTAAGCGAAGACCCAATATAATTCCCTCACGACTAACCGACCTGCACATCTAACAGTTGAAATTACCATGTCATTCCTTGACAAAGTTGCTTATTTTTTCGATTCCTAGCAGTGTGTAATCATCGAATACACCAAATTCAAGACCTAAGACATCCAATCCGTCCCAGAGTTGGATCCTTTGTTTGAATTAGAACTTGGAACATGTGAAAGAAAAGTTTAACAAGAAGAAACACATGCAAAAGCCCCACAGTTGCAAGAATAAGCAATAATATCATCCAAGGATTGACTCGGGGATGATTCAATCAATTGTGCTTGGGGCATGTTGCATCCTTCATTTTGGGGGATATAATTTTGACACATTTTGACCAAGTTTGACTAAAGGGTACTTTCACAAGAAATCACAAAGGAAAAGGGATCAAATCTGCCAATATTTGTGAGACATAGAAGTTGGCAAGTGGAAGGTATGGGAAAATCCAAGTGTAGCATTGTTCAGAAAGGTTGTTGAGGAGAGATGGAGCAGTTGCAGAAAAAATATTAAAGACACCAAAGAGTAAATTTTGTAGTATCTGAGGGAATGATTGGAACTTTAGGTGAGTGAAGTTTATAAGAATCAAAGGATAAGACAACAGAGAGGGGGCAAAGATCATATTCTGATATTTTGTCATTGGGTTTATTAAAATTGATTTTGTTCTTAGTTATTCTCTTTTTGAGCCAAATTGTATAATGATTCTTCTATTTCTACCTGAAGGGCCAGAGTGCCAAGATGTAATGATCATTTTTGTTTGGTGGAAAGTAGTTCTGGGAATTTTCTATGCTTATGAATGTGTTGTTTTATATGGTATTTTTAAAATTTTATTATCCATGAATGAGAGCATTACCTATCTCTTTGGATGTGTTGCAAGCCATACTTTGTGCCTATTGCATGTCTAATAATGTGATTCCCTAAATAGATGTGGATGATAATTGTTGCATAACACCCCTCGATGTTTGGTTCTAGTGCCTATCCTACTCAAGTCTTGGGATACATTGTGTGATACATCTTACTTCTTCAGAGTATGTTGAAAATGTTAGCGTTGCACTAGACTACAAGGTGCCTTTTTGTTGGCCCCTGCGATTGAGCCCAAGGTCTTTATCTTTTAAAATTTTTCACCAACACCACTGATGAAAATTTGGACCTTTGTCTTCTCATCCTTAAGGTAAGGAGCATATCTCAACAATTTTATAAACTTTGTTGTATACTCTTCATTTGTCATAGATCACATCTTGAACCGATAGAATTCCTTTTCCTTTTCATCATGGTATCTCTCAAAACATTACTTCTTTCCTAAGAGTATTTTAAAATCATGCCAACCCAATGCTTCTACTTTGATGCCTTTGAAACACTTCAAGTCCTCCCACCAAATATTTTATTTCCCCTTGAGAATGAAAATAGTTATCGTGGCTTTCATAATCTTTGCATAATCATGCAATTTTAAGAAGTTCTTCATCCCAAGTAGCTGGGCTTTCCCATTTTATGGTGTCCTCATATCTCCATCAAATGTAGGAGGCTAGGATTTATTGAACTTATCTAGAAAGTATCCCCTCTCACTGCTATAATGGTCATGGAGGTGATGAAAATGCTGTCTCTATAGACTAGATCTAGAATAGAACCCATAAGAACTACCTCCCATGCCAGGTGTATCCAACCATATTCCACCTCTAATTATGTCAACCTTTTTCAACCTTTATCGTGATCTAGACTTTCTGCCATATGCCCCATTAATCCTTTCCTCTTATCCATGATTGATTAGTGGTTGTACTTGTCTCTACAAATTTAATAAGCTCTAAAGGATCACTGCATTAACCTCAACTTTCTTTTCCTCAGCCTTTAAATCCTTTTCTATGACTCAAGTATCCTATCATTATCTGCCTTACAACTTTTGATTTCTTCCTTCAAAAATTTTAGTGTATATATTATATCAAGAGACTACTTATCTCATTACTTCTTAGTTGATATATAAGGAGAGTCACATGATATGTAATCCGCAATTATGCTCATAATCTATGATGTTCTTCTTCCTACAAACATACAATGTTAGATAAATGAAATATACATAATCAAAATCATACCTTAGTGAAGTTCAAGGGAGGCTATTTTTTCTACACAAATCAATCGAAATTAGCACGATATACATGCATAGATATAATGACACCAACTTATCATCCTATTGACATCATGCATGATAACTCAATTGTAACATCAACTATATACATAAGAACTATAGACATTGTAATGCATGCATATAAATGACATGCATGCATACCAATCATAGCTATCCCATCCAATCCATGTGTTTGATCTTGAATGCTTTGATACCAATATGTGGTATCAAATATCACCCAAAGAGAATGAAGCCCACTATGATACCACTCTGTAACACCCCACCCAATATTTATCGACTTTTACAAGCTACCAGGTAAATGAGAGACTAGGTGCTACTATGACATGACTCGACCTCCAAGTTCCAATTATGGACGTGGGGCTTATAATTCAAAAACTTATGATACCCCTTAGGAGCACTAGACACCGAGATGTTAGTCCACAACCTTTGATGACCAAATTCTAAGCTAGAACTGCCTTTTCACAAGTCTAACCCCAACCGCACCCACAACAATGGAAGAGTGTGGTCATGAGTCCCAAACCACATGTGCAAGCCCGCTTCCATGTGATTATGACCCAAATCCTGCATGTCGTTTTGACATCTGAGCTACATTTTTATGCTAGCCTCTAGACCACTGCTCAAAATTGCCTGTAACTTTCCATAATTATAATTAAAGTGATGAAAATGCCAAACATTTACACTTGAAGAAAGAACTTCACCTATACTGCTTAGAACATGAAATACATTTCTTTAAACATATGATAGACATGTAAGCTATAGGTCATGAATTCATATTTGATTATAAATCTCTGAACTCCATCTCAAAGTCACCAAGAATGTTTAATTCCCTCACGAGTAGTTGCAAAAACACTTGTTATACCCTGCATTGATCAACCTTTCAAATACTTATCAAATCATGAACAAGAGACACATATATATCACATCATAGATCCACCCTTATAACTAGAACATAAGCAGAATATTAACCATGAAAAATAATCCATTAAATCAACACAATAATAAGTAAAAGTGCTTATAGAACACAATAGGAAAATAACTCTTATTAACTTATATAAAATCCAACTAACCCAGGGAATTCCACATACCACCCGACCATAGATTGGGATGAACAAAATATTTCTTTTAGCCAATCACCCTCATGCCATATTCCAAGCATGAATGTGGGATCTCATGCAATAAACCAAGACATAACAACTAGGGAATCCATAGGTTAAATCACCTCCACCCTTAAGCTATCGTGATCTCACCTAAACTAGTCCCATGGTCACAAAACCAAACCAAGCATGGATGCCTCTAATTGCCTTTACCATACATTGAGAAATTTCATTATCTCGGCCCACCTATCAAAGACTTCCTAAAAACAATCTCCTCTCCTAACACTTGGCAATTTTCTTGAGACTACCTCACCTGGTTCCAAAACCTTTTGGCAATCCAGATCTCAACTAAGAATGAATCCCATCACACCATGGATACCTAGAAAATGACAAGGAAATATTGAAACAATTGTCAAACTACGAAAACCCCATGCTAATTATAGAAAATGAAACAAATAAAAAAATTCATGTACTATACATTGACACCTTAGCTAGGAAATCATACATGGAATCTATTACCTGCAAATCCCTCTTGTTGAAGTTGTTCATTGAACCTTCTCCTTGTTGTTGGGTTGTGTTATATTCTTTCCACATAGTTAACAGGTGGTTTGAGGGGTACCCGTAACCCCACTTTATGGGGTCTAGGGCAGCACCCCGGAAAATTTTGGTTTTGGACCCTATGTTAGGTTGGGCGGACCCA
>APFE031358904.1:88171-104977 GCA_000404065.3 Pinus taeda
TGCTTTCTGTTCAAACTTTGCTTTGTCTGTTATTGATGATGATCCCAGAACTGTGAAGGAAGAAGTGGATTCAGAGATGGAAAACTCTGGAAAGAGGCCATGGTTGATGAAATGGCATCTTTGCACAAAAATGAGGCTTGGGATCTGGTGGAGTTGCCGGTTGGAAGGAAACCCATTGGCAGCAAATGGGTGTTCAAGAAGAAGACAAATGCAGAAGGGAAGGTGGAGAAATACAAAGCTCGGTTGGTAGCAAAAGGTTATTCCCAGGTGCCGGGAATTGATTTTGGTGATATTTTTTCTCCTGTTGCCAAGGTAACTTCTATTAGATTACTTTTATCTGTTGCTGCTGCTTTTGATTTTGAGGTAGAACAGATGGATGTGAAGACAACATTTCTTCACGGGGATTTGGAAGAGGAAATCTACATGAAGCAACCTGAAGCCTTTGCGGTGAAGGGTAAGAAAGAACTAGTATGCAAGTTAAAGAAGTCTCTGTATGGGTTAAAACAGTCACCAAGGATGTGGTATCAGAAATTTGATACATTTATACGGGGACTTGGCTTCACCAGAAGCAAAGCAGGTCATTGTGTGTATTTGAAATTAATTGGTGACCGTGTTATTTATCTGGTCTTGTATGTGGATGATATGTTGTTGGTTGGAAATGACAAAGAAATTATCCAGGATTTGAAGACCCAATTGTCCTCCAAATTCGACATGAAATATCTGGGTGCTGCAAACTATATTTTGGGCATGGAAATTAAAAGAGATCAGCAAAGAGGAAGCTCTGGTTAAACTAGAGGAAGTATGTCGAGACAATATTGCAGAGGTTTAATATGTAGGATAGTAAACCGGTGAAGGTTCCTATTCCTGTAGGTGTGAGGTTATCTGCTGAACAGTGTCCCAAGACACAAGAGGAGGAATAGGACATGTCCCGTGTTTCATATGCAAGTGTAGTCGGTAGCTTGATGTATGCAATGGTCTGTACTAGACCAAACATTGCACTTGCAGTGGGAGTATTGAGCAGGTTTATGTCAAAACCAGGGAAGGAGCACTGGACAGCAGTGAAGCGGGTTTTCAGGTATTTGCGTGGCACTAGTGATTATGGTTTGTGCTACCAAGGAAGACCAGAATTGAACAGAGTGTTGGATATTCGTGGCTTTGTTGATGTAGACTAGGCTGGAGATCTGGATCAGAGAAGATATACAAGTGGGTATGTGTTTAACCTATTTGGAGGTGCAGTCAGTTGGATGAGTAAGAAACAATCTGTAGTGGCACTATCAGTTATAGAGGCAGAATACATGGCAGCCACTCATGCAAGAAAGGAAGCACTTTGGTTGCAGAGATTGTGTTCAAGTATGGAGTTAGTACAGGGAGCTATAAGGATAGACTGTGACATCCAAAGTGAAATTTTCTTGGCAAAGAACCCTGCTTATCATTCAAAGACAAAGCACATTGATGTTCAGTATCACTTTGTGAGGGATATGATAGAAGACAAAAAGGTGTTGGTGGAAAAGGTGGACACTTTGAAGAATACTGCAGATGCATTGACAAAATTTGTTAGCTCTGAGAAGTTCTCTTGGTGTAGAGAAACAATGCGTGTTTTAGGATTGAAAAATGACTAAACTCTCATGTGGCCCCCTTTGGAAAGAAAACAACAAGTGGGAGATTGTTGGGTTGTGTTATATTCTTTCAACATAGTTAATAGGGGGTTCGAGGGGTACCTGTAACCCCACTTTATGGGGTCCAGGGAAGCACCCAAGAAAATTTTGGCTTTGGACCCTATGTTAGGTTGGGCGGACCCACCTATGGTTTTGTGCATGATTTTCGCACATGTTTTTTGGACGCGATGGTTTTCGGTCCATGGTTTTGGACGGGATGGTTTTTTGGTCCATGGTATTGGATGCTTCGGCATGTATAAATATGTGTAGCTTGAAAGGAATATAATGAAAAATCAAGCTGGTAGTCTCGGTTTTGAGATCCAGTGGAAATCTCTGTGTATATGTGTTTTTATGTGTTATGCTCTCGCATTTTTATTTTTCCTGTGATTTAGAATTCGTATGCAGGTAATTTCTGTACGGGGTTAAAACCTACACTCACTCATTTACGAGCCATCTTTATGAGATGTAGGCATTATCGAATAAGGTTGAATCCACAAAAATGTGTGTTCTGTATAGAAATGGGTCATTTATTGGGATTTTTTGTCTCAAAAGCCAACATTCGCATCAATCCCTCGAAGGTTGAAGCCATTGTTAAATTATCTCCACCTTTGACTCTTCGCCAACTCCAAAGTTTGCAAGGGAAAGAAAATTTTTTATGTCGATTCATTCCTAACTACGCCGAGATAACGAAAGGCTTTACCAGGTTGTTGAAATAGAAAACTCCATTCTTTTGGGATGAGATAGCTCAGAAATCTTTTGATGCACTTAAACACGCGTTGACCCATGCAACATTATTGCATCCTCCCAACTACAACCAGGACTACCTTTTGTATCTTTCTGCTTCTCATTCCACCATTGGGATGGTTTTAGTTCAGGCAAATGAATTCGATAGTGAACATATGATTTACTATCTTAGTCGGACCCTAAAGCCGACTGAGCTTAAATACTCACATGTGGAGAAATTGGCCCTGGCAGCTCTTCAAGCCGTCCAGCGATTTCGTCACTACATTTTACTACGCAAAACCATAGTAACTTCTGACTGTAACCCTATGACATATATTTTGACTAAAAAATTTCTAGGGGGCAAGTATTCCAAATGGATAGTTATCCTGCAGGAATTTGACCTGGAATTTGAGAAATCCAAGTCAAAGAAGGCTTTGGTTTTTGCGGAATTGATGTGTGACTTCCCGCGTACTAACACTGAAACTGTGGCGGAAGAACCCATTGCGGATGAATCCTTGTTTCTTATCAATACTCTTGATCCATGGTATGGAGATATCATTGTTTATCTCCAAACCCAATATTTTCGGCCTGAATTCTCACGATCTCAACGAAAGAAAATACGTTTCCAATCTCGATCGTACCATATTATTGGAGATACACTCTATTGTCGTGGAGTGGATTATGTTTTCCACCATTGTTTAACTCGTGAAGAAGCCGAAAAGGTTTTGAATGGTTGTCACTCTAGAGCGTGTGGCGGTCATATGTCTGGGTATGCCACAGCCCAAAAGATATTGCGCGCTGGTTATTTCTGGCCATCCTTATTTAAATATTGTATCAATGCAGTCCATAAATGCCACAATTGCAAATTTTTTTATCGAAACATGCGTGCTCCACCTGTTCCTCTCCACCCTATAATTGTCGTCGGTCCTTTTGCAAAATGGGGTATCGATTTTATTACATGTAACCCTCACTCGGCTGGAGGGGCATGTGTATATCATCCTTGCAGTAGATTATTTTACCAAGTGGGATGAGGCAATGCCTACATTTTCGGTAGACGAAAAAACTGCTGCAATTTTCGTTTTCAATCATATAATTGCTAGGTTCGGTGTTCCTCAAGTGATTATTACTGATCATGGAAGTCATTTTTGGAACATCATGATGACTGAACTAACAGATCAACTTGGCATGCGTCATGATATCTCTACTCGATATTACCCACAGGCTAATGGTCTGGTTGAAGAAATCAACAAAGTTCTAGTCACTATGATCCGACGAATTATTGGTATTCATCGGTCGAATTGGCATAACATTCTATTTTCAGTGCTTTGGGCGTATCGAACGTCAGTCAAAACATCAACAGGTTTCACTCCTTTTCAGCTTGTTTACGGGTTGGAAGTAGTGTTACCCATTGAATGCGAAATTCTGTCGTTGCAAATAGCCATAGAATTACTTCCAGATACTTCTAAAGAGGAAAAACGTTTGTTGTACTTAACTCAATTAGATGAGAATCGACGTGATGTTGCATTAGCAATCAAAACTCACGCAAAACGGATAAAAGCTCAGTATGATCGAAATGTTACACCTCATAATTTTTCAGAAGGAGACCTAGTTTTATTATACGATCAAGCTAACGATAAACTAGGGGCTGGAAAATTCATACCCATGTGGCATGGTCCTTTTGTTGTTAAGCGAAAGCTAGCCAAAGGGGCCTATGAATTAGTAGATTTTGACAGTGTCTCTTTAGGTAGACCCAGAAATGGGCTTTATCTGAAAAGATATTATGCTTAGAGTTTGGTGTGGAGATTTTTTGTTAGAATAGTTTCTTTCTACTTGGTGTGTTTTTAGATTAGAAAGTGTGCCTAGTTTAGAGAGTGTTTTGTCATTATCCCTGCTTATCTTGGTTTTACTCTTGATATTGCAGATGTTAGTGTCTTCTCAAACATACATTGGTTTTGCTGATGGTGCTTGTCATAGTACATGGAATATTTCTTCCGCAGCTTGGGTTATCTATTCACCCTCTCACGAGTTAGTATCTATGCATGGGGTAAGACTTGGTCAAACAACAAATAACATTGTAGAGTATAGTGCAGTGATTGAGTTATTATCTGAATCCATCGCATTTGGGATTCGGAGTTTGATTGTAAGGTTAGATTCTAAACTCGTTGTATTACAGCTTAACAGGGTTTATGCCATTAGAAATCCAGTATTATTAAGATTATTTTTTAGAGTTCATCTCTTGGAACATGAATTTGACTACATTGAATATCAACATATTCCAAGATATTTAAACATATTAGCAGATGCAGTTGCTTCTCAAATGTTAAATAGACATTTGCAATAATCAAGATAGTAAATTTAAAAACATTTCATAAACATGTTATACAAGATAACCAGTAGTAGTAATATATCATAGCATAGGAGTGTTTCAAAAATACATCGTCGTCAATCATAGGTTGAAAAACACCTTATGATCGACAAAAATGATAGCACAAAAAGATATAAAATGTCATATGAAGTCTACAAAGGTGGTCATCCTGTCCCTGGTGATGATCACGATAAGAAACCACTACTCGAGCCACCCAACAAAGGAACCTCCTAAAAGGTCCTAGGACCCCAATCACAGAGCGTTGTAGCCTAAGAGGAATATCATCTTTACTAGTCTCTGGTATATCTGCTATGAAATGCTATAGGTGATTCTCCATTTCGGCCAAGGTCTCTGCTGATTGGTCCTGTGGGGCTGGTGCCTCGGTAGCAGGGTGTCTTCGCTCACAGGGCTAGAGAGTGGTTGGTCACCGTGGAGCCACATCTGCATTTAAAACTTTTACTATCAGTTTTGGATGATTTAAAAACAAAAAATATATAAAAATTGAGAAAATGTTGAAAGTGATTTTACCTGAATCATCCCATTGCTCTCCTGGTGGAAGAGTCATGTCTGGATCACTACGATAATCCATCCCAGCATATGGAAAGTAATGAATCACGAACAGTTGGTTCTCTAACCAATGAAAATACTTAGGTGAGAATTGAACAACCTTAGTCCCCTCCTCGGGATGACGAGCCATGACTGCAACCCAGCGCATAATCCTAGGTTCTCGGGGAAGTCCAGCCTCAACGGTAAGATGCTGTGGGACCAACATAGGGATGCCCTCTAGGACAAATCTTACAACTAAGAAACCATATCCAAAGTTCTTTAGTTGTCCGTTCCTTTCCCTAGTCAGTTGGCCTTTTACATTCGCCAACACAACTTCACACCAGTTGAAGATGGTGCCTCAGAAGCAGTCTACTGCCATGTGCATTTGGGATCCGGTAGCTAGATGTAATGCTGCGCTCCCACAGAGTCTGGTGACAGTAAATGCAATCACTTTAAGTTCAGGATGGGAGATAGTCTTAATATCTATCTGTTTGGCCGCTGTTTTTTCATTACAAAACTCTAGTCGGAGACTAGTGACAGACTGGCCACCGAGCCTAGTCCCGAATAGAGATAATCCTTCGCCTCTCTTGGGAAAACCAGTTAAGAAGTATATGTCCTCCAGTTTGATTTCAAGCCGGTGGCCACCCATAATGAAAGACTGGTCATGTTTACTCCACCTGTCTACCAGCCATTGCAAAAAGTCTACCTGAGCCCTCATGTCGGATATGGCCTAGAATTTGAATAGTTCGCATGTTTTTAATGCCTGTATTGAAGGAGGATGAATTATTGTAGCTTGATCCACATCTTCATATTCCCGTTCCCACCAAACAAGCATCTTGTGTATCTGCATTGCAAAATAGGTGGATTAGAACTTTGTAATTTCGAAAGACGCGGGTGGAAATAAAAATTAGGTTTTTACAACCATGTTTCACGGGGTCCGCACCCGCCTGTTAGAGACAGTGCGTAGGTTCGCACTTGTCCTTAACAGCAGGTGGAGCACCCCAACTTTTTCTGTTCTACGAAAAACTCGTGGTTCGCAGAGTCCACATGGTACGTCTGCACAACCGCCGCGAGCGATTTTTTAACCAAAATTCTCCTAAAAAATGAATTTTAAAGCCCTAAAAATGGAACTGAAACGGTTGAAATGCAAGACAAGGATGATGTGGATTACTTGGAGTGGATGGTTCTCGATTCCAACGGTCAGATTTTTTGCAATCTTCACAGGAAGTTTCTTACCAAAAGCCCCTACTTTTCACTATGAAATCAAACGGTAAAAATGAATTGATAAAAGCCCTTTTTATAATATTTTTTGAATAAATGAATTTTTAATTTATTTATTATTCACTTTAAAAAGGTCAGTTTTCATGCATTTTTATTATTTTTAAACAAGTATGAGTAATGTTTTGGGTTTTTGTGTAGAATAATAGGTTTTCAGGGAGAATTGATCATTTTCAATGAAAAAGTAAAACATAGGAGTCCTCTTTAAGCTCTTTTCAGACTCGTAAAATATGAAAAGATTGTCGAGTTTTTCTTTTTAAGCTCGTTAAAACGGAATTAAAAGGATGGTCCACTTACAACTCTTTTCTGACCATATAAACATGAAAAGATTGCCAGACTTTGGTCGTTTCAAGTTCGATATTGGTAATAAAACGACATGTTTTCGATCGCTTTTTTACTTTTTCAGATTGAAGGCACTAATTATGAAAAAGTACTCCTTGATCGTAATGGTCAAGCGGTTCTCTCAAGTATTATTTTATACTTTTTCGGGCTTGGGAGACACAAATTTACGAAAAAGGACAACCATGGAGTTTTCTTAAGTTTTTCTTCTGACTCCCTAAAAATGAAAAACACCGAGTTTCTCTTATACTGGACTCGTTAAAATTTCACAGTAAAAGACCTATTCAATTTCAAACAGGAACAAACCACTCATTCTTAGGGTTCAAATTTTAAACTAAGTTGGACTCATCCGAAGGATGAGCTTATAATCAAGCAAATGTTATCCTCCTCAAGATGATCAAAAATAAAGAGGTACTTGCCAGAAATGGTGGGGGAAAAGAGAGAAAAATGAACCTATTTGTTATACTTTTTCTTTAGAAAAGCAGTCAACCACTCTTGAACACGACACTTTTTGTTCACCTAGGTTGGGAAATCCTTTGCATAACAGTTAACCAAACAACATTGAAAGTCTTCAGTCGGTTCCCGGGTATTAGCTTTGGGTCAACTGTCGCCAAATCATTTGCAGTGTCGTTATGTGTTCAAGAGATCAGTTCAAATAAACCATTCATATGCAAAATTTCTGTCATCTATCTTGACCATCCCTGAGTTAGTCCTTGCCAAATATGTTTCTTCAAACTTGATCTATGATTTCGTGTTGTGGGCTTTCCTACGACGGATCGCTTTCTATCGACTTCAACTCATTATCTAGAAAGATGATCTAGAAATCATCAGTACCTTGGAATCTGCATGCCTAATGGCAGGTTTCTTGCCTTCGACGACAGGTTGCATCATTGACCTTCGATCAAAGGATTCCGTGGCGTGTTCAACATCGACTCATTCATTCACATTTCATGGATTGTATTGAGTACTTTGAGATCCATTGCCATTACTGGTGGTTTCTCTCACACTTGTTAACAGTTTACATCATTGACTGGTAATCAAGTGGTTTCTACCATGTTTGACTTCGTCACATTCATTCACATGGACAAAATCGTACTAGTTCAGGAAGCAGAAATCAAGACCCTGGATCTAGTTTCCACCATCCAGACTGTGAGGAATTTTGTCATTCATTGTACAGTGGACTATTCATAAATAGATGGTTGTGCCCATACTGTGTGTACATATGTATATACTTGTGATGTATTACAAAATCATTCCTGTATCAGAGCAGTTTAGATAGTCTTCTAATCAGTTTTGATCTCAGTATGGGAATGCCTACCTCAACGATGATATGTTCATATATATATTTTGCATTGAATGTTTTTACAGGTTCCAATCGGGTTATCCACAGGAAGTTCCTTCAAATGATAAAGTAGTTCACTCTTCATAAGATGACAAAACCATCCTCATCTATTACAGAATTCTCACTTTAGGGGGCAATCTATTGCACAAAAATTGTCACCATGACTTTCTGCAATCCGTGTGAGTCTATAATCACTCATACTTATCTCCTTTGCAAATCTTAAGCCTCAGTTCTTCATGTCAAGCCTTGAAATGAGAGAAAGACCTTTAAAATCTCTAAAACTCTGGTTTCGCACTTTCTCTTAGCATTACCTATGGTATCACACCCATTAGTCATGTCCCCTGCGCACTTGACTGCTCTGTCTCTATCTTATAGGGTGCGAACCCCTGTAAAAGTTAAAAAGGTGCAAGTACATTCTTAAAAACTCACTTTGAGTCAATTTTGGGAGCTTCTAGATGGAATCTTGCAGTTACAAGTTCGCTCCTCAAGGGTTCATGCATCCCATACCCTTAGGAGCTAACCACTTGATATGAGGAGCTTATCCCCTTGAAGGAGGACTCTATCCCTTCAATGGTGGACCTGCTAACTTCCTTCCTTTGCCTATAAAATGAAGCATTGGGATCGGTACTAAGGGGGTTGAAAGCTGAAGATTTTTGAGGGTAAATGCTATTGGAATTTAGACATCCTAATTGAGCTTGATACGAGAGATTACATACCTTTTGATCTCTTTGGAAAGTGAGTGAGGCTTGTCAAAGTAGAGGAGATTCCTATTTGGACCCCTGGGAAGATCTTGTATAGCATCAAGGCACCAAGGTTGTAAATTTCTTCTTTCAAAGTTAATACAATCAAGTTTGTTTTTCTCAATAGACTGTGTTTGATGTTTTATTTCATAGATTCCTTGACCATTATGATAAACATGTTTTATTATATTAGCTATGTAGGTGTTCTTTGATGTGTGCTTGTTTGTCTATGCAGGTTATTAAAAAGGAAACTATTTTGAAGCTGTTGGAGCAACACTGCCACAAACTAGCATTGGACTCTAGGTAGGCTCTAAAACACCTCTTAGCTTTTATTATGAATTGAAATATGTTTAGGGAAAGATAGATTTGCTTGTTCCGATTGTTACTAGATATCAGTTGATACTAGGGAGATTAGTCTTGTCTGCAAGAACGATTTATCTGCTTAACAATAATTTTATAACATGTATATGGTACTAAGTGTAAAATATGTGGTATGCAGTCATAGCACCGGTAAAACCAACAAGAAATGCAGATTAGGGAACATCGTCATCTTGTCAAGGTCTAGAGGATAGTGTGATACTCATTTACCTACGCTGTAGATGTGGGGTACTCTTGACTAGAGTTTCTGAGCGTGTATGGCATGATCTAGATGATCGATACATATATGAGTGTAACAACCTTACCTTAGAGTGGTGAGGTATCATGTGGTGCATGGCGATGGCTGGTCATGCAGCACATGATCTATGTGGAGGTGGGGTAGAGCCTTTGGTGTGTGATCCTTCAGATAGTGACTAGATATGGGGACATGTGGGTCCCTTTGATTTTGATTTTTGTAACATGTTATGGGCATGTTGGATGTATTTAGAGCTATGGGCTCCAAACACTTATATGATACATAATATGATTATGCATTTTTATATGACGATGATGGTTCGCCATGCGTTTTGTTTATGGTTGTCTTCGATGGTATACATGTGATAAATGCTAATGTAGAATGTTATTTGCAATGGTGTCTACATAGTTATTTTGGGCTTTAGGAACTTGACTAAAAGTAATGGTTTCAAATTCACATACCAACAACTTAACATGCAGATATTTTCTAAATATGACTTGGTTATACACATGATAGACACCATTCAATTGCATGAAAAGTAGCAAGGAATATAAATGAACATGAAGATGAAGGATGTGATGAGAAAGGGAATCGACTAACAAACCTATCACTACATCATATTCGGCCTAGTTATTAGTGGCAGATCCAATGCACATGTTGTTTGGAAGGACTAATGTATGCAAGGGGGTAAAAATGGCCCAGGCTATCGAGGCCATATTCCTGGAGAAGCGACTTGCACCATCAACATGACCGATATATGGTGTGGATGATGGATCCATCTAAAAGGTGCAAAAGACGACATATGAGATGATGAATCCTACCTAACTTCATGAGAGAAATAAAGACATGCAAATCAAAGAGATAAGCTATGAGAAAAATTTCTTTAGGTAGATTGCATTGGGATTATTAGGAAGGAAATGGCCTTTAGAATCTTGCAAAAAATATTCCCCCTTTCCTAAGTGCAAGGGTAATTAGGGGTGGACATAGCTTCCATGAGGTCCTCATCAAAATGGAAGATGAGCAGACGAGAGGAATATTGACTACACCATGCGGCACGGTACCTAGTGCGTCAAACTGAGAAAGAAGGTTCACATACACATCATATGGAATGGTATATGATGAGATAGTAGATGAAGGATCTATGTATGTTGAGACTTGGGATTCTGTCGAAAGAGGTTGAATAGAAGCGTGCTTAGAAACCTCAGAAAGGATTGCCTACTAGGAACTCAAGGATTATGACAGGTAAAGGATATGGCCCGTGGTGTCCATCATCTCGATATCTCGGGAAGGGATCACGATGGTGGGGCCAGATTCCCCCTATTCTGGTTTACTGTTGGTACAAAAATCCATATGAAGAGGAGAAGGTGATCCATTATGAGTGGTCATATATGCGAAGTGCCTGAAGGAAATCAAAAAATTCATTGAGATGAGGGCAACAATGGGAGTAGTCAGCATGATGATCACACAGGGCACAAGGGTGATTTTTGCGTAACATTGTGAGTTTCTTGGGTGGACCCTATAATTTAACATGGACTTTAGTGATATTTGACTCAGGGAACGTTCCATGAACCAAAGGTTTGAGATGAGGAAGCTCAGAACAATTATTGGTCGTGTGCCCCACAAATTTACACAAAGCGCATGGAGGTGACGACTTTGGGGTCTTGGGGACTGGAGGAGGTTGGGTAGCCTTGTCCTTAGGTTCTTTCCTCTTAGCTTTTCCCCCTGTCCAGATGCTTTCAAAATAGGAGTGAGTTTCTCTTGAGGTTGTGATGGAATTAAGGTAGTGGTAGGGGCCATAGGGACCAGTTGAACTAGGGTCAGAGCACGATAAGGTCTTAACTGACCAGGAAGAATGCTTGTAGGGGGATCAATGTACCATACATGGATCCCTAAAGTCATGTTAGGAAGGACCAACAAAGCCATGATAGGGACATAAAATATTGTGGGAGGTGGGAATAAGAAAGGTATCTAGCCTGCAAGGTAATGTCTCGGCGGAAATCCTCCTGGATGGTTGAGACCTAGAGGAATAGTTCCTAGGGGAAGATAGGAGAGGCACCCATAAACGGAGGAGGTCCTAGGGGGGTGGATCTAGGTGGCTCAGCTGGGATGGTAACCTCATAGTGCATAGGATCTCATTGTGGATCGAATGTACCAAACTGCTTGAGGACAACCCGTGACGCTGAAAGATTTAGGCTCTAAGATGAGAGGGGGAGGACCAGGGAAAGAACCCAACAATGAGGAATCTTTATAGACTCTTGGTGAAACACCAGTTAGAGGAGTTGAAGACTTATTATCTAACACTAATGAGATAATGGACTCAGAGAACGTCACAGATGCTGGCTCGTAGTAAGTCAACTGATCTATGGTAACGATCTTCCCTTCATGGGGGGAGCACATCTTGCGGAAAACTGTAGATGCGACAGCTGACATGGCATATGTGTAACTACGACCCAAGAGAATGTTTTAATCCAAAGGGGCATCAATAACCTCAATATGTACATGGACATTCTTTCCTGCAAGGGTCACTGGATAGTTGCGGTACATGCTAAGAGGCTAGGAAGAGTGTCTTCCCAAGCATGCAAAGTGATGGTGGAGGGGAACAACTCAGGTGACTAAATTTTTTTCCAAATGGTAACAGACATCACACAGGTGGATGCATCATCGTCAGTAATGCATCAGGAGATGATCACATTACAGACTCGGACTAGTACCTAGAAAGCAATGGAGCAAGGTAATGGGGGATGTTTTGATGTATCAATTGGGAAGACAATCAAACAATCATCAGAAGGATCTAATACACCTAAAGAAGTTATTAGAGATTTTCCGTTGAGAAGGGCATGACTGGAGTACATCCAGCATCGATATAGCGGTAGGTGATTGCACCAAGTCATCTACTATACTGTATATATAGGCAACTCGGTTATAAGTTGTGTTATGGTGTAATAGTCCCTTTGGGATCTTGGGAATTGCCTCAGATTTAGGTTTAGGGATCTGTAATGGAACATTTCCTGTTGTAAGAGGCTCAGTAGAAGCTTTGGCTTTGGACTCAGTGGCAGACAAAGTTGATGGCTTATCATATTGACGCAATCGAGTTTGCAAGTTGATATCGGAGGGATTAACCTCATCAAAGCTCATCATGAGGATCTAATAGTCACCATGAACAGAAGGTTGGGGAGGGTGGGTTTGAGAAGAAACAAATCCTTGTTGAGGAAAAGGATTTGTAAGCACTGTCAGTTGAGATGGTGTAGGATTCTAAGGAAATTGGTGGCCTCTAGAAGTTGCTTGAGCTTCCCACATTTGGCACATCTGGGGTAAGATAGCACACTCATGTGTATAATGGCCATGTACACCACAACATGCACAAGGCTTGTTCGTTTGAATAGCCTTGTTTTGCTTGGGTTGGCTTCCCTATTTCTAGTTGTTGGTGTTAGGCTAGTTCCCCTGGGATTCACTAGGTTGATTACCTTGATTACCTTGGTCACCCTTCTTACCATTGTTACCCTTCCCCTTATTATTTTTTCTTCAAATTTTGGGGATTGGCTGCACTCTGCTGTGCAAACACCTAACCCTAAGGGGGCAATAGCTGCAGGGGCTGAGGATTTAATGCTTGAGGGGCTAGAGTGCTCAACTATTCATAAGGAGGAGCAATGGTTTGGTAGATAGGTTGGGGCCCTGAAAACATGTTGCTAGCAGGAGGGGCATAAGTGTTGGAGGAACTGGTGCCCCCCTGTGGATGGCCATAAATTTGTTGACTATATGGGGAAGGATGTGAAAGGGTTCCAATGATACGTCGGCAATGTGAGATTCCCCTGGTGCATTGGAACCTTTAGGATGGGGAAGGTTTGGAATGATGGTATAGACAGAACTGGATTGCACATAAATCAGGTCATATCTCAGAGCGGTTTGGAGAGCTTCTTCCTCATTCTAAGGAAAATGGGACGCGACATCTTTTCCAATGGGTATTAAAAGGCTCTTGAGAAACCAATATAGATAGACACGGTCTTCGAAGTGAGGGGCACAACATGCGCTCCTCATTGTTAGGGTCCCACCCTAACCCCCTTATCCATGTCATGGGATCACGTCATAGTCAAGAGTCAATAAAGCCCATATTAATATTTGTAAGTGGTTAACCCAGTTAGCTGCAAATGGGACCACAATTAGTTGTAAATGGGCGGTAGTATTAGATAGATGGTATTAATAAAACCCACGGTATTGGCTCGTGGTATTACATGTCTGAGTCATATATAAAGGATAGAGACTCCCTGCGAGGAGCATCGTGTCTTGTTTTGTAATCGAGCTCTGCTCTATTGGAGGTTGCCCCCTCGAAGAGGCCTGTGAACATTTCTCTTTGAGAAATAAAAATCTTTGCTATTCTGTGTTCTGGGTATATTTTCTTAACATATTCTATGTTCTCGGTATTTTTCCGCGCATATTCTTGGTTCGGTATTGCTTTAGGTTAAAAAGCATAACAAGTGGTATCAGAGCACTTTCCAGGGCTCGGTGGGATCTCCAAATTTTAGCGAAATTTTTTTTGGCTAGAGACGTGTTCCGGCGTCTTTAAACCACGGATCTGTCGTTGAGTGCATAAACCTGCGGATTTGGGGAGGCATGCACGCAGGAAATACAAGAGGTGGTCACGCTTGTTGGACTCCCTTGTAACCCCTGTGGGTACCCCTTCAAGTAGTAGCACATTAGACAGAACCGCGTACAGACTGTCTTCCACGTACCTTCTGGGTATATCGGAAGCCCCCTAGCTCCTCTACAACCTAGCCATAGATAAACCGTCGGTTGTTTTGCTGCTATAGTACACCAAGAACATCACTCGGAGAGATTACTCGCCTGTACGATAGGGTAGTCGGGTTGTACAGCTAAGGGTACAGTTGATCCTCCTTAGTTAGAGCCCTAAAACATTGGGCGGAGTACTACTGTCGGACCCTTATGTATATTGCAATCTGTAGCACCTGGCACTCCTCGAGACCATAGCTCCCTTTATCTTGGGATCACGCATCATCTCGGCCAGATCCGCTCGTGCAAAGGGGTGCAGCAGTAGCAGACATCAGTCCGATATATTAGATCCATCAGATCCGCAGCAACAATCTATTCCGCCATTAAGATCTCTCAGATCCACCTGATCTGAGTAGTTGTGTGGGGTTCCTATACCGGAGCATGATTTTCACAGGAATTTTGGCAGCATTAACATTTTGAGGATTCGGTGACTGTAGTATTCCTAAGGAAGGAGTAAAACTCCGTTAGGAGTTTTCTGGAAAAAAAAAAGAAAAAAAAAGGTCTAAGATCTCCCGGGGCGCTTATTGGTGATCTAGCCGATCAGAATCAGGACGACGAGCTGAGCACAGTGGTACCATTCAATTCTTAGTGAAAAAACTTTTTGGCGGTCCCAAATTTTAAGAAGCATAAGGTCATGCATGGTAGCAACTAGAGCCCAAGCGATGTCTAATGAGAGGATGGACAAACTCGAACAAATCTTGCAATCCATCCAATTTCAGCTTGACAATCTAACAATATTAGTCCGAAACACAATCCAGAAGGGCAAGGAGGTAGCCCATGAGGAAGAGAATATTGGAAATGGACACAGTGAAGGTGAGTCTAGTCATTCTCCTCACCTCTGGGGCTCCCAAAAACAACAATCCCGTCCGAGACCTCCCAATTAGATATGCATAAATTTGATGGTTCTCACCCAACGACATGGATAGCATAAATGGAGCAGTATTTCAATTTGAATAACATCCTAGATGGTGAGACTCAGCTTATGGTGGGGAGCATGTACTTGGATAATGAAAGGTGGCAATGGTGGGAATCGCATCGACATTGTAATACAGCTTTTAGGACTTGGGACAAATTCAAAAAAGCTCTTACAGACCGCTTTGACCAGGAATTTTCTTGTTTGGGTCATCTTACTAAGCTCCGACAGATGGGCACAGTGGATGAATATATTACAGCCTTTGAAGCCTTAGTCTTCCACACTAGGGGTCTCTCAGATGTGTTCTACACGGAATGTTTTATCAGTAGTCTTAAAGAGGCCATAAAAGCCCACGTCCAACTGCACCACCCTCCCACATGGATTGAGGCTTGCAAGGTAGCTCATAACATGGAATGTGCGTTAGCAGCCCTAGCCACCCGCCCAAATTTCACCGCCAAGGGTCGCACCACACAGGCTCACAGCAGGACTCAAACACTTAAGGTTCAAAAGGTGTCACCAGTAGAAATGGCCGAAAGAAGAAAGCAGGGATTATGTTACTACTGTGATGAAAAATACTCCCCAGGTCATAAATGTAAGGAGCCCAAATTTTTTCAAATTGATGCCACTGATTATAGCTCATCGGAGGAAGATCCACCACTTGAGGAACCTGAGGCGGTAGAAGAAGATAACCAAAAGGACAATGTCCCTGACGAACCAGTTATTTCACTGCATGCTCTGGCAGGGATTTCTTCACCTCAAACTCTCAAAATCAGAGGTTTTATTAAACATCACCCAGTAGTAGTCCTAATTGATAGTGGAAGTACACATAATTTCATCCATCAAAAAGTTGTAGAAGCAGTGCATTGTTTTGTACGAGCAGTTTCTAACTTCCAAGTCCAAATTGCAGATGGGGGCACAATGAAGTGTGAAGGCCGCTGTGAAAATGTCAAACTTCAAATGGGGGATTATCAGTTGAAGACCCACATGTTTGCAGTACACATGGGTGGGTGCGATGTTGTCCTAGGGGCTGAATGGCTTCGCACTCTGGGGCCAATCATAATGGATTTCCAGGAGTTATATATGAGTTTTAAGCAAAAACACTCCACACATACCCTCCGTGGACTCCAGGCGGGAGCCCCCTCTATCATCAGCTCGCATAGGATGGAAAAATTGCTAAAAAAGGGACATCATGGAGTTATAGCTCAATTTAATGCAATCTAGGGAGTCGAAACTAAGTCTCTGTCGATTCACCCAGAGATGCAACATATTTTAAATAATCACCTGCCAGTCTTTGACAAGGCTCATGAGCTTCCACCCTCGAGAGGGGAACATGATCATAGCATCATCTTGGTTCCTGGGAACCAACCCCCAAATGTGCGCCCCTACAGATATCCATTCACCTAAAAGAATGAAATAGAAAAAATAATCAAGGAACTTTTGGAAGCAGGGGTCATACGTCCCAGCATTAGTCCTTATTCATCACCGGTGGTCATGGTACTCAAGAAAG
>APFE031358904.1:114213-133666 GCA_000404065.3 Pinus taeda
TATCTTTTCTTCTATTTTGTGAGCTGGTTACATAACATGAAGTCATGTTGTTCTTAGTATGAACCTAGATACCTATTCACAATCTCCTTAGCTTGGTTCTTGGGATTCTCTGGATCCCTTGAACGAGATATTCCCCATCGGCGAGAGTATTTTTAAGGTTATGTCTCTTGATAAAACTCCTTGGAACAATATCCATCATAGTTCCTCATTTTCTTCCAAGACTAAGTGAGATCCCTCCATGTCTTAAAGCTTTTGTTTCTCATAACCGACGCGTCGACTTCAAACGCATGTTCTGGTCCACAAGGTTTTCTCCAAAGGTAATATGGGAAATATTATTGTAACCACGTCACTTGACACTTCCATTAAACTTGGAATTTTTGAGAATATTCACTTTGGGGTTTCCTATTCTCCTGATGAGATCGGGGTTTACACTGACCTTTTCAACAATTTTCACGATGTATTCGCTTGGTCGTATGAGGAAATGACTGGTATTGATCTGGCTATTGTGGTGCATGAAATACCCACGTATCCTGGTGTGAAGCCTGTTCTCCAATTGCTTCATCCCATACATCCCAGGAAAGTTGTTTCTATTAAGGGAGAAGTTGAAAAACTTCTAAAAGCTGGTTTTATTTACCCTATCCCGTTGATAAATTGGGTCTCTAATATTGTACCTATTACTAAAAAGCAAGGAACAATCCGAGTTTGTGTTGATTACCGCAACATCAATTGTACATGCCCTAAAGATAATTCTCCCACTTTATTTATTGATCAAATCATTGATGAGTGCGTTGCGTGTGAGATATTTTCTTTTATGGATGGTTTTTTGTGGTTACAACTAGATTAATATATTACCCGCTGATCAACACAAGACCGCTTTCATCTGTCCATGGGGGACTTTTGCCTATAAGAAGATCCCTTTCGGCCTGAAAAATGCTGGTGCTACCTTTCAGAGAGTAATTTCATATGCTTTTCATGATATTAAACACATTTTTCAACCTTATCTAGAGAACTTACCAGCTCATTTTGCTAAGCATTGTGACCATTCAGACCACCTTCTAGCCATTGTTTTGCATTGTCGACACTATAATATCCTTCTTAATCCACATAAGTGTGTCTTTTGCATAAAATTTGATCAGATTTTGGGTTTTTTTGTGTCAAAATAAGGTATCTAAATAGATCCTCTAAAAGTTGAGGCTATTGTAAATTTACCCCCACCTACATCACTACACCAATTGTAGAGTTTGCAAGGAAAGGCTAATTTTCTTCGTTTCTTTGTCCCTAACTATGCGGAACTTACCAAGGGATTTACTCACTTGCTTAGAAAGGGGATCCCACTCATTTGGGATGAAATTACCTAATGATATTTAGATGCTATAAAGAAAACACTCATCAGTGCTCCTTTATTGCAACCCCCTGACTATCGTCATGATTATTTCCTATACTTGGTCGCAGCTGACAGTACCATTTCTATGGTATTGATCTAAGATGATGATGATGGAAATGAACATGTGTTTTATTATTTGAGTCAAAATCTTATTGACGCTAAAACTCGATATGCTCATGTCGAGAAACTTTCCTTGGTAGATGCCCATTATGTTAAACGATTTTTCCATTACATTCTTCTATGGAAGACAATAGTGATTTCTGACTGTAACCCCATGACTTATATTTTGACTTGTCAATTGCTTGGGGGGGGCGGGGGAATACTCTAAATGGATTGTTATCCTACAAGAGTTTGATTTGGAGCTCATTACTGCCAAATCAAAGAAAATTTTCATTTTTTCTGAATTGATCTGTGCCCTTCCTTCCACAAACACCTCCATTGATTTCATTGAGCGGATTCCTAATGAAACTTTTCTTCTCATCATCACTCTCAACCTATGGTATGTAGATATCATTTTTTATCTTCAAACCCAAACCTTTTGATCCGAGTTGTCTCGATCTAAACGACGCCGCATCCAGCATCAGTCTCAACCTTATTGGATTATTAATGATATGTTGTACTGAGTCAGTGTTGGTTTTGTTCTTCACAGATGTCTAACACTTGAAGAGGTTGGACGAGTCTTGAATGATTGCCACTCTGGGGCATGTGGTGGTCACATGTCAAGCTATGCTACTACTCATAAAATCCTTCGCGCCGATTATTTTTGGCCTCCTATCTTCAAATATTATATTTTGGCTATTCAAAAGTGCCATGAATGCCAGAGTTATAACTGCAAATAATGTGCCCCGCCAGCACCCTTACACCTAGTCATTACCATTGACCAATTTTATAATGGGGCATAGGTTTCTTGACATGTAACCCTCACTTGGCTGGGGGGCATGCTATATCATTGTCGTTGTCGACTATTTCACTAAATGGACGAGGTGACGCTTACATATAATGTGAACAGTATCACTACTGCTCAGTTCCTCTCTAATCATGTCATAGCCCATTTTTGTGTCCCTCAAGCCATTGTCAATGATCACGGATCACATTTTCATCAGTACATGATGGCAGAGTTGACTGCTCAGTTGGGTCTTCACCATGATAGCTCAAATCCTTACTATCCACAGGCCAATGGCCAAGTTGAAGAAATGAACAAATTTTTCATTACTATGCTTCAGTGAACCATTGGGAAGCACAAAAAGGATTGAAATCTCATGATATTATCAGCTATTTGGGCTTACCACTAGTTTAACTCCATTCATGCTCCCAACCAAGTGTGAAATCCCTTCATTAAAATTAGCTATCGAACTACTCCCTGATACCTCACCTGAAGAGGACCGGTTACTTTATCTTGAGAGGCTTGACGAGACCCTTCGTATTGTTATGATGGTGATCAAAGCATAAAAAAAACAAGTTAAAGCTCATTTTGATCAAACTATTTCTCCACACATTTTTGCTGAGGGTGACTTGGTCTTGTTGTATGATCAAGCCAATGATAAGTTGAGAGCTCGGAAGTTCGAACCTATGTGGCATGGGCCATATATCATGAAATGTGTCTTGCAAAAATGCACCTATGAGGTGGTCGACTATGAAGGCAATGCATTATCACAACCATGCAACGGGTTTTATCTGAAAAAGTATTATGCGTGAATTATGTGTAATTACTTTTGTACATTAGTTTGTGAATTCATTGGTGTACAATTTTTATTTTTGGTGTGATTTTTTTTATTTGTAGACATGTTCCTTCTGCTTAGCTTGTGTTCCACTTGGTTTGCAAATGTCGTCAAGCCATTATGTTGGTTTTGCTGATGGTGCTTGTTGTAACACACAAAACTTATCCTCCAGAGCTTGGGCACTATTTGCCCCTTATAGCAAGTTGATAAATTTACAAGGTATTTGCCTTGGACGAACAACTCATAATATTCCAAGTAAAATGAAGTTATTGAATTGCTATTAGAAGTAGTTGCTCTTAGCATTTGAGATTTAGTTGTTAAGTTAGATTCACAACTCGTTGTGTTACAATTGAATAGTCATTATTTAGTAAGAAATCCACAAATTTTGCGTATGTATCTATGTGTTCGATTACTGGACAGAAATTTTGATTATATCACATATAAACACATTCCACGGAGTTTGAATACATTAACATATCCATTAGAAATTATGTTCTTGGTAGACATTTGTGTAATTTACAAAGTGATCATATCATCATGATATGATCAATTTTGTAAATTACATAAGTAGAAGAACATGCATATGTATATGTACATATATATATATATATATATATATATATATATATATATATATATATATTATATATATATATATATATATATTATATATATATATTATATATATATATTGTGTCTGTCAAAGTTTGTTCATCAAAAACTCAAAATCAAGTGTTTCGAGACACATGGCTTTCAAAGCTTACAATAGTGCAAAAAACACAACTAGAAAAGATATTCACCCACGTGATGCTCGTGATAGCATGAGACCGCTCTAATCACTTGGCCTAATAGTCGATGCAGTCTCACAGACACTCGTACTATATCTCTTTGGTATCATAGTGGCACGCCATCTATATTTTCATATTCTAGAATCCCTCAGGTGATCACTTCCATATTTCATTCCATCTCTACCATAGGATCTGCTCCTTCCTCGTATGGAGCATCTTCTAGCTAAAGTGCTACCCGTTGTGCTATTGGTGACATGCCAGGAGGCCTTTCTAGTCCTACATCTGTACATTTATCACAAGTAAACTCTCGCATACATTTTAACATGAAAAAAACTCATAAAACTTGAAAAAATTCAGAAACAAGTTTTACCTACATCAATCCACTGTTCACCTAGTGGTAGAGGAAGATCTGCATCCTACTTAAGAATAGTCATCGGCAACGATCAATTGTTAGTGCAGCCAACCAAAGAACGGTTGAGGGAAATGCATCCGCTAGCCCCCTCTTCCACGAGGAATGATCTCACTCCATCTGAGCAGCCTCGGATCTTGTGGAGTTGGATCCTCCACCTCTACCCTCTAGTACCAAAATAGGGGCACAGGCTCCACAAAGAAAGTGACCGAAATCGAACCAAAGCCGAACTACTTCAAGTTTCCCATCTTGCCTTTGGTCAGTTTCCTCTTCATGTTGGCTAGTAGCCCCTCACACCAGTTGAACACTATTGGAGTAAGGCAGTCTACCACATACTGGAAATATGATTTCAAGATCTTGTGCAAAGCTTGCGCCCCAGCTATACGGGCCATGGTGTGTAGGATTGTCCTCAAGGGAGGTTGTTAATGGTTCCTATCTTATCCTTCTCACTCACAGTTGTCTCTGCACCCAGCCAATGCCTTCTAATTAAGGCATTAGTGCTATCACCTCCAACACGAGCTCTAAAGAGTTGAACTCTTCCCCCTTTTCTGGACAATCTGGTAATGAAGTTGATATCATCTACTTCCAGCTCTAGTTCTTGGTCTCCAATGATGAAGATATGTTGATCCACATCCCATAAACTGATCAAATAGTGTAGTAGCTTGTTTTGAGCTCTGAGTCCTAGGGTTCAGAAGAATTTCAATAGCCCGCAGTTCCTCAAAGAATTGACACATTCAAGATCTTGGGAAGCCTTGTCATCTTCTCCCTCATGGCCCCTTTCCTTCCATTCGATGGCCATGTTGTCGAAATCTCTTGCAAAACCACCATTAACAATGATTAAATGCATTTTCATGGGTTAAAAACTCAAAAATTTTGATCCAAAGAGAAGTTTTCTCTTCATTTTTTTGATCCTAAGGCCAGTGTGACTATTTTAATTAATCTCACACTGATAGTGTGAGATCCTTTTAGGCTCAGGGGAAATCAACACGGATCCGATGAGCAATCCTGGGCTAATCACCCTCGATTTTAATTTTTGAAATCCTCTCTCTCGACTGACAAAAATCCTAAGAAATGGCATGAAAGTAAACTAAAAAGCAAGAGAAAAGGCAGAGCTCTTACCTACAACTGACAGTTTGGGAAATGGTGCCCTGGATCTCCCACACTGCTTGCCTAAAAAATAGAAGAAAATGGGGTAAAATGCACTCTCTAACCTACTCCAAGTGAAATGGTAAAAAATATTTTACTTTTGGTCTATTTATAAGTTTTAAACATATTTTTGCCAATATTTTATTATTTTCCTCGATGTCGGTGATGTGTGGTTGTCTGTGTGCAGTTACAGGGTCTTTTCGGCGGTTACAATGATCATTTTCTACTGATTCAATGAGTTTTTGTTTTATCTCTTTTTCAGACTCGTTAAAAACAAACGAAAAAGGAACCTCCCCTGGAGTCATCTTTAAGCTCTTTTCTGACTCTCAAAATATGAAAATATTGTTGAGTACTTGTCTTTTCGAACTTGTTAAATTAAATGAATTGGTGTCATCTTAGTGTATGTTTACCACTCTTTTGGGTTGATATTGACTATTTACAAAAAAGTTACATCTTGGTCGATGTGGTCAAGAGGTTCTCTCGAATATTGTTTTCTACCTTTTCAGGTTCGACAAACAAATTACGAAAAGGGACATGATGGAGTTCTATTTTTTCTTTCTCTTTTCCAAACTCTCTAAATATGAAAAAGACCATGAGTTATTCTTCCATTGGACTCGTAAAAAATTAAACGGTGAGAGACTTGTCACCATGATGAGACCAAGTTTCTCTTTCTTAGGGCTCGTAAAACTTACTAGGATGGATTCATTTGAAGAATGAACTTATATGACAAGCATATCCTATCCCCTTCAATCTTGTGATTAAAAATAATTGGGGTACTCACTATAAATAGTGGGGAAAATGAAAGTGAAAAATATCTTGTAGAGGAATCATGTTTCTCTTGAACATAACACTCATTTATTTCTCGTGTCGCGTTTGGGATATCGTAGCTCAGTCACTTGTATTTCTGGGATTAGGTGATCCATTTTGCCTCTCATCTGACTATTCCATTTTGTCATCATGACCCTTGGTCTTATGTTGAGTCAATTGCTGCCACGCTCTGGAGTCATGTCACTGATGTTCAAGAGAAGTCCTATATGTAGTTCATTACCTATACATTTCCTGACCCTTTGCTACAATCTTGGATCCTACTCATTCATTCCACTTTATTCCTTATTTCGTGTCGATAATAAACAATGTGTTATTTGTTATTTGTTATTTTTCTTTTCACTGATACTAAGAATATCACTGACCTCCCCGATCGCTCAATGTTTAAGCAGTTCCGGAATCAGAGAAAGTCTTCGTCTATAAATTATGGCCCAATCGGTGACATTCTAAACAGTGAATTGCTTATTTTTACTTTTAGTTTTTGGTTTATAAATAATTATTTTTGCTGGTAATATAGAGTTTGTTCCAGTTTTATTAAGTATTACAACAGTTTGTTCCAATTTTTTTGGTATTACAAACAGCTTATTCCTGCTTTTTTTTACCGCATTATAAACAGAAAATCTCTTATTTCTATTCTGAGTTTTTCATTTTTAGGGCTATTGCTTCCGTTATTTCCACTTCCTCAAATTATTTTTCTTATTAGTTTTTCTTTTTCCTACAACTATTGGTTATGGTTATTTTTGAGTTACTCTGTCTTTTAATTAAGGGATAATAGCAAGTGTGATTAAATGTTGGAAGGTTAGATGGCTGTAGAAATGAAAATGAAAATTTAGATTTGTCTTTAATTTGTAAATTCATGTTTTAATGTTTATTTATATCTTTATTTGCTAATTAGGCATAGTAAATTAGCTTAGGGAGTTTTTGCTTTTAAATTTTGAAGTACACAAGCCTAGAAGTAAATATTTGTGTTTTTAACAATATAATAATTTTTATTTTCAATTAATTCATAAAAAATCTTGTTCCAATTTAAATAGATATTTTTTGTGTTAAAAATTGGTATATGAATTTTTAGTGTAAAAAATTGGTATATCTTTTATCCTCAAAAGATCACACATGGAATTCACAAATATAATACGATATGTTCTACTTATGTTGAATCCACCATTCAACTAATAGTGAAGATATACATTTTGCCCACAATTTTATTATTTAAATTAACCTTTAGTTCGTAAAAAAACACAAATTATATTATTTTACCTTATCTAAAGTTACAGTTAAAAAACATAATTTTATAAAACTACTTATTAATGTGCTTAAATGTTTAACATTTTTTTATTACTACATTTCAACCCTTCATTAATTGTAATTAAAAATCAAAAAAATTTATTATATAATATATTTTTTTAACTATATATATAATATATATATATATTAAATTAAATATTTGTTACTTCTACATATTTTATATTTTATTTTAATCAAATTCAAAATACAATTTATATATTTTACTTTATTTAAATAAAATTTATAGAGTAATATAATGTATTTTTTATTTAAATTTAATTTATTTTAATATATAATTATATACACATCATTTTGGGAAAACATTGAGGTTAAATCGATTTGTATTACTTAAAATGGTTTTTTAATTGCATATTTGGATTCAACACCCTGAAAAACCCATGGGATGCTTTGATTGCGCATAAATTAGCTATCAAACTTGCAAATTGCTGCCGGATTTTGACCAGAAAAACCCACGGGAAAAGCTTCCAAAAAGTCTCTTTAAAGACAACTGCTTTTATAAACATATAATTGATAGGTAATATGAATCGCTATTCACATAATTTTTTACCAACTGAGATACTTATTCAATGAGCATACATTATAACCATCTAGCATGTATGCATTATTTTTAACATGATGCTATGCGGAAAATAATGTGTAATAATTTATATGTTTATTTTTAAAAGGATAAAATGTATCCATAGATAGTTATTGTTAGCTACTCGTATGCCGCTTGGGAAACTAAACCAATAACATAGGTTCAAAATTTTACAATTGTGTATTCTATAGTCTACCAAGTAGTCTCTCAAAATGGAAGTAAGACTAGAAAATAAAATAAAACATGAGTTGATAGAGTTAAAAACACTACATTATGACAAATTTTCTTCTTGAAAGATATGGCTCACTTGATCATCATTGAGTTGGAGAGTCTATAGGAGTCAGTGGCTAGAGCCTACTGTCATTTTTAGAATAGGAAGTAAAAGTTTTCCAATTTCTTGGCTAGAATTGAGACCTTGCTAAGTCTATCCACCTTGTCCATTAATTTTTCCATGTAGATGGTCATTTCTTGTTGAGTGATCCAAAATGTATCTAACATACACTTCTAAGTCTATGAATTTTACTCACAGAGGAAAAATGAAAGTCAAAGGATGCTTCTAAAAATAGTCCCATTGCATAGATATTTTCATTCTGAATCTAACACAATTTGAATGGGCTAAAATGGACTTCAGATGAAGAAGTTATTGTAAAAAGAAATTTTCCCATTGTCCTTTGCAAATGAGGCAATTTCTTATAAATGGGACTTAATGGAGAATATGCATTTCTTAAAGAAAATCGCATCAGAAAGGTTTAAAGGGAGGACTTAAGCAAAGGCGAAAGGACTCCCCGATTAGCGATCTCTGACATATCGCATCGGAGGAAGGTGTCATGCGATATCGGAACCATGTGCCGTTTACATGTGCGATTAGCGATTGCGATATCGGTGATCAGTGATGGGGTCGCGCAAATACCAAAGGGGTCGTTACATCCAACATACGCTGATGCGATGGGCCGATAGTGATAGCACCAATAGAGCGATTGACGATTAGCGATCGGCGAATCCCCGATACAAGGGCTGTTGCGACTTGCGACATGTGATTGCAATATGCGATCGGTGATCGACACAAAGGAGCCATGCTAATGCAACATGCGATTGCGATATGCGATAAAGGTCGGACCCAATAAGGTTATGGACACAATTTCATAATATTTGAAATATGGCTGAATAGCCCATGATATGTTTTGTGTGTGTTTTCCCATGTATTTCCGTTATTTGGCTATTTCAGCCAGAGGAAGGAAGAACGATTAGGTGTCCATGCCCGCTGGTTCCTTTCCATTTGTAAACGAATTCTTGTAATGAAACAGTCAGTCTTCAATGATGGAGGTGACTGTAACTGATGTATTACAAAAATCACAGGGAGCTCAATTGACAAGGTTGCTAAAGCTTGCTGAGATTTGCTTGGAGGTTGAGCGAACCACTGATAACACAGAGAGGCAGAGTTATGCTCAAGAGAAGCATAGAGAAGCCCAAGAGGCTCAAAGATGCTTGAATGCTGAGTGTAAGCCCAGAGGAGGCAGTCTGCGAAGTCAGGGTGACTCAGAAGTAGAGGGTCGCTTGGAGGTCGAGCGAAACCAGAAGCTCGTGAAAGTCAGAGAAGCCACCAGAGGTTGGGGGCAATGGCAAAGGGGTGATTCCTCAGAGAGCTGGGCGCAACAGAGTTGTAGATCCAGAGAGCTTAAGCACATCAGAGTTGCAAAGCCAAGAGCCGAAAGTCAAGAGCCAAGAACCAGACCCAAGAGCCAGAGCCAAGTGCCAAGAGCCAAGAGCTAGAGCTGAGAGCCAGAGCCAAGAGCCAAAGCCGAGAGCTAAGAGCCAAGAGCCAGAGAGCCAAATAGCGAGGGATAAAAATGGCATTCTAAACCCATTGGTTCAGTTGTAAACCATTGGAGTTGAGTGTGGAACTTGTAAAAGAATTTAAGCCATAATCCTAAAGAACCTAGTTGAGCTGACTAGAGCTCAAGGAGACGTAGCCCAAAATATCAGGGGGAACTCCATATTATATTGTTGTCTTTTGTGATTTCTTATTGCTGCATTGCATTTACTGTTATATGTTTAAATATCAATTTAAGCAATTGAACTCAAGCACTTGAACAATTAAAGGCAAACAAAGCATACACCTATTTCAAATTCTTTTAATTCTGCAAATTATCAATCATAAGCATAGATATTGGAAATTGTTTAAGCTTTGGAGTGGGAGAGGTTCTTGTTGGTAGACAAGAAGCCTTTAGTGCCCCATTTCAGATCAGGCGGTATCAGAGAATCAGGTTAATTAACCCCACCTTCAAAGAAGGTTATATCAGAGAAAGTTATACTAGAGCAGGTGGTATCATGATGCTTAATTGATCAAAGCAGGATGTTTGATTGACAGAGCAATCTATTTTCTTGCTTAACTTGAAAGGTGTTTAAACAGTCGAGGATTGATTGTTTGATTGTTTGTAAACTAACTGTTGTCTGAGTTTGTAGAGGTGAAGGGAAAGCTATTGATAGCTAAATCCATGAGAGGACAAGAAGGAAGAAGCGCTGAAGGAATTCTTCTTATCCCAAAGGACCTCAAAGAAATCCTTGAAGCACAAGAGGTTTGTTGCAAAAGCTTGCTTGAATAAGCTCTTTGTTAATCTTGTTTGAAGTTATTTTGTTCATTTTGATAATGACTACTTCTACAAGAGAGTCCTAAAATCCTTCCTTCATCACAAGATTCTTTAATGAAGACATGAAGCAAGACTTGTTCATCATGATGCATATGGTGAGAGAAATGTATGAGGATGGAAGGAAGAGCATCATATAGAGAGCAGTTGAATTACATTAAGGAAGAGAAGCAGTTGCTTTCTGACAAATTGCAGGAAATGGAGAGGCAACTTCATATTGCAGATATGAACCTGAAAAGGATGCATGAGTTGGAGACACAGCTCTTTGTTGCCAAAGAAGCCTTAGTTAAGTATCAGCTTGAAGAAGAGGTAAACAATTCCTATTTGTCTTCAAATTCTTCTAAGAATGTTTATATTGGTTCTTTTGAAAAACATACTAGAGGCGTAGGTTCCAAGTTATTGTCCAAGACGGGCTATGAAGGAAAAGGCTTGGGCAAACATGCACAAGGTATTGTTGAGCCAATAATAGTTGAGGAAAGGCCTAAGAATTTGGGTCTTGGCTATGGACAAGCTTATGGAGAAAGTTCCAAAGCTTCCATGAAGACAATTGAAACAGTTCCAAGAAGGAGTTTCATTGCAGGTCTTCTACCTCAAAAGTGTAAGGATTGTATTCTTAGGGAATGAAATAGTTTGAAACATACTTTGTAGGACAAAGGTGTTCATAAGCATACACTTGAACCGAAGAGTTGTGGAAACTCTGAAAGCCTTGAAGAGATTGATGGTGTTCCAAAGGGAGCCACTTCTTCATTTGATTCACCTCCTCATGAAGGTAATAAAGGTGAAAAAGAAAGGTATAAATATGGTTCTAATCATATTCCTTTTGATTATGTAAAACATGATAAATTTCTATACAAGTATGGGAAAAGAATTGCATGTTCCTTTTGTGGTTTGGATAACCATAATATTTCTAGATGTTGGAAGAGAATGGCCACATGTAGGAAACTTTTGAAGGAAAAGATGTAAAGAGCCAAAGGTCCATTGGACAAGGAAAATCATGTTGTCAAGAAGATGCACATGTGTTGCACTTATTGTCATAAGCAAGGACATATTGCTGCAAAATGTTGGACTCTGAATCCAACAATGCTTCCACAAAACTTGAATATTGTGGAAAGAAAGAATGGCAGGAATGGAAAGGAAGTTTCTATAAATGATGTGTTTCAAGATTATTCACATGTTGCTATTGATGTGCAGACAAAGGAAGGACCTTTGAAATGGATTGGTAAGAAATGGTTAGAGTTCTTATCCAATTAAAGTTGCATATCTTTTAATGTGAAAAGAAATGTATCACATCTATTTGCATTTCTTTGTTAATGGAATGCAAGTTGTAGATTTTTACCAAGAAGGTGAATGGAAAAAGTTGAGTAGGAGGCTCACTTTATTGTTGCAACATTATATTCATTTCATCTTCATAAGTACAATGTACTTAAGCGAAAGTTGAAGGATGAAATGCATGCATGAGAATGATGTGCATGAGCACAGGGATGTTGATGATCTCCTTGTATTTGAACATGTATGTGTGATTAACTTGAAGGGTTGATTACTTTGTTGTAAACATGCATGTAATGCAATATTGACTTGAGAAAAGTTGATTTGGTCTCCAAGATGGAGATGATGATGAAGTGTTTCATCTTTGAAAAAGAACTATAGAATTCTTTTTCTACATGCTTGACTTGAAGGGTCAATGGTCTTAAAGGCATGTTTTGTTGGCTTGTTATCTAGTCAATCATTTGTATACAGATGTAAGACATGGAGGTAATTCACAGGATGTGAAAATCTGTTTCTTTTGATGAAGCAAGAGTTTAGGCCATCCAGTTTTTGTCTGTGATTCTTTTGTTCTTGACAAGATGTCAATAGAACATTTTTGTAACAGATATAAATGAAAATTTTTGTGAAGAAGATGTAACTTCACATTGGTTTGAGCCACCTTGGATCAATGATCAAGGTAGAGAAGTTCAAACTACCTTCTGTGACCTTCTCAGTGGGAGTTCTACAGGAAGTCAAGGAGGAAGACAGGTCTTCCTAGGATGACAAGCACATCCAGGAAGGGAGTGTTCAAAGACTTTGATTCAAAGGCACTATGCAAGGAAAGTGTATGGAGGCTGAAAGAAGAGGGTGAGGTACTCTCATTTATTGTTCATATCAGTATATTAGTCTTTTGGAGTCCAAAAGCTTTTTAGTGGGAAGGCGTGATCCAAAATGGATCTAACATAAACTTCTAAGTCTATGAATTTTCCTCACATAGGAAAAATGAAAGTCAAATGATGCTTTTGAAAATAGTCTCATTTCATAGATCTCTTCATTTTGAATCTAACACAATTTGAATGGGCTAAAATGGACTTCGGATGAAGAAGTTATTGTAAAAGGACATTTTCCCATTGTCCTTTGAAAAGGAGGAAATTTCTCATAAATGGGACTTAATGGAGAATATGTGTTTCTTAAAGAAAATTGCATCAGAAAGGTTCAAAGGGAGGAATTAAGTAAAGGCGGAAGGACTCCTTGATTAACGATCTCCGACATATCACATCGGAGGAAGGTGTCATGCGATATCGAAACCCTGGGCTGTTTACATGTGTGATTAGCGATTGCGATATCGGCGATCGACGATCAGGTCACGTAAATACCAAGGGTGGCGTTCCATGAGACATACACCGATGTCATACGTCGATGCAATGGGTTGATGGCAATAGCGCCAATAGAGTTATCGATGATCGACGATCGGCCAATCCCTGATACAAGGGCCGTTGCGACTTGCGACATGCGATTGCGATATGCGATCGGCGATCGGCACAAAGGAGCCATGCTAATGCAACGTGCGATTGCGACATGTGATAAAGGCCAAACCTGATAAGGTTATGGACCTAATTTTATAATATTTGAAATCCGATTAAATGGCTCATGATGTGTTTTGCATGCGTTTTCTTGTGTATTTCCGTTATTTGGCTATTTAAGCCAGAGGAAGACAAAACGATCAGGTGGCCATGCCTGCCGGTTCCTTTCCATTTGTAAACGGATTCTTGTAATGAAACAATCGGTCTTAAAAAATGGAGGTGACTGTAACTGATGTATTACAAAAAGGATAGGGAGCTCAATTGACAGGGCTGCTAAAGATTGCTGGGATTCGCTTGGAGGTCGAGTGAACCAATGATAACATAGAGAGACAGAGTTATACTCAAGAGAAGCGTAGAGAAGCCCAAGAGGCTCAAAGATGCTTGAATGCTGAGTGTAAGCCCAGAGGAGGCACTCTGTGGAGTTGGCATGACTTAGAAGTAGAGGGTCTCTTGGAGGTTGAGTGAAAACAGAAGCTCATGAAAGCCAGAGAAGCCACTAGAGGTTGGGGGCGATGGCAAAGAGGTGATTCCTCAGAGAGCTGGGCACAACAGAGTTGCAGAACTAGAGAGCTTGAGCGCAGTAGAGTTGCAAAGCCAAGAGCCGAGAACCGAGAACCAAGAGCGAGAGCCAAGAGCCAGAGTTGAGAGCCAAAGCTAAGAGCCAAGAGCTAAGAGCCAAAAGCTGAGAGCTAGATCTGAGAGCCAGAGCCGAGAGCTAAGAGCCAAGAGCTAGAAAGCCAAACAACCAGTGATAAAAATGGCATTCTAAGCCCATTGGTTCAGTTGTAAACCATTGGAGTTGAGTGTGGAACTTGTAAAATAATTCAAGCCATAATCGCAAAGAGCCTAGTTGAGTTGACTAGAGCTCAAGGAGACGTAGCCCAAGATATCAGGGTGAACTCCATATTATATTGTTGTCTTTCGTGATTGTTTATTGTTGCATTGCATTTACTGTTATATGTTTAAATATCAGTTTAAACAAACAAACTCAAGCACTTGAACAATTAAAGACAAACAAAGCATACACCTATTTCAATTTCTTTTAATTCTGCAATTATCAATCATAAGCATAGATCTTCGAAATTGTTTAATATTTGGAGTGGGAGAGGTTCTTGTAAGCAGACAAGAAGCCTTTAGTGCCCCATTTCAGATCACTAAGAGTATGCTCTATCAGTAAGAACTTGTTGTAGAAATATGGTGATAGAATTATAATTGCTCAAGAAGTTTAATCTAAATCAAGAGACACAATTCTACACTAATCTGCAGAAACTAATTCACAATTTATAAAAACATTCATAAACATGCATCAATCACATACACAAGTACAAAAATGTATCTAAGGGAATCCAACTGGTAAAATCCCCTTAAGCCTACTTGAATTATTCAAATGAATAGAGAATCCATTACAATTGCTAGCTCTAACTCTAAGCTCAACCTACAAAAGAATAATTGTTCTCTTTGCTCAATGAGAAGCTTTGACCCAGACTTAATGAATTTATTCCCCCACGTGAGCTCTTATTTCCTTGCGCAAATCGTGAGGACATTGGACCCTATTTTTTAGAAATTTCCTCTAAATTGATTATGCAGTTCCCAACGATTGATCATTGATTGCATGCAACACTTGTACACTACATACTAGTCTATAATTGATGTTACATTGCCTTGGAATCTCCACCACATATGAGCTATTCAAATTCCTTGCATGCATGACTATTTTTGGTTGATTGATCAGTTAATTGGATGATCTCTGAGTTAGACTAATGTCCCACCGCACAACTGACCTCCAACTAGTTCTATCAAATGTTAGAACTAGTTTTACTAAGTACAACTGGAAATAACTGATCCGGATTGCTACAAATTAGTAACCAACACATGCAAACTAAACTCCAAGCCCACTAACACAAATTTATTATTAGAAAATTATATATTACATAGCAATGGAACACATAAAACATTGCAGAAATATAAACACAAAAAATGCATAAAACAAGAGAGAGACAGATATACGTGGTTCACCCAATTTGGGATACATCCACGGAGAAACAACCAATCCTTATTTTTATATTATCCAGCAAACTGAAGAGATACAACCTACAGCAGGTCCGCTGTAATTCCCTCTTTTCTCTCAATCTCCTCTCTCTTGCTCACTCAGAATACAGATATACATCGATGCAATAGAATTCCCTCATATATAGCGAGGGGTTGATTTCTAGGGCAAAAAAACCTAAATTAAACATAACTTCTACCATCAGATCTCCGCCTAATGAATGGCCCAGATTAACTACGAAATTACAACATTTTACAAGACAATTTTACATCTATTCACTTTGGGGGCGTTGCCCCCTATCCCCCCACTAGGGGGGGCTCACAAAGGTCGCAGTCGCACCCCCTGGACCCCCCTACAACAAATATTTTATGGGCAGCATTGCCACCCCATTACGAATTAGGGTCCAATGTGGTGATAACTTTGAATACAGAAGATAATCAGGCTCCACACACAACATTTATTGAGCTAACTGATTGACAAGAGCCATGACACACTAGTTAACTACTTCCAAGTTTTCCGTTGATGTGAAAATTTTGAATTTTCTCATTCTGGCCAAGGCTAAGTCCAATTAAGCCTTTCTTGCTACACTTCTCAACACTCTTCCTGTGAGTTTTTTAGTATTCTAGTAAATATTAATGGTTTTCATGTAAGAGGAATTGCATGCTCTAGTAGAGTTACCCATGCCAAGTATCCATTCACTGGTTTCACGGTCCAATTTCCTATCTGGAATTAAACTTCGGGCTTCTTAGATTTGTTCTTCAACATCAAACATTACTCTTTTGACTAATTGAAGGATACTTTCTCTATATTGGGTCATAAGCACTTGAGCTATTGATTGGGCATGGGTTTAGCTAAGGGGGCGAAGCAAGATTAGGGGCAAGGGAGGGTCTGAGTTGTTCTCTTCTGCCTCCATGGTGAGCAGAGGAGAGACCACCTCTTTCCATGACCCAGGGGCACCAAGGAGGGGTTGAATGAAGTTTACGGTCCTAGGGAGGGAAGGGGAAATCAAATTCAAAGTTTAGATGGGGAGTAGAGGCAAAATAGAGATAGTAGGAACTCTAAGAAGGGGCACAAGGAGGGTGACTAGGATGCGAGAGAAGGATAACCCAACTTAACAATGAGTAAGGCACTCCCAACAAAGAGAAACATTAGAGGTAGGGGGTGAAATGGATGCTGAAAAAGCTCAAATTAAGTCATAAAAAGCACACCTCCTCGAATTAGAAGATCCTGAGAGAGGATAAATATCCAAAAGATGATTAATCCACAATTCCTGCAAAACTTTGATAGAAAAATGTCTATAACTAATGGTTGTGCAGAACATAAATTACAATTGTAGCAAACCTGAGAATCCTTATCTAATTTTTGCAACGAACTAGAGGTAGTGCACTCTAGACTGAGTATTTTCAAATTGCAAACTATCATCAATCTTGCATGCAACGACAATTCTATTATAGCGTTGAATTTTAATTTCCTCCTTTCCAAACCTATAATATTTGACAATAGTAGGACTATAAAAGGCTAGGAGTGCCCATGAGAAATAGTGGCATGGAACTCAATAAACCATACTGAGAGATTCAACCCTCCCTCCTCAATTTCCATTACTCCATTTTGTGTTACGATATATTATTTCCTTCTTGTTAATCACCATAATTAATACTTGAGTGCTCTTGCATTTAGAATTCAAAACAAATTTCCCTTCACTAGACTCCCATGCAATGAAGGCTATCATCACAACGCCCTCCCACAAACTAAACAAAATACCAAACAAGCATATTTTTAGACTAAGCCATCCATATAAAATTTGATGGGAAGCCTACCACCCATATTAAATAGATGGGTTTCATCTCAATGCGAGGAAGTCGCCTCATCAGATGTGCACCCATCCCCGGGAGCTTTGTCCATTTCTATAATTTCTTTGCACATGGTTCTTAGCACATCAAGAAGAGGATGGAGATTTTTTTTTCCAACATATCTACTTGTATTGTAGACCTTTCTTAGCTAGTTTATTGGCCAACTTATTTCCTATTCTTCGTATATGTGATAGCACAAGGGATACTATTACCTTTAAGACTTTGATTCTTGTTAAGCCTACCATTAGTCTCCATCGTTTTTGAGAATTTGGGGGCTAGATCCATTTTGTAGTTTATTTATCATTAGGACAATAGTTTTATAATCCCCTTATGTTTTAAATTTTTGATAATTGAGATGCTTGGATATTATTAGGCCTTGCTCCAAGGATGAGAGTTTTGCCACATTATTAGTTTCATTTCCCAGAATTCCGATATAAATGTGAGTAATTTACCCATGATAATTTATAAATACCCCTCTGAAACTAGCAAGGTGAAGATTACCCCTAGAGGCTCTATCAAATTTTAACTTTAATAAACTAGGAGAAGGTGGTAGCTATCTGTTAGGGTTTCAGGGAATGGGCTAGGGTTGTGTTGCTTGAAAATTTGTAAAATATTGGTTGAGCCCCAAAAGTGTGAGAATGCGTGATTCCTTGGAATTACATTCCCAATATTGTGTAGACCACTTCAGATTATGAGGATTGTTTCGTTTACCCTTCCCATTATGGAGCTCTAATAGTGTCCCCATTTAATGACTAATATTTGAATATTCTTCCATTCCTTTCCTTCCATAATTCCCATGTTATAAATCTCGGGAAAATTTCCATGTTCAATTCACTTTAGTACTTTTAAAAGGTCCAAAATTCCATTCATCAAGTGTTGAATGAATATTGGTTCCGTTCCAATTCTCATTGTCTAAAAATTATGGCCAAGTGATCCCATATTTCTAATGCAAATCTATAATTGTTAAGTAGATGCTCAGTTGTTTCTATGTTTTCCCAGCAGAGGCTACATCTAGATAGACTTTGAAAACCCATTTTTGGAGATTTTCCCAAGTTAGATTTTGTTTTGCATGAAAGTTAGAGGAAGAGAGTCACCTTTGGCTAGAATTTGGAGTCCCATCGCCTTTTCCATTTAGTTTTACTAGGGTTTCCTTCTATGCTAGCTATTAATCCACAAGGCTCCTTTAAGCTAAAATATCCTTTAGGACAGTTTCCCTATCGAAGGATATATTTCCCATTTTAATTCTTCTACTTTATGTTTCATGTGTGATGACTACTTGTGTTTCTCATCTTATGTGCACTGGCCAATGCGTGCACTTCTGCCACTGCCTCCATTGTTGTTGAGATTGAGGTTGCACCCAATACTAGTAGACTAGTACTATACCTTACAATATCAAACAAGTTTTTAACTCATTTACCTCACATTTTTCCAATTTGGGCCCATTGCTACTAAGAATCCTCCCAAAAGAGGAATAAGTTTATGTTTTGATTTCCATGATGAATTCTATAGATGAAATCCCTTAATTCCACCCCCCATCCAAATTATCAAGCTATCATTTGTTCTTGCCATGTATTTTTGCTTCCATACATTACTCCATAAAGCTGATGGGTTTTTAAACCATCACTAGCAAGTTTTGGCTCCTACTGATTAATTGAGGATTTTAAGGTCTCTCAGTCCCAAACCACCGAGATGGTTAGGATAGCATAATTTTTCTAAAGTGATAAGGACACATTTTTATTGTTATTTAGCTCCCCCTAAAATAAAGATATTTGTATGTTTCTTAATTTTTTCCCATAATAGCTTTAGGGGTTGCCGAGGATGAGAATATGTACATAAAGATAACTTGTAGAACAAATTTAGATATTTTTGAATACACATCATTAATCATATCAATATTATTTCAAATAGTTAAATTATACAAAATTTTAAAT
>APFE031358910.1:5736-68363 GCA_000404065.3 Pinus taeda
AAGCTACCATCGCCCTAGCTAGTTTATTTCCATTTCTGGTTGTAAGCATATTTCAATATTTTCCATTAATGAAATGAAGTATTATTTCTGTTGCATCTTTGTGTATACGGTTATCTCTATAATTTTTTGCATTCTTGTTTAAGTCTGGATCACTGTTAAAGTTATAACATGAATCCATGAAAATATTATGGGTGTCACATCTTCCCCCTCCGGACGAAACACCGTCCCTAGTGTTTATTTCAAACTATTTAATCAAGTTGGTATATGCTTATCGCATGAATTATTTATCTTCTCAGGTAGCTTCGTCCGAGCTGAAGTGATTCCATTGCATTTAAACCTAGGTGATAGCTCGCCTCTATAGCATTGTTTGTCTCTGCTCTAGAATTTGCAGAGGTTCTACCAACAGTTCTCCGTCCAGTTCGATCTACATATCTTTCCAACTAATCACATGCCTAGGATCATAAACATATTGCTTTAATAACGATACATGGAACACATCATGAATCCTTATGTGGGTAGGTAGTGCTAGCCAGTAAGCTACCAGTGCAATTCTTTCCAAAATTTGGAAGGGCCCACAGTATCTGGGTGCCAATTTAGCGCAGCTTCCCCACTGCGGTGTGCTTATTTTAGGCTTAATCCGCAAATAAACATGGTCTCCCACATGAAACTCTCGGTAGCTCCTCTTCTTTTCTACATAAGTCTTTTGCCAGTCTTTGGCAGCCTTTAGGTTATGACACACCTTTTTAAATTTCTGGTCCATTTCAACGAGCATGTCAGGTCCTAATACCAACTTATCTTTAGGATTATTCTAATTGGTAGGCACTTTGCATTTTCTCTCATATAATACTTTGAAGGGGCTCATTCTGAGAGATTCATGGTAACCATTATTATAAGTAAACTCAACTAAGTGGAGATACTCTTCCCACTTAGTTGGTTGTTGCATTACATACATTTTTAACATATCCTCAAGCACTTGATTCACCCATTTTGTCTTTCTATCGGTTTGGGGATGATATGTAGTGCTAAACTGGATTTGAGTCCCTAATCCCGTGAACAGAGATTTCCAAAAAACAGAGATAAATTTTACATCCCTGTCAGAGATCACCACTCTTGGTATACCATGTAGTTGAAATATCTCTTTCATAAAAATATCAGCAATTTCAATGGTTTTATATGTGGATTTCACAGGTATAAAGTGAGTTGTCTTACTTAGCTTATCCACCACTACCATGATGGATTCATTCAATTTTCTGGTTTTAGGCAATCCTGTTATAAAATACAGTTTAATAGTATCCCATTTCCATTCTGGAATGGGGAGGGGATGGAGCAACCTAGCAGGGTGTTGGTGTTCCGCCTTAAATTGTTGGCATTCCAAGAATTTTGCCAAATATTCATTGATGTCTCTCCTCATTCCAGGCCAAAAGAAATTATTTTTAATTGCAGAAAACAATTTCTGATATCCGGGGTGGGCAGCATATGGGCTCCTATGAAACTCATCTAACATAAATTGTTTAACATAAATATGGTTAGGAACATATATTCTGCCCTTAAAGGTTAGAAATCCTTCATTGTTCAAACCATAATCAGGTTGTCTTCCTAATTTTTGTTCTCAATTGACTTGCTACCATAAAAACTTATATTCAGGGTCATTATGGGCAACTTATTCTACTTTCTCTAAGAATTTTGATTCCACCCGACTGTACTGGATTTCATATATGAAATATAATTTCCTACTCAGTGCATCAGCCACTCGGTTCTCCTTTCCTTTAATATGTTTAATACCGAAGTCAAATTCACTTAAGAAAGCAATCCACCTAGCTTGACGAGCATTTAGATATGGTTGGGTAAATAAATCCATTAAACTACTATGATATGTCATTAACAAAAAATTTCTTACCTAACAAATAACGTTGCCATACCTTCAAGGCATGCACTACAACAGTTAATTCCAAATCATATGCGGAATATAACTGCTCATGGTCTTTCAATTTAAGGGATTCATAGGCTATGACTTTCCCATCTTGCATCAATAACCCCCTAACACCTTCCTGGCATGCATATGTGCAAACAGTGAACTCTTTTTCGAGGCCCGCTACTTTTAAAACAGGGGCAGAAATCAATAACTGCTTTAGGCATTCAAAACTTTGTTGACATTTTGTTGTCCACTTGAAAACCTTTCCTTTCTTTTGTAGGGAGGTAACTGGGTAAGCAGTTTTAGAAAATCCTTCAATAAATCGACGGTAGTAACCAGCTAACCCCATGAAGGATCGAATATCGACAACATTCCTGGGAACATGCCACTCCATGATGGTTTTGATATTTTCGGGGTCAATTGCAATTCCTTCCACTGAAATAACATGTCCTAGATACTGGATCTGATTTTTGTAGAAGTCACAATTACTGTACTTAGCATATAGTTGGTTATCCCGCAAAGTTTGCAGCACAATTATCAAATGCTTCTCGTGGTCCTCCACATTTTTGGATTATATGAGAATATCATCAATAAAGATTAGGACAATTTTTTCTAATTAAGGATGGAATATACCATTCGTCAAGCTCATAAATGTGGCAGGGGAATCGGTAAGCCCACAGGGTAACACTATGAATTCATAGTGTTCGTACTGAGTCTTGAATGTTGTCTTACAAATATCTTCCTCCTTAGTTCGTATTTGATGATGTCCTCATCTCAAGTCAATTTTCGAAAACACCTTGACTTCCTTAACTTGATCAAATAGATCATCAATCCTTGGTAGTGGATATTTATTCTTAATAGTGAGCTTATTCAATTGTCTATAATTGATGCACAACCGCAATGTACCATCCCTTTTTCATACAAATAATACAGGGGCTTCCTAAGGTGACACGCTTGGGCGTATATACCCCTTGTCAAGAATTTCTTGTAATTTCATTTTAAGTTATGTTAATTCAGGCACACTCATACAATAAGGTGTTCTGAGCAGTAGGCTCGCACCCGGAATTAACTCTATGGTGAAATCAATGTTCCTTTTAGGTGGCAGCCCAGGTATTTCTTTTGGGAATACATCAACAAATTCCTAAAGTATAGGTACATTTCCAAGACTGGTTATTTTATCCTTAGAATTTGTATAACCTACCTGAACTTCATAAATGTGGCAGCCTTTTCGAATGCACTTCCCTAGCTGATTAGCGATGATAGGTCGCAGTTTAACAACTCTCTTAATTCCCTAAATCTCTTGTCTCTCACCGTTCTCTCCAAGAAAGCTCACAGTTTTCTCTTTGCAGTCTACTATCAGCTAATGTTTCTCTAATCAGTCCATTCCAACTAGTATATCATATGCACCCAAAGGAAAAATATTCAAATCAGCTACGATTTTCTATCCTACTGCCTCTAGGGAGCAATTTACCATCTTAGCATCAACCCTTCGCTTGGCCCCAGTAGCCAGTTGGACCAGCCAAGGAGTTTTAAATTTTATTTTTGGTAAGATACATAATTCTACCAATTTTGGGCTAATGTAGCTCAATCTTGCACCTAGATCAATTAAAATGGAAACAAAATGTTTATAATTTACCTTCCATTTCTATCATTGTAGGTTGATATTCGGCCTGGCCATCGTCCAAAGTTGTGTTAATCTATGTAATATTCCTAGCTACGTCCCTAACTGTGGAAGCTTCTTGAATGTTAGCAACCTGCTCGGTACAAGTATGGTGAGGACAATTTTTGAATTAAAGAGGTTCTTCGTAGCCCCAACACTATAGAGGGGGTTTTGGTTGTTGAATTGCCACTTTTGATTGCTTGTTTTCAGCCTGTTGTCCCGTTCTCTATCGATTCCTCCCAACCACTTTTATCTGCATTTTCCAATTCATGTTTTTAACATTGTTTTGGGAGTTCCTTTGAAATTTTCTGTTTAGCTCCCCCTTGTTACCTTCCCCTTTTTTGTTTCATTTGTTGGTAACAAAGTCAGGCCTTCCGAATGGCTTCATCCATTCTTTTTGGGTAGCCAAACTCTAGTTTTTCCTTCATAAAAATATGTAAGTTGTTGATGAAGCATTGTATCTTGGATTTTTCCTCCCTAAGGTATGGAACGTACTTCAATGATCTGGGTGGATCTCCAAACACCAGGCGCATGAAAATGGCTCAAAATTCAAAGTGGAAAAAAGTTGATTAACTTGACATCAAATTGAAGTGCTCATCGCCCTGATTCTAATGGTGCGAATGACACTCTAATCCAAATCCGTACGAAGAAGATAGAAGTAGTCAAATTTGTAGGTTGACTTACCCATGTTGCAAGCTTAAGGAGGGTGCAATTTGGCAAGCATCGGGCACCGAAATCCGATCAGTTTTTTGGGCGAAATTGTGGGTCCATTATTTTTTCTAATATGGCCTAAGGTTCTGGAAAATTCCTAAGGCGGTGGAACCCTTATTTGTTTTTTTAATAAAAAATAATAAAATATATATATATATATATATATATAGAAATAGGGCGGGTGACCATGACCCCGCCGCCCCCGGAACCACCGTAACAAAGAAACTATATTTTAATGGGGGTGGGTGGCCATGACCCTGCCACCCCTAGAATACACCAACCAATATATTGTATTAATGGTGGGGGCGCACGCTGTTAACCCTGCCGCCCTCTCCACCTCACCTATATATAACGGATGCCAGCAAAAAAGTGGGCGTGGGCCACCAAAACAGTGGACCTGCTGCCCAACAGTTAAACAACAAAACGATTATGTATGTTAATTCGGGAGGGGCGGAATTTGATCCTCCGACCCCTCCTCAACTAAATTTCGTGTTTGTCATTGCGCCCAACGGTCCTCCTTTGGACTATCCGCCCACCAATTTATATTTAAACCTTTTTTCACAGTGCGACGGGGGAGGAGAGCGCACATGCATTTCGAGATAGATGACTTGCAGGTGGTGGAACCGTGAGCAGACCTGTGACAGGGGACGGAACCTTGCCTGAGCACATTTTCCAGGGGGTCAGTTTTGGTCCAGTGTTAGAATTGGGCAAGTTTTCTATCGATTTTGCACCTCTCGGTGATAGGAACTCAGTGATGATGCCATTTTCTACAACAGAGCTCTCCATTTTTCAGCCATTTTCCAGATTGGAGGTATAAGACTCCTTTTTGTAAATGATGATTGTACTCTTCTTTCTCATGCCACTTAATGAATGAAGGCCTCCCCATTGATTGAGTAGGGCCCGGAGACGTAGTACAAATTGGACGAACTCAGTTATCAAGTCTTTTGTCTTCTTTCATGCTTTTATGTGTTTCTCCTCTTCTCTCATGTGCACATTAAATTTTTATGGTTAAGCTGCAATTTATGCATGTAATTCTTTAATACATATATAAGCAAAAGATCTTGGATCAAGTGGTATCAGAGTAGGTCTTTGTAGATGTGAATTGCATGTTTGTATGCTAACAAGAAACAAACTCCAAAGAGGCAAAGGGAAACTAAATTCTTTTGATCCTGAAGCGGGGCATGCACATCGAAGGAGAAACGTGGAAAATGAAGAGGCTCGTCATGAAAAGGAGCGCAATTTCCACAAAACCTTCTATACAATGGAAAAAAATGTCGATCAGTTGCTTCCAAGGCTGGAGAAAATAGAAGAGAGCTATCTAGAAGAACAAGGTTCAGTGCATGGAAATGGTGGAGAAGAACCCCCTCCTTCTCCTTCCACGAGTGAAATTTCTTCTTCCTCTCATCACCATCATCATAAAAATTCAAGGGATGCATCTAAAAAACCTTTCTTTAAATTAGATGTCAAATTTGATCTTCCCATGTTTAACAGTGAAAGTAATGCAAAAAAGCTTAATAACTGGATTGGGCAGATTGAAATCTACCGCAAGATTCAACAGATCAAAGAGGACGAGGCAAAGATCCAGCTAGCCTCTCTTCAGCTGAGTAGCATTGCTCTCGTCTAGTGGGAGAGAAAATTTCGAAGCAATAAGAGTGTGTGTAATCTTCTTTCCTCACGGCGTAGTTTCATTTCTGCATTAAAGGAATAATTTTATCCCTTGGGTTATAAGAAAAAAGCCTTAATGGATTGGAAATACTTAAGGTAAGGTAGAGGTTAGGATGTTCAAAGCTTTACCGAGGAGTTTAGGAAACAAACACTTAATTTGGGAATTGCACTTGACTCACTTGAAGTAGTAACTAAGTATATTGGATCATTACATAGTTACATTAGACATTAATTATTATTGTTTGAACCAACTATTATTGACTTGGCCAGTGTAAAGGCCATTCATCTTAAGAATAGGGGCAAAAATGAAAGAGATGATCATTTCAAGAAACAACCATTCAAACCTCCAAATGGCGAACCCAAAGTGAAAGGAAAGGGAAAGGAGAAGAGGACAGCATCAACCAAGAAATATGAAGGAGAAAGGCCTTATTGCACTCACTACAAAAAGGAAGGCCATGACGATGATCATTGTTGGAAATTGTACCAGGAAAAGAGACCAAAGAAGTATGGAGGAAAAGGCAAGTAGAGGATAGTGGCAACTGTGCAACAAGAACTTGGATCCAATTCCAGAGATGAAGCATTGATCACGACAGTAGGAACAAAAGGTACTCTTACACCTCATGTTAATTCTGAATCACGTGAAAGCACTAGTTCAATAGATGAGTCTCTTCCTAATGAACGAAAGAGAATTGAGTTATTTCATATTAGAGTTGTCATAAATCATACAAAAGTGGAAACTCTATTTGATACCGGATCCAAAGCAAATTTAATTTCAGAGTCCTTGGTAAAGAAGCTAGGTTTAGAAACCAAACCACATCCAAAACCTTAACCGCTTGGATGGATACATGATAAAGCAAAATTGAATGGAACTACGCAGTGCAAGGTTAAATTTGTAATCGCTTCAAAGTTAGTGGATGAGTTAGAACTTGATGTGATACCATTAGATATTTGTGGCATGGTGTTAGGGAGTCCATATCTGTATGATAGAAAGGCAATCTTCTTCCGTCATCAAAACAAATACCAAATCACAAAAGATGGGGTAGAATATATTGTAAGGGCTCATCAAACAAAAATCAATGCCAGCCTTGTAAGTGCAAGACAAATGAAGGGGTTGGTGAATACCAGTAAGGGTTGCATGCTTATGGTTGTAAGGGGGAAAGATGAAGAATGTTCCGATGGTTTCCATGGTTGTGATCATGTGCATAAAAAGCAATTATGTGAATTAATTTCTAACTATGATGAGATGTTTCAAGAACCAAGAGGATTACCTCCGAAGAGGGAAATCCAACATGAGATCCATTTGCAGCATGATGCTCGTTTACCAAATATTGGCATGTTTAGGTTGTCAACTATTGAGATGGAGGAATCAAAAAGCAAGTGCAGGAACTATTGAACCAAGGGGTCATTAGACCGAGCACTTCTCCATGTGGCTCATCGATTGTCTTAGTGCCGAAAAAAGATGGCACATGGAGGATGTGTGTGGATTACCGAGCACTAAACAAAATCATGGTGAAAAATCATTACCCTCTTCCACACATTGATGATTTACTAGATCAGTTAAAGAATGCTATCTATTTCACCAAATTGGATTTGCGTAGTGGTTATCATCAGGTCTGAATTGCAAAGCAAGATGTGTGGAAAACTGCCTTCAAGACCAAATAGGGGTTGTTAGAATGCATGGTGATGTCATTCGAACTTTGCAACGCTCCAGCCACTTTCATGTGGGTCATGAATGATTTCTTTAGGCCTTTCATTGATGAATTTGTTCGTGTATATCTAGATGATATTCTTGTCTTTAGTAAAAATTGGAATGAACATGTATGCCATGTGAAGAAAGTGCTTGATGTATTGAAAAAGAAAAACTCTATGTAAAATTGTCAAAGTGTGAGTTTGGGAAAACCTCTTTGGTTTACCTAAGTCATATTGTTGGTCATGGTTAGTTAAAAATTGATCCTTCTAAAGTTGAAGCAATTGTAAATTGGCCTAAGCCTACTAGTGTAACCAAGGTTCATAGCTTTTAGGGTGCAGTACAGTATTGGAGGAGATTTATTGCCAATTTCTCCATTATTGTAGCACCTCTACACACATTGACAAGTGTAAAGCAAGTATTTCAATGGGAAGGAAAGCAACATAAGTCCTTCGAAGCATTGAAAGAAAATATCAACATCGCACCGGTCTTGGCCTTACCAGATCTCTAGCAGCCATTCGAGATCGAGACAGACGCCAATGGATATGCCATGGGAGCTGTACTGATGTAGCAAAAGACGCCGATATGTTACCATTTAGAGAAATTCTCTCAGGTTGTGATAAACTATCCCACTTATGAGAAAGAGTTATATGCCTTGGTCTAGAGTGTGCAAAAGTGGAAACACTACCTGATTGGCAAGGAGACCATTATCCATACGGATCATCAGCCCTTGCAGTATCTTCAGTCACAAATGAAGTTACAACAAGCTTGTCATTTCAGGTGGATGGGTTTTCTTTAGCAAATTCATCTGGTAATAAAGTATAAGAAGGGAACTAGCAACAAAGTGGTTGATATGCTATCTCACCGTCCTATTTCTTCTTCTCTTATTTTGCATAATGCTTCGTTATCTTTTGAAAGTTATGCTGAACAATATGCTAACGATGATCACTTTAAGGAGATTTATACAAAACTAATCGATGGTTCACAAGTGGATAGCTATCACTTGCAGGGGAAACTGTTGTATCACCTTGGAAAATTATGCATACCCACAAGGGAAAGGGTACATGTAATCCAAGAGGCCCACACCTCCCTTGTGTCTGGTCATTTTGGTGTTGAAAAAACTTTGTGTCATGTACAAAGATTTTGTTTTTGGCCTCATATGAAGAACATAGTGACTCGCTAAGTAAAGGGATGTGTGATGTGTTTTGTTTCAAATCCCTCTAATAGAAAACTTGGGCTCTACACACCACTCCCTATTCTGAGTTCTCCATGGGAAAGTTTGTCGATGAATTTTGTAGGAGGTTTGCCTTTGTCTAGAAAAAGTCACGAGTATTTGTACGTCATTGTTGACCGTTTTAATAAGATGTTTATTTTAATTCCTTGTAAAAATAAGATCACTGCAAAGCAGAGTGCTTATCTTTTCTTTCAGCATGTTTAGGTCCATTTTTCATTTCCCACATTGATTGTGTCAATTGGGACTCTCGCTTTCTCGGAGAGTTTTGGACGAGCTTGTGGAAGATGATGGACACCAAGTTGAAAAGAAGCATGACATTTCATCCACAGACAGAGGTTGTCAACCGCACCATGGTACGCTTGTTGAGAGGCTATTGTGGAAAACATCCTATGTTGTGGGATGAGCATCTTCCATATGTGCAACATTCCTATAATCAAGCAGTGCACTCATCTATGCATCGTTCACCATTTGAGACATGTTTTGGCTACCTACCCAAAGATCCTTTTGATATGGTCATTGGAAGGTAAGATGACTCCAGTGGACATGATGACAGGGACAAAGTGTAGCGGTTCATTCAACGGATTCAATTGATTCACCAAGCAGTGCAGGAGCAGTTGGAGAAAAGTCAAGCCCAGTATAAGGCTCGACATGACAAACACCGAGTCGACCATCAATTTCAAGTAGGCGAAAAAGTGTGGTTCCATATCAACAAGGACAGAATGAAGGGAGAAGGGAAGAAGTTGTGACCAATCTGGTATGATCCATTCACCATCTTGGAGAAGATTGGAAACAATTCCTTTCATCTTGGTTTGTCGACATATATGCAAATGTACTCCATAGTGAATGTGGAAAACTTAAAGCTTTATGATCCACCATTGAATGTGGACACTGAAGAGGTGGGATCAGTTCCTACAATTGATTATTTTGCACCAGAGTATCTCGATGAGTTGCTGGAATATATCATCCTTGACAAAAGGACTAGGACTTCATGATGGGGAGATGTGGAATACCTTCGAGTTGGTTTCAAAGGGATGCACCCTAGCAAAGAAAAATGGCTAGAAAAAGAAAAAGTGAGGGAACAATTCCCTCACTTGCTAATTGACTGATAAAGCTTTTGGTGGTCCAAAAGCTCCTCAATGGGCAGGATTGATCTAGGTAGATCTCCAGACACCAAGGGCATGAAAAATTCTCAAAATTCAAACTGGCAGAAAGTTGATTAACTTGACATCAAATCGAAGTGCTCAGCGCCCTGATTTCAACGGTGCAAATGACACTCCAATCTGAGTCCGTATGAAGAAGATAGAAGCAGTCAAAGTTGTGGGTTGACTTACCCATGTGCAAGGCTTAAGGAGGGCGCAATTTGGGAGGCATCCAAAACTAGAATCCGGCAAGTTTTCCAGGCGAAATTGTGGGTACGTTAATTTGTCTAATATGGCCTAAAGTTCTGGAAAATTCCTAATGCGGTGGAACTATTATTTGTTTTTTTAATAAAATAAATAACTAACTATATATCTATATATATATATATATATATATATATATATATATATATATAGAAATAGGGTGGGTGACCATGACCCTGCCACCCCCAGAACCACCATAATAAAGAAACTATATTTTAATGAGGGTAGGCAGCCATGACCCCGCCACCATTGGAGTCCACCAACCAATATATTGTATTAATGGTGGGGGCGCGGGCTGTCAACCCCACTGCCCTCTCCACCTCACCTATATATAACAGATGTCGGTGGAAAAGGGGGTGTGGGCCACCAAAACAGTGGACCCTCCACCCAACAGATAAACAACAAAATTATTATGTATGTTAATTCGAGAGGGGCGAGATTTGATCCCCCGAACCCTCCTCAACCAAATTCCATGTTTGCTATTGTGCCCAACGGTCCTCCTTTGGACTATCTGCCCACCAATTTATATTTAAAGATTTTTGCACAGTACACCGGGGGAGGAGAGAGTGCATGCATTTCAAGATAGATGACTCGCAGGTGGCGGAACCATGAGCAGACCTGTGATAGGGGGCAGAACCTTGCCTGAGCATATTTTCCAGGGGGTCAGTTTTGGTCCAGTGTCAGAATTGAGCAAGTTTTATATCAATTTTTCACCTTTCGGCGACAGGAACTCAGTGGTGATGCCAGTTTCAACAATAGAGCTCTCCATTTTTTTGCCATCTTTCAGATTGGAGGTATAAGACTCCTTTTTGTAAATGATGATTGTACTCTTCTTTCTCATGGCACTTAATGAATGAAGGCCTCCCCATTGATTGAGCAGGGTCCGGAGACGTAGTCCAAATTGGACAAACTTCGTTATCAAGTATTTTTTCTTCTTTCATGCTTTAATGTGTTTCTCCTCTTCTCTCATGTGCACATTAAATTTCTATGGTTAAGCTGCAATTTATGCATGTAATTCTTTAATACATCTATAAGCAAAAGATCTTGGATCACTCAGCAAGGACATAAATTTAGTGATAAACTCATCAGTAGTCAACGGGCCTAGCCTTAAATCATGAAACTCTCTTCTCATTGTAGAAGTGTTCAGTTAAATATTTTCCTTTGAAATACTTCTGAAATTGGTTTCATGTGACCTCTTGATCATCAATTCCTCGAACAACTTTGACCTCCTCCCACCAAAGGGTGGCCTTTTGATTTGAAAATGGGGCACTTAGGCTTCTTGTGTAACTTACAAGAACCTCTCCCACTTCCAAAGCTTGAATATTCCCAAGTCTTATTGATTAACCAATGCGAAATTGATAATATGCTTGACAATATAGTGTATGCTTATGTTTATTTTTAACCGATTATACTCTTTAAAAAATTGTTGTTTTAGAAAATATGTAAATGTGCTTAAACTAATATACAAATGCATTTAACAATGAATAATGCAACAGTAAAAACAAACAAATAAGATAGCAATTTAATTAGGATTTCACCCACAACTCTTGGGCTACATCTTTGTGAGCTCTAGTCAACTCAACTAGGCTCTTTGGGATTACGGTATAAGTCTCTTTTTCAAGCTCTTGGCTTAACTCCTACTATTTTACAAAAAAACAGTGGGTTCAGACACCATGTTATTCCCTGACTCTTGAAGCTCTGGCTCTTGGCTCTGGCTCTTGGCTCTTGGCTCTGGCTCTTTGGCTCTGCCTCTTGCTCTTTGGCTCTGGCTCTTCGGCTCTAGCTTCTTTCTACCTCTATCCGTTTACAGCCCTCTTGGCCTTTCACTTGACTTCCAAGTGACTCCCTTGGCTACCTTTTTGCTTCTGCGCTGCCTCCTTCGCCTTAGCTTCTTGCTTTGGCTTCACTTGCATCAACAAAACCCAACAATAACCTCAGCAACCAACAACAACTCTTGTCTCCGTCATTCTGTGGCTTTTAAGCCAAATTGGCGTTGTTGGTTCATTTTCCCTCTCCGGCTCTCTGTCTTCCTGTTTCGGCCCATTCAAATCCCCTCTCTAAGTGTTAGCAATCATTGTTAAATGCCCTTAGGGATGGATGCCACCTATTTTGTAACGAGAGAGTGCATCGACGCTTGAAATCCCCCAATATATCCATTCTCATCTTACACAGGAAAATATACCAAACACGGGAAAAATCCGTAGAAAACATTGTTCACCAGACTTCGAATTTTCATAAATGTGCTTTATAACATTATCGGGTCCGCCCTTAGTTGCTGTCACAAGTCGCAATTGCTCTTTCCATGGCTTTCCCTTTGTATTTATAAAATACATTAAAAACATTGAAAATCCCACTTATTGGACTTGAAATCATATGTAACAGTTTTAATAAACCCTTTCAGGTCCCTAATATCGCATCGGTGCATTTTCTTTGTAATTCGTTTAATAAACGAAATACATGAAATACACAGAAATTTGTCGTTTGACGAATCTCAAATCATATCAAATTGCGTTTATATTTGTTATTGGGCCTGGCTAATCACATTGCATATATATACGTGTGTATGACCACTCCTCTGTGTAATTCCAATTGTGATATCACGATGTGATTGATCGCAATTACATATTGCTCATGCCCCGGGCCGGTCTAGCGCTCTATTGTGGTCGCCAATTGCGATATCGCTCTGTTACAATCGTCGATTGTGATGTCGCGATCGCAATAATCATATATTAGGCTTCGATATCCTCCGATAGCCACCGCCGATTGCGATTGCGGATCAGATCCAAACCATTGATTGGCCAGATCCAACGACTGTTGTTCACTGTGCCTTTGACCTTCGATGGGCTCGATTTTCGTTGTTTTCTCATGTTTTTAAGGCCCGATAATGTTATCCACCTTTTCCAAAACTTCTCCTTTTGCAACGGTTTTGACATTTTAGGATATTTTGAAGAATTAGAGGGTTTTTAGGACCCATTTTCAAGGGATTTTGCCCCTTTTTCCAAAGGATATAGGCAGCTTAATTTTATGATAACTTCTGCATCCTAAGTCAGTTTTTGCCCATTCAAGTTTCAGTAGATTCAGAATGAGACGATCTCTGCAATGGGGCTAGTTCCAGGAACTTCCTTGGACTTTAATTTTCCTCAGTGAGGAACACTTAGACTTAGGAATCTATCCAAAATCCATTTTGGATCATGCCTTCCCAATAAAAGAACTTTTGGTCTCCAAAAGACTGATATACTGATCTGAACAGTAAATGAGAGTGAATCACCCTCTTCTTTCAGCCTCCCTACACTTGCCTTTTCATAGTGCCTATGAACCAAAGTTTCTGACCACTTCCCTTCTTGAATGGGCTGGTCTTCTTGGGAATAAATGTCTTCCTCCTTGCCTTCCTGCAGAACTTCTACTGAAATGGTCATAGAAGGTAGTTTGAACTTCTTTGCCTTGATCATTGATCCAAGGTGGCTCAAGAAAATGTGAAGTAAATCTGCTCCACAAAAATTTCATTTGTACCTATTTGACAAGCTGTCAACAACAACTGTTGACAACAACAGAAATACAGACAACAACTTGATGGCCTAAACTCCTGCCTCAATAAAAGAAACAAATTTCACATCTGGTGAACACCTCCATGCCTTACATCTGTATACAAATGATGGACTAGATAATAAGCCCACAATAGATGCCTTTAACACAAATGACCCTTCAAGTCAAGCATGTAGAAAAAGACCATTTGGACTCTTTTCCAAAAGATGAAACACTTCATTATTATCCCCATCTAGGAGACCAAGTTAAATTCTCTCAAGTCAACATTGCATCACATGCATGTCAAAGCAATCAATCTTGCAAGCTAATCACACATACATGTTCAAATACAAGGAAATCATCAGTATCCCTATGTTCATGCACACCAAGCTCATGCATGCATTTCATCTTTCAACTTTCGCTTAAGCACATTGTACTTTTGAAGCTGAAATGAAATATAATGTTACAGCAACAAAGTGAGTTTCTTGCTCAACTTCTCCATTCACCTACTTGGTAAAATCCTACAACTTGCATTCCATTAATAAAGAAATGCAAATAGATGCATCAATAGAGATGCAATCTTAATCGGATAAGAACCCTATCGATTTCTTACCAATCCCTTTCAAAGGTACTACCTTTGTCTGCACATCAACATCAACATGTGAATCATTCTAAGACACATCACTCATGGAATCTTCCTTTCCATCTCTACCATCTTCTCTTTCCACTTTCTTCAGCTTTTGTGGAAGCATTGTTGGATTCAGTGTCCAAAATTTTTCAGCAAGATGTCCTTGCTTATGATAGTAAGTGCACTGCATGTGCATCCTCTTGACAGCATGATTTGCTTTATCCAATGGACCTTCAGCTTCTCGCTTCTTTTCCTTCAAAAGTTTCCTGTATGTGGCCATTTTCTTCCGACATCTAAAAACATTATGGTTATCCAAACCAAAAAAGGAACATTCAACTCTTTCCCCATACTTATGTGTAAATTTATCATCCTTTGCAAAATCAAAAGGAATATGTTTAGAACCAGATTTATACTTGCCTCTTTCACCTTTATTGCCTTCATGAGGAGGTGAATTGAGTGAAGAAGTAGCTCCTTTTGGAACACCATCAATCTATTCCAGGTTATCAAAGTTTTCACAACTCTCTGGTTTAAGTATGTGCTTCTGAACGCCTGCATCCTGCGAATGATGTTTCAAGCCATTGCATTCTTCTTGAATACAATATTCACACTCTTGGGGTAGAGGACATGAAACGAAACTCCTTCTTGGGACTATTTCAATGGCCTTCATGGCAGCTTTGGAACTCTCTCCATAAGAATTTTCATAGCCAAGACCCAAATACTTAGGCCTTTCCTCAACCATTATTGGTTCAACAATACCTTGTGCATGCTTACCCAAGCCTTTCCCTTCATAGCCCATCTTGGACATTAGCTTGGAACCTATGCCTCTAGTATGTTTTTCAAAAGAACCAATACAAGAATTCTCAAAAGAATTTGAAGACAAACTAGAATGGCTTACCTCCTCTTCAAGTTGATACTTGACTAAGGCTTCTTGGGCAACAAAGAGTTGTGACTCCAACTCATGCATCCTCTTCAGGTTCATATTTGCAATATGAATTTGCCTTTCCATTTTCTGCAATTTGTTAGAAAGCATCTGCTTCTCTTCCTCCATGGAATTCAACTGCTCTCTAAGTATGTTTCTCTTCCTTCCATCCTCATACATTTCTCTCACCATATCCATCATGATGAAAAAGTCTTTCTTCATGTCTTCACCAAAGACTTTTGTGAAGAAAGGAGAATTTGAGGACTCACTTGAAGAAGTTGTCATTATGCCAATGAACAAAAAAACTTCAAACAAAAATAACAAAGAGCTTTATTCAAGCAACCTTTTGCAACAAACCTCTTGTGCTCCAAGGATTGCTTGGAGGTCCTTTGGGATAGAAGAATTCCGTCAGCCCTTCTTCCTTCTTGTCCTTCCTGGATTGAACTATCAGTAGCCTTCCCTTCACTTCTGCAAACTCAAAAAATAGTGAGTCTGCAAACAAGCATACAATCAATTAGACAATCAATCTTTGACTGCCGAAACACCTTTTAGACAAGCAATCTTTGCTCTATCAATCAAGCATTCTGATATAACCTTCTTAAAGGTTTGGTTAATCAATCTTAAGCTCTGATACCACCTAATCTGAAAATGGGGCACATAGGCTTCTTGTCTAACTTACAAGAACCTCTCCCACTTCCAAAGCTTGAATATTCCCAAGTCTTATTGATTAACCAATGTGGAATTGATAATATGCATGACAATATAGTGTATGCTTATGTTTGTTTTTAACTGATTATATGCTTTAAAAATCTGTTGTTTTAGCAAATATGTAAATTTGCTTAAATTGATATATAAATGCATATAACAGTGAATAATGCAGCAGTAAAAACAAACACAAAAGACAACAATTTAATTATGAGTTCACCCGCAACTCTTGGGCTACATCTCTGTGAGCTCTAGTAAACTCAACTAGGCTCTCTAGGCTTATGGTATAAGTCTTTCTTTCAAGCTCTTGGCTTAACTCCTGCTACTTTACACAGAAACAATGGGTGCAGACACCATGTTATTCCCTAGCTTTTGAAGCTCTTGCTCTTGGCTCTGGCTCTCGGCTCTTGGTTCTGGCTCTTTGGCTCTGACTTTGGCTCTTCAGCTCTGGCTCTAGCTCTGGCTCTGGCTCTTCAACTCTGGCTTCTTTCTACCCTCTATTAGTTTACAGCCCTCTTGGCTTTTCACTTGACTTCCAAGTGACTCCCTTGGTTGCCTTTTTGCTTCTGTGTTGTCTCCTTTGCCTTAGCTTCCTGCTTTGGCTTCACTTTCAGCAACAAAACCCAACAACAACTCTTGTCTCTATTGTTCTGTCGCTTTTAAGCCAAATCGACGCTATTGGTTCATTTTCCCTCTCCGTCTCTCTGTCTTCCTGTTTTGGTCCGCTCAAATCCCCTCTCTGAGCATTAGCAATCATTGCTAAATGCCCTCAGGGATGGATGCCACCTATTCTGTAACAGGAGAGTGCATCGGTGCTTGAAATCCCCCAATATAGCCATTCTTGGCTTACACAGGAAAATATACCAAACACGGGAAAAATCCGTAGAAAATGTTGTTCACCAGACTTCAAATTTTCATAAATGCACATTATAACATTATTGGGTCTGCCCTTAGTCGTTGTCGCAAGTCGCAATTGCCTGTTTCGTGGCTTTCCCTTTGTCCTTATAAAATAAATTAAAAACATTGAAAATCCCACTTATCAGACTTGAAATCATATGTAACAGTATTAATAAACCCTTTCAGGTCCGTAATGTCACATCAATGCATTTTCTTTATAATTCGTTTAATAAACGAAATACACGTAATACACAGAAATTCGTCGTTTGACAGATCTCAAATCATATCAAATAACATTTATATTTGTTATCGGGTCTGGCTGATCACATTGCATATATATACATGTGTATGATTGCTCCTCTGTGTAACTTTGATTGCAATATCGCGATGCGATTAATCACAATCACATATCGCTCATGCCTCGGGCCAGTGTAGCGCTCTATTGTGGTCGTCGATTACGATATCACTCTGTTGCAATCGTCGATTGCGATGTCGTGATCGCAATAATCATATATTAGGCTATGATATCCTCCGATAGCCACCACCGATTGCGATTGTCGATCGGATCTGGACCATTGATCGGGCAGATCCGACGGTTCCTGTTCACTGTCCCTTTGACCTCCAATGGGCTCGATTTTCATTGTTTCTCATGTTTTTAAGGCCCGATAGTGTTATCCTCCTTTCCCAAAACTTCTCCTTTTGCGATGGTTTTGACCTTTTAGGAGATTTTGAAGACTTAGAGGATTTTTAGGACCCATTTTCAAGGGATTTTGCCCCTTTTTCCAAAGGATATAAGCAGCTTCATTTTATGATAATTTTTGCATCCTAAGTCAGTTTTTTCCCATTCAAGCTGCACTAGATTCAGAATGAGATGATCTCTGTAATGGGGCTAGTTCCAGGAACTTCCTTGGGCTTTCTTTTTCGTCAGTGAGGAACACTTAGACTTAAGAGCCTATCCAAAATCCATTTTGGATCACCTTTCCGTGTAGCTGAAAAATAGCCAACCGAACTTTCATATTATTATCATATTCATATACTTGGAAATATTTATTCATATTAATTAACCAAGCTTCAACTGCTTCCTCAACCTCTCCTTCATACACCGAAGATCTTATCTTCTTAAATTCCCCTTGTAGTTTAGTTTTTTGCTTCTTAGGACCTCATTTCTTCGTCATTATGTCCCCCTTTTAATTCCTCATTGTATTCTTCATGACGAAATATATCTGTGTGGTTTCCATTTCCTGCACTGGGGTTGGGTACCCGGTGATTCTGTTGGTCTAATAAACCTTTTAGGATCCTTTCTTGTTCTTGTCATAGTCTTTCATTGTCAGCCCTGAGGTTGGTCATTTATGCGCGCAATTGTTCAATTGTCTCCAACGATGTTGCATTTTCCTGTCGAGATTCCTCTCCTAGTTGCACCCACATTTCTAGGTTGGTTTCGATATAAGGTACGTGACCCCTTGCTCATGGTTTGGTTCTGCTTCACATCTTTCTTTATTCTTTGTGCACATTAGCAATGTTGACAATTAGTTTTCCCTTCTTGGCCACAGTTTTGAACACTGGGCTCTGATACCACTTGTCACACGAACGAGAACTCATGATTTTTTTTTTATATATTTAAACTTCACCACATATTATTAATCTCAACATTATGGTTAGGTAGACAATTTATCTAATTACAATCTGATGGCATAACCTGTAAGACTTCTGCAATGAACTGTTAATTAGCATATGGCCCAGAATTATGTTTGGTAATGAATGCTTCCGTAAGGGATTAATGAGATTATTTAATAGGTCAGGAACTTTTTAATGGGTGTCATATGCCACAATGAATAATGGTACTGACTTATATGTTGTGGTGGCTCTCGAAATATTGTGAGGCACACCTCCAGATAAATTTCAATTACTGATGTAACACGACAATTGTCCGGTGAGGGCCTCACCCAAGGTCCATCCTATGGTTGTGATCAACCACGAAAGGATTAGGGTGACCGCCTTGCCAGGTTGCTACAAACAGAACTCATTTGGCTCCTTTCCGCCGGCTTTGATGGCTCTGTAACCCCCGTCTTCTAGTTTTTTCTTCTGGGCAGAAGAGGTGCAGAAATCTGGAGATATCAATATCTCTCAGCACTCCAGCCTTACTCGGCATTGAACCACTCAGGAAACCCTATGCTTCCCACTGGCTCAAGTAAGTTCCCTATTTTATTTTTTTGTTCATTGTTGGGCATGGAATCCCCCCAAGGCATGTTTTGGGGCTTAAAGCCCAAGTTTTGACCAAATCTTGTTGTAAAATCTCCGTGAAATGTGGGCACGGGGTGCGAAAGTATAATAAAGTCACAGGGTTGTCCACCCTAGTTTTTGTAATGCAATGTCGGCTGAATAGACCTACCCATGGTCCGCAAACCATGAGTTTGTATAAATAGAGCAAGGCTAAGTCTAAAAAATAACAAAAAGAAGAGAATGGAAGCATGAGAAGTCTAAGTGATTGAGTCGAAGTGTAAAGTGTGTATGTGGGTCGTAGAGTAGGAGAAGGCTCTACAGCTGAGTGTGCAGAGGCCCAGTAGTCCACAGCTGAGTGCGCGGAACCCTGCAGCTGAGTGCACAGTGCAGTTCGAGTCTGTAACCATTGGAAGAACCAATAAAGAGAAGTTTTGTTGTAATTCTATGTATATTTTCCTAGTTTAATGCATGATTGAATACAATTTGCAAGTATATTGTTTATTTACTGCGCGAACCTGTATGAATGTTTTATATTGTTAAGTATAACTTAATACATTTAAGTAGGTGAAGGTGCTTAATTAGTACTGGAAGATAAATAAGATCTCGAGAAATAACACAAAGTGTGACACAACCCCTGATTAGGGCTGCGCAAAGGTAGGGTATTAGGCTGCAAGGAACGGAAGGTGCACAAAGCCACCTGCATGCAGGAACAAACAAAGGACCAGTCAAACCTCTCAAACATCTCAAGGGTGTGGAAACCTGGTTCTAGCACCCTCCCATACTACTTCGAATGAGACCTCAGTCTGCACCCCACAGACTGCTGCCAAAAGGGCCAGTAGTACAAGGATTTGTTTGGCTAATTAATTCGGAACCTAGGTCAAGCCCCAATAAGGTTTTGTTGTTGGGACTGGGATCTGCATAGAGATGTTTGATGTCATAACACTGGAATCCGACAAAGAGAGGAATTGAAGTGTGGTTGGATAGAAAGATTCACGAGTTTGCAGTGCAGGAAAACAGGAATCCGCGACTATCAAAGGAAGAGTGGTTAGATTTCTACTTGTATACGGAGATCCATGAAATTTTCTTTGCATCCTTCTCTACTGAGTTGTACGAGTGGATCGCGAAGCTATTAGATAGCCAAGGAAGGTGTAAACTCGACAAACCTATTGTGTGGACTCCAAAATTGGTACGCAGACTAGAAGCATCGGAAGATAAGATCATGCGCACTATCGATCATTGGCTCGATCGAATCATAAGAGGATTCATCACCGAATTCACTGTAGATACTTTAGTCAGCTATAGCGAGGAAGAACGATGTTTCCTCAAGGGACCACGAGGTAAGTACATTAAATCCTTGAACACTTGGATTAAAATGCTAATGTGTGAAAAATGGGTTATGCGAATAAATTTATGTTTGGGGCTACGCGGAGTGGGAGAATCTACAGAAACGAAGGTAGCACAGAACTAGAAACTGGCCCCTTGATTTCACCTCTGCGAGGGGGCGAAGAAGAGCTCGCGAAGGTTTCACCAAGAAGTGTGATCAATTTGATAAGGCAGAGAATTCCATGCATACCACCCCCACCCACACCACCACCAGTTTCACCATCTTCGCCCCCGACTTCGCCCATACCACCTCCGCCACCACCGTGAAGCAGTATGGCTAGCACAATAAAGCTACCAGTGTTCAAGGGAGTAGGGAATGAAGATCCATACCAGTTTTAGTTCATTATAAAAGCTGTATGGGAAGCACAGGGTGTCACGGACGACAATATAAAGAAGGAAATGTGTTGGGTGTGGAGCCTGATTATCTTTTGTATTCAAAGGTATTGTCGTATTGGAACCCAGTTTGTAATGGGGTGGAAACGCCGCCCATAAAATATTTTCTGCAAGGGGGTTCCAGGGGGGGCAGCTGTGACCTTTGGGAGCCCCACCCTGGCGAGGGGATCGGGTGCAGCGCCCCCAACGCTAATAATAGATGTAAAATTGCCTTGTAAAATGTTGTAATTTCATAGTCAATCTGGGTTGTTCATTAAGCGAAGATCTGACGATAGAAGTTATGTTTAGTTTAGGGTTTTTTCCCCTAGAAGGCAACCCCTCACTATATATCAAGGAATTGTATTTTATCTATGTAGATTTGTATTATGAGTGAGGAAGAGAGAGGAGATTGAGAGTGAAGAGGGAATTACGGTGGATCTGTTGTAGGTTGTATCTCTTCAGTTTGTTGGATAATATAAAAGGAAGGATTGGCTGTTTCTCCGTGGACGTAGCCCAAACTGGGTGAACCACGTATATTTGTGTCTCTCTTGTTTTATGCGTTTTATGTGTTTATATTTCTACAATATTTTATGTTCTCCATTGCTCTGTAATATATAAGTTTCTAACATAACGTTGGTCAGCGCTCTACAGGATCGCGCACTGACTTGGTACATTATGCATTCCAATGAAAATATGGATATTGGGATAGCAGATATCCAAGCTACTCTAAAAAAAAAATTAGCAGGCCAAAATCGAAGGCATAAACGATCATTGGATTCAAGGAAATCACAATGATACAAGGTGAAACCCCGTGGGAGTTGGATCAAAGACCTAAGTGCACAATTCGTGGAGCAAACATGACATTAACAGATAAGCAACACCGTGAATGGTTTGTAGCATCGTTAACACCACATCTACGGAACGTGTTGTCGCAACAAAGGCTAACCACTCAGGCTGAGGCTTTGGAGGTTGTGATGAGATTGCACGAGACTCTGATACAAGATCCTAACCTAGGAGTTCAGCAGATTCATGTGCAGCTGAAAAACTTGTGCCTCGAGATGCAAAGTTTGAAACAAGATAGGATGGCTCACCCAGAAGTGCGTGATGAGGTATGGTGTGTAAAATTCAAAGGTTTGGGGCACGACAAGGACCATTTCCAAGTATTCTTGAATTACCTTGCAGGAGGAGGGCTAATGCCACTAAGACTGGAGGCACAAGTAGGACCAAGTGCGGCGCCTGCATTATGGTGCGCGATTTGTCAGATAGGAGGAAAGCATGCTACAAATAACTACCATCTATTACAGAAGTATACGCAAAATTCCCAGCAGTTGTTCTATAATTTCTGTAGGTCAGTAGGACATGATGAGTGCACCTGTAGAATTTGTGAACTGATGATGGATCGAGCTCCTACCTACAGAGTTTAGGCCGAAACACGGGCCCTCGATCAAAACACAGGAATGGCGCGCATCGGATTTCAGAGGCGCGGACGAGGCCAAGGTGGAATGGGACTAGGAAGAGGTCGCGAACCGCTGATATGTTACAATTGCGGAGGGCCAGGACATTATGCCCGCGATTGTATGAATCCAACGTGACCATCATGCTTGTACTATACGTTGTTTGATCATGAGACAAAGGACTATCCAACACCGATATCGAGGTTGCGCAATAAAGGAGAACTCCAACCTCCCCCGACTTAGAACTTGCAAATGATGAGGTCTGAGTCACGCGAGGAAGACCCTAATATGAATATCATGCTCCGGAGTGGTATTAAAATAGGGAATAACAAAGGCAAGCAACTTGAAGAAAGTACCTGGGTTCACAAGGGCCCAGCGAAAGAACCAAAATTTGATTTGGAGCGCACTAAGGAGACCTTCATGGAATCTAAGAGGAGCTTCGTTGATGCCTCCACTTCAGGAAGTAAAGACAGATTGGAGCTAGAAATGGACCCATCGATGCTCACTACGTTCTTGGAGACATGCATGAAGCTGTTGTGCGACAGCAAGGCTATAAACGGGCTACAAGAACTCATAACTAGATGCTCTGGGACCGCGCCAAGAGAACCGCTCGTATTCTGGAAGCTCGGGAAGCATACAACGTGAATAGGAAGGGAGATGAGATTGACCACACAAATCAGGGAATATGAGATGGATCAAGTGATTCTGGACCTAGGATCGGACATGAATGTCCTACCGAAGCAGAAATGGGAGCGCGTGGGCAGACTTGCACTACAATGGTCTCCTATCCAACTGCGGATGATGAACGAACAAAAGATCCTACCTATGGGGAGATTGCAGGGAATCACAGTAATATCAAAGGAGCAAGCATGCTAGCAGATTTCGAAGTGATAGATATTGTTAATGACAACAATCCCTACCCTGCGCTATCGGGAATAGATTAGGCCACTGACATGAATGGAGTAATAAATCTAAAGAAGCGCAAGATGATCTTTTAGAAAAAAGTTGTTGGGTTGTGTTATATTCTTTCCACATAGTTAACAGGGGGTTTGAGGGGACCCGTAACCCAACTTTATGGGGTTTGGGGCAGCGCCCCGGAAAATTTTGGTTTTGGACCCTATGTTAGGTTGGGCGGACCCACCTATGTTTTGTGCATGATTTTCGCACATGTTTTTTGGACGCGATGGTTTTCGGTCCATGGTATTGGACGTGATGGTTTTTTAGTCCATGGTATTGGATGCTTCGGCATGTATAAATATGTATTGTAACATTGAAAGGAATATAATGAAAAATCAAGCTGGTAGTCCCGGTTTTGGGATCCAGTGGGAAGTCTCTGTGTATACGTGTTTTATGTGTTATGCTCTCGCATTTTTATTTTTCCTGTGATTTAGAATTCGTATGCAGGTAATTTCTGTACGGGGTTAAAACCTACAAAAGTCACTACGTGTAGTGGTACCTTTAGACCCTGCAGAAGGATCGCGCTACATAGAGCTAGTGCGCAACTACGACAACGATGACAATCTAGACTACATCTACAAGATAACCGCGCGGGAACAAGATTGGGTAAATCCAATCACGGATGGCCAAATCTCTTGGGAGTGCGAAAGCCTACACATCATATTTTGACGAGGAGATAGAACGATGGCAGAATCGGTTACACGAGGTAACCACGCTCAACTGTAACATGATGACAAGATCGTTGCGCTACGTGGAAATAGAGGTAAGAGATCTGCCTACATATGACAGGTTGAGTGAGGTGGATGAATTCTTGAACAAATTTGAAAGAGAAGTACCGGAACAACAACGTTTTCATGCTCTAAAATGGGTACTACGAGCTATGCCCGTAATATGGTGGGGGACGCACCAAAGAAGTTTTGAAGACTGGTGCGAATGCAGAAGGATGATGCTCATGCGGTTTGGGAAGCCTTAGATGCGATTGAAAGACAAGTATGACGGATGAACCGGCCCGCACATCCACCTATCCAGTTGGATACAGACATATGGTGTGAAACCTGCATGAATGCAGACTGTCCTCGCGGTAGGAGACACGATCGGTAAGCAGGTGCGGGTAAGGCAATGGAGCTAACAACCTCTCTGGTTGGGACCACGCAGTATGGAAAGACCAAGTGCACAAAATAATATCCACACGAAAGCTTTTAGCAAAGTATGCGAAGTGTTGAACAAGGTCCATAATGTGAAGTATACTGACTGGGACCTGCGCATACCAGTGGTTCTATGGGCTTATAGGACCGCATGCAAGAAATTGACCGCGCAGGCACCGCCAAGGCTAGAGTATGAAGTAACCGCTCTCTATAGTACTTGGAGAGCTTAGCCCACGCATGATAGCATCAGTAGATACGACGGTTCGCAGAACCTTGGAACCAGAAATCCAACAGGAAAATTTTATACTCCAAGAACTTGAAGAAGAAAGGGTACGATTAAGGAAGAAAAGCGCTCTGGTGAACGCGGTAGTGAATAAGCTGGAGGATAAGATAAAGGAATATTTTCTCGGCAAAAATATCAGGGTGATAAGGCAGGATACATACGATCATGATGACAGGTTTAAGACCTATCGCCGTGAATTGATCCGTCTAATGCCTTGGCTTGGACCGCACATTACTAAGTGAATTGACCAGTGTAGCACATTGCAGATGATAAAGTGCGCAATGCCGACTGTAACAATAAAAGGACAGTATTCTCCAAGAAACATGATGGATGACAGGATGAAACTTTTCACGGGTGGTGCAACCACCTAACTAGCCAAAGGAAGAACAATCTTAGCACTCGAGGCAGTTGAAAGGGAGCGCGAGACTATAAACTATTCTGCTTGAGAGTTGCACGATGTTGGAGCTGCGGTAGAAGCAAAGAATCACAAGGTCCGCGACTGCGCATGGGGGGTTGCGCTACTACGTGGGTTGACTAGAAAGTAACCGTTGTATTCACTACTCATGATGGGATGCTCAACTTGAGACCAATTGGAGCGGGCGACAGGCATTTAAGATGCGATTTATGGGAAAGATTTGTGAAAATATGCCACCAATGGAGCATTAATGAACCAGATTTGGGGGAAATGGTCGAATTCAAATTCAAAAAGCGCTATAAATTACAAAGGGCTTCCTAGCAAACAACACTTGGTTAATTGTGAATTGAGCTATTAAGCAGAGCCCTGATTGTTGTGTGCAGAGCATTGATTGAACCCCTGAGTTCGCGAGTGTTAGATTTCTGGACAGATACGATGGAAACAAGTGAGGATATTATGGAGATAACAGAAATGACCACCGAGGAGGCCGTGAAGGCCCTGACTGTGGGGGAATGCTCCGGAAGGTGCCGGGATTGTGGCAGAAATCCTGAAATCGTCGTGCACGCCAAAACCCAAGAAGGACAAATAAGCGATGATTCTCGTACATGTGTCCCCGTGGAACCTGTTGCGCACCAAGCTGTCAATGGAGGAGAAGGGGAAAGTCATCACCATAGAGACTGTTGAAGAAGCGAAAGAGATGGAGGACCTAATCATCAAAGAAGACGAGGATGAAGGCATGGAGGAGGAAACTCAGCCTAAGCACCCCTTGACAAAGTTGCCTACTGTTGAGCCATGGAAAAGGTATGAATTTTCCATTTATTTATTTATCTTTTTCTTTAATAATAAACTCCTTTATAGTCTAATATGGTAATATATCAACGAATCATGGTAGAACTAAGGAGATTTGTGATTATTACATATTAACGAATTATTGTCTTTTCCTCTATACAAAAAATAGGAGAAATGGGAAGCCACCATTCATGAGGAAAAGACAAAGAAAAAGTAATTGTTGTCCCTTCGCCAGGAAGCCATATCCAAACAAGAAGATTGAGATCGGAGCACACAGTCAAGGAAAAGAAAGGGAAAACGCAACATCAGCGCAAGAAGACAAAAAGATAACTAAAGATAAAAGATAGAGTGAATCCCTCAGGATCCCTTGATCCTGAGGGATCACTGCCTCAAAACTCATATGTATTCTTGTATTGTCTGCCTAGATGTTATAAAAGGACAGTGCTTGTAGAAAGTAGGGGGATGAATTATCATTTTGCAGAATTTACTGTTGTATTGCTACTTTGATAATTGACTCTCGTTAATCAAAACAGAGTACGAATGTTTGTAAACATTTTCACATGATCAATATATAAGTCAGTTGCTATTCCATTCCTTCCTACTAAATTAGCCCAGTGGTGCTTCACTAGCGGCTAAGGGCCTGGCCCTGGTGGATCCACTTGCTATTTGTACCATTACTTTACAATTCCAGTCATGTGATGGTTTGATTTACTTTTCATTTCCTTGAATCACATTGCTTTACAGTTTCCTGTCTTTACAAGTTCTAATACTTTATGGAATCATTTTATTGCATAAGATGTGATTGAATCGCATTGTTGTTCCCTTTCTATCATAACGAGATTATTATCCTTTACCACTTATATCGTCATTCATTTTAGTTATAAAGCCTCGCAGTTCATTATAGATTGCTATTCATTTCCATTAGCATAGCTTTGCTATTCATTTCAATTAAGAGATAACTATGTTGTCCATTTCTATTCAAATAGCTTTGTCGTTCATTTCTTTCCTGCAAGTATATGGTTATGCTTTTTAGTGTTATTGAAGTGAGTGTATTCATTCTATTTTCATTAGCAGCATTATTGAGTTAATTCAGTTCTCATTTATAATTAGTTACCTTAGTGTGGAGTTTATGACAAAAAATTGTAAAGGACATTGGCAATTACTGACTAAGTTCTCAAATTGAGGATCTTGTTTATGGTTGATTTCATTTCCATCAATTGACAGAGGAAATAGTTACTATTACTGCATCCCTGACTGATGACTGCTGTAGTTTTCTGAGTGAATGATTTAAGTTTCAGAGCATTTAGTTTCTTGTAATTGCAATTACAATTGTTTCAAGCATTTGTTTACTCTTGTATTTGAAACATTGTACTGCAAAACATTACTCTTAGAATAAATTGCCCGCCTCAGACTGAGTACACTCTTGAAATAAGATATCGTACCTAGATTGATAATTAATGTAGGATAAATAGGAGTTAAAAAGACACCTCTTATCGCTCAACACCTACCTATGTCCCCCCGCGAAGAGGGAAGGCTAAAGTACCCAAGGACTTGGACGAGACCAAGAGCTCACGCCAGACCCCTCTCCTCCCAGACAACATTATGTTTGAGGGCACGCACCTAGGACGGGTGCCGAGCCTAAATTCGAAGATTGGGACCTCGCTGACCACGAGAAGTTCCCTCACATTGAGACTAGGCACCTCATGAAGCCCAAGGAGAACACCTCGGTGGGGGTTATAGAACTAGAGCCGCGAAAGGGTTGCGCGGAGTGGAAAAGGCTAGGCTATTGAACCTACTATGGGTGTTGCACTTCCACCGCACACCAATAACCATTTTCGTCATCAGGCAGATGCTCTGCCTGGTGCATGATGGGTGTTTGTGTTTGGAGGAGCCCATCCCCATCATGGAAAACTTGATTCACCGCATTTCCCAACTTCCTTGCAAGGAAAAAAACCCATGGTCATATCAGAAGGGAAGAGCAGTGACTTGGCCATCGCAGAGGCCATGAAGAAAAAGTACAAGCTAGAAAAGAAGAATAGGGGCTACGCCATCTCCAACATCAAGGACAAAGCAGTATGTGTGGTGAACCAAATCCTGGCGGGAAAGGTTATGCGCAAGTGCCACGCGAGCAAAGTACCCATGTCGGTGGTAACATTAGCTGAGCAATGCATGGAGGGGGTCTAGTTTAACTGGTCTGAGTTCCTCTGCAAGGAGTTTTTAGAGAATTTCCACGAAGCTCAGGAACAGGGCAAAACGTTCCACTATGCATGGCTTCTTCTGTCCATAGTGCTCGTGGTAGGGGAATTACTAGAGGATAGTTAATTCCCCATAATTGAAAGGGACCTGCTGGAGACCGGGAAGTACAGTTCGCTCTGGGCCACAAAGGATGCCAAGAGGATCTGCGACAGAAAATATTCTGGGTGTTCATGGAGATGAACCTCAGAATGGGGATCAACCGTAGGCTACGGTTGTCGCCCATTATCTATGACAACTTGTAGAGTTTTGCGGAATTCAAAGCAGACATCCACAACATTTATATCAGAGTGCGCAAGGACCCGACCAAACAGTGGATAAAGCTACCCTTCGTAGCCACAGACGATGTCATCTTTAAGGAACTGGAGGCATGGCTACCAGAGTGGTGTGCCCCAGACATCGCAGAGATCGAGAAGTCGGTGGCACAAAGAAAGAAAGATGAGGCCAAGCTGCGCATCGCACAGTTTGTCGAAAAGCAGAGGAAGGAAGCAGCGACAGCAGAAGTGCAGGCGGCGCGAGATGTTGCACAACAAGAAACTGAGCAGAAAAATCCCGTAGCAGTAGCAACATCACAGGAGGTAGTTGTGAAGGCAGGCGAGGACCAATGACGCCTTCGCATGGGCAGGAAGTAGAGGAAGCAGAGACAGAAGAGGGAGGCGCAGACCCACAAACCGTGTCAACATAGTTGAAGTTCCAGCACCCAACCGAGCGAACAAGGTCGCATAAGAAGGTCAAGGCATCGAAGTTGTCTATTGAACTGATCACCCTAACCGAGGGTGATCTGCACGACATTGGCGAGACAATGCGTAATGTCACCTCTGAGGCTCTCCAAGATTTCATGCAGGAGAACCAGATTGTGTTCGGGAACCTCAGAGCGTAGTTACAGAAATTATAGGCGCGCCCTCCTCAGGGTGCTACCCTCTCGATTAGCGTCGCAGTTGGAACAACAACAACAGAATAGATGTTGTGCACACGGATGACGAATACCATAGTGTTGCTGGAAGGGGCACTAGTAACAACAATTGAGGCCGACTGGCCTACAGTTAGCGCATTGAAGGGTCTTGGTACCAATATGGTTTCACTCCCGCGAGAGACCTTATATGTGTTGCAAGATGGGATAACTACAGAGCTGTGAGCTAGGGAGAGCCGCACACTGCAAGTCCTCAGTGAGTAGAAAATCAATATGGAACAATTGAGCTTGCAGCGCGACGAATTGGTGTCGTAAAATCAATAGTTCGTACATGTAATAGACAACGCTTTCCAAAGCGTCCCGGAGCTGGCCATCCCAGTAGGCATACTAGTAGAGGCACGAATCCAAAGGTTAGCAGCAGGGGTGCGTGGGGCGCGGGAGGAAATGACAAAGGTTCAGCTAGAGCTAAACCTTCAGGTTGCCGAGCTACAATTAAAGGCACAACCATCCACCCCTCTGAAAGCCAGAGAACAGTGCGTTAAGGCTATCACAGCGGGACTGTACGAAATTGGCAGTGTAGTGCAACACTGCACCAACATGTTGGAAGAATCACTTGAGGTCCTCACAAATCTGCAAGAGGACCCCAACATCTAGCGCTTAGAGATAGAGGCACGAGATCTCCAATAGCAGTATGACATCATTCGAGGAATTGTGGAGACGGTGGTCTTCACTTAGAGGCTCACGCGGATGCAACAGGCTGAAGTGCTGAAAGAAAAAATGGATGCGACACGGCACAAGGAAGTTGTCCTGAAGGTGCGCATTCAGCCTTGGATCAACAAGCCCTTCACCATCACATCATAAATTGAAGGCAAGCTCACACACATGCAGGGGATGCACGCCTTAATGCAGAGAAGCACTTTCGAAACAAAGGTTTCAAAACAACGTATACAGTAGAGCCAGCAAGCAGCAACTCAGTGTGATGCTGACCTTGCCGCAGTTCGAGTTCAGTTAGAGGGACTCCATGCAAAGATTTTCGCACCAACAGAGTGACTTGAGGGCGAGTCACGATGTTTGTGTTGGGGGCCTGTTGGTCATGGAATCCGCCCAAGGCATGTTTTGGGGCTTAAAGCCCAAGTTTTGACTGAATCTTGTTGTAAAAGCTCTGCGAATTGTGGGCGCAGGGCGCGAAAGTATAATAAAGTCACAGGGTTGTCCACCCTAGTTTTTGTAATGTAATGTTGGCTGGATAGACCTACCCATGGTCCATGGACCATGAGATTATATAAATAGAGTAAGGCTCTTAGTGTAAAAGCTAACAAAAGGAAGAGAATGGAAGCATGAGAAGTCTAAGTGATTGAGTCAAAGTGTAAAGTGTGTCTGTGGGTTGTAGAGTAGGAGAAGGCTCTGCAGCTGAGTGTGCAGAGGCCCAGTAGTCCACAGCTGAGTGAGCGGACCCATACAGCTGAGTGCTCAAGGTGGGTTGAGTCTGTAACCGTTGGAAGAATCAATAAAGAGAACTTTTTCTATAATTCTATGTGTCTTTTCCTGGTTTAATGCGTGATTGGATATAATTTGCAAGTATAATGTTTATTTACTGCACGAACCTGTATGAATGTTTTATATTGTTAAGTATAACTTAAGACATTTAAGTAGGTGAAGGTGCTTAATTAGTATTGGAAGATAAATAAGATATCGGGTAATAGCACAAAGCGTGGCACAACCCCTGGATAGGGTTGCGCGAAGTCAGGATATTAGGCCATGAGGAACGGAAGGTGCGTGAAGCCACCTGCATGCAGGAACAAACAAAGGACCAGTTGAACCTCTCAGACATCTCAAGGGTGCGGAAACTTGGTTCTAGCACCCTCCCATACTACTTCGGGTGAGACCTCAGTCCGCGCCCTGTGGACTATTGTCGAAAGGGCCTGTAGTACAGGGATTTGTTTGGCTAATTAAATCCAAACCTGGGTCAGGCCCCAACAAGCCAACATTCATTGGCTCCCTTTCAATTGATTTTCGGAGCTACCTATTACTGTCAAACTGACCCTAATAGACAGGTTGTTCCTGTAGGTGGGGAGGGAATTCACCAAGGTCACCGACTCCTTGACATTACCTAGAAATTTAGTGCTCATCTCCAGGTTGGCCTTCAAGTCAATCTTATTTCTATGCTTTCCCGTCTTGAGAGGACCTTGGGTAGATGAATTGATTGGGGGAAAACCTTCTAGGTTTAGATCCCCCACCTGCAAGAATGGTGTTTTCCTATTTGATTTATGTTGGGATTTGTTTTAACACCACCGTTCACTAGCGAGATGCCAGAGGGTAGGCTCCAAGATTTTTCCTTGGCCTGATCACTCTCAAGGTTTTGGCTTTACTGAATTGTTATTGCATTCAAGATATACATTTTGAGTGGTTTCCGTGTTGATAATGTTACACTGGCTACAACTATGTTATATGTAAAGGATAATCAGATACTGTTTACTTAATTACCATGATTTAGTCTATGGCTCTGACATTTACTTAGAAAGGAAAATATCACATTCTCTTTGAGTTTTGTCCTTCATGGTTTCTACAAAAAGGAGGTTCCTGCTACAAGGGCCACTCGGACCCCTTCCAAGTCGAGTTGAATCCTTTTGGGTGGAAGCCTAGGGTTATATGAATAAACGTTCCCATTCAATGGGTCCAGTCATTTGTGGATGTTGAATTTTTTGGTTATACAGGTTGTATTTACAAAAGATTACTATTTCGTCTTTGCATAGACAATGTTACATTTTAACTGGGCCATGAACTCAATCTATTTTCGACTATGGACTTCGATTTATTACTTCAGTCACAGGACTATTATATCATTTTCCCACTTTTCTGTATGCAATGAAGGTGTTTCTCATATAGTTTAATGCAGCTAGTCCTATATGAATGTATAGTGTTCTCTTATGGGTCCGTTATCTTTTTCTGTCAAGATGTCTTGAACAATACCCCATTATTTTTACTAGAGCTTGTAATTTTCTGGGTTATCTAGTTACCCAACTACCTTGCATGTATTGGGTCGTGAATGGAATGAAATTTTCCAAGTCCTATTCACTGCCAAGATGTTGCTTAATTTAATTGTATTAACCAAATGGTCTCGAGCAGACCTTCTATTGATGTCCCTGAGACTAGTTCGTTTCTGTGGAATTTTTTTTTATTAATTACACACATTTTAAGCATTGTTGAACCCTTCTTAGGTTACATAAATGCACAATTTTTCCTTTACAGATTGTCGATTGTTCCATAAGGGAATATATAAAATTACTACTTATTTTTGTGTTCTTTCCATACAATATCAAACTGTGCAATTCTTATTCTTACACATGAAACATGATTTATTTTTTTTAAGAAATAGTCCAAATATTTACGCAGGAAATATGCCTGTTTTTTGTATTTAAGAAATAGTCCAAATCTTTACACAGGAAATATGCCTTTTTTTGTATTTATGAAACAGAAACATGTCGTCTATTTCTGTTCTTCTATATTTTCTTTTAAAAGAAACCATAAACACTACAATGAGATATTGTTGCACAGCTCATTCCTATATAGGGATTTACTATTCTAATTTTGTCCTCAACATAAAAATATAATATTGGATTGTTCTATTTGTTCTTAACAAATGATACATACTATTTGTTTTTCTTTCACTTTCTCAATCAAAGTTGCAAATCTGTAAGAAAAAACACAACAAACACAATGATGTAAATGCGTTAACTATACCAACTAGAACCAGGAAGTCTCGCCTCCCAACCACGAGATCGGCAATGACGTCCAGTCTCCCCCCGAGCTTCCACTCGTCCAAACAATATAGGTTTCAATCCTAAGTTGTCTAGTCTCCAAACCTCAAGACCCGCAGTCCAGTTTAGAGTCCCAACTTGCAAGGATTGTTCAAGGGTTCCACTGGCCCAAGTCCAGCTCAGGAGCTCCTAAAAAACAACAGTATTCTGCTCACCTGCACATCGTCCTGTGTCAGGTCTGGGTCTCCTCTTCCTTCTCCACCTCGTTCCTCTGACTCTATTCCTTTCAACCAAAACTAAAAAAAAAAAAAAAAACTACCTTCCTTGGAACTACCATTTTCTAAGAGGGGAAAGAGATACTCTCTAGAGAGTTTTCTTTATTCAGTTATATATATAAAAACTTTTCTTTAATATTTAGAACTTGACCAAGTCCGAGCCACTACATTTATTTGGTCTTATTTGGTCTTCCACTTAGATCATAATTAGTTCCCAGAGTTCATAAAAAGTAAATAATGTTAAAGTTATAACATGAATCCATGAAAATATTGTGGGTGTCACATGTGGAAATGGATTTGGATTCAGCACCATGGAAAAACTCTTGGCCACCCAAAATCCTAAAGCTTGAGAGCTCTAACCGAGATTTCCCAAAATTTCTACTTGGATTTTGCCAAAATCATTCCAGAATTTCCACTATTTTCTAAGAAAAAATATGACCTCTTTAAACTATTCTATAAACAAAATATTGTAATATATCATGTTAATATATATCACACTTAAAACATTTCAAATGCCATGAGAGTTATTTGTGGAGGAGCTTTTCACAGTGAATTTCTTTAAAATATCTAAGTTTTGCATTAAATTATTTTTTATCATTGAAAAGAAACATTAAAATTAATTATCATAAAATATCATTAATCAAAGGAAACACACGATTAATGAGCATTTGAAAAAAATCCCAAGGATTTGATTAGTTAGTCCAGGAGATTTGACCCCATAACCTCTTAACCAAAAAATACTTAACAAAAAATACATTTAAAAAACTACACGATCTCAAATTATATCTAGAGTTTTTAAGTTTTTCACATTAAATTTTCTTTTTCTTAAAAAAAATCTAAAATTTAGATTAAATTATATTTTATGAATTGAAACATGAAAATTAATTATCATAAAATATCATTAATCAAAGGAAACACGGGATTGATGAGCGTTTGAAAAGCGACATGCTTAGAATCTTTGAGAAATAAGCTCTTTTGTCTATCGCTCAATAATTATCTATAAACCTTAAAAATATTATCCGTGTTGGCTTCGCTAAAGATAAAATTAATGGACTGTGACTAATCCTGCAAATTTCTGTGCTTAATTGACCATGACTGTTGCAGTGTTGAAGTTCATGATAGTAGACTTCACTTTGTACAATCAGGCAAATTTCACACGGCACCTCTCTTTCTGGGAAAGAGCTTGACTCTTCGATTACAATTTCGCAAAAGAATAATTGCTCTTTCTGGGAAAGAGCTTGACTCTTAGATTACAATTTCGCAAAAGATTGGTCAATTTTCAGTATATATGAATTCAGTATCTTCAACAAATTTCTAGTTACTGGAATTATGGAGAGTTCATGACCTAAATTTGTAATTCTAATCCATCTCTGCAGGAATCTCGGCAATTTTGACAAGAACAAGTACAAGAAAACCCTCCTAAAAATCTAACAGACACACCTGGTTGCAGAAATGAGTACGGTAATAAATGTTTGATTGACAAATTTTTGAAAATTTGTGCTGTTATTTAGTCAGTTAGTTGATTTTCAGGATAGTTTGTTAGATGTGTGTCAGATTGATGTGCAAGGCCTTCTTCGTTTTTATGTAGATTGGTGTTTATGATTTAAATTCAGTCAATTGCCATTGTTTTAAGCAGAGCTAATTCTTATCAGCATATCTTCATTACATACATTAAGCCGAAAGGCCTATACACAGATTAGGGGTTTAACAGTGTTTAATAAAAAGGGTTGGCGCAGAGTCCTCTATCTGTAAAGTATAGATTAGCAGTTCAGGCAAGCCTTCTGTTTGGAGCAATCATTTGCAGTGCTTTAGATCATTGTTTAAACATAGATTTTTGAAACAGAGTATTTTTAGTCCACGCAAGCCTTCTGTTTGGAGCAATCATTTGCAGCGCTTTACATCATTGTTTAAACATAGATTTTTGAAACAGAGTATTTTTAGTCCAGGCAAGCCTTCTGTTTGGAGCAATCATTTGCAGTGCTTTACATCATTGTTTAAACATAGAATTTTGAAACAGAGTATTTTTGGTTTAGTGAAATATATGTAATTGATTTGATAAATTTTCAGGATTAGAGCCAGAAATTGCAGTTGCCGGAACCAGTCGGTGGTTATCCAACCTGAATCTCAGAAATTTCGTACGTTCCCTTAAGTCTCTGCATCCCCAGCATAGAATATGAATACACGCTTCTTTGATGAGATTATTATTTCAGGGTTTATTGTTTTCCTGTCTTCTTTGATTTTGTATTAAAATCTGAAGGCATGCCTCTGCACGGCCTTTTTCTTTTTTGTGTAGATTGGTATTTATGATTTATTTTCATTCAATTGCCATTGTTATAAGCAGAGCTAATTCTGATGAGCAGATCTTCATTACATATATTAAATCGAAAAGCCTACACAGATCAGGGGTGTAACAGTGTTTACAGGTATTCCATTTTCTGTTGGAAAATGAGATAATGGAACCTTTCCTTTAAGGCCAATAACTTGTCCCGGCAATAGCTTAGATTGAGTACTTGTAAAAAACACCTGAGAGTCAGCCATTGTATGTTGAATCTTTATAGATTAGTAAATGAAAGATCTTGTATATTGAAATCTTTATAGACTAGTAAATTGAAATCTTTATAGACTAGTAAATGGAAGATCTTTTTATTGAATTTGATAGCGAAAGCAAGAAAAGTCCAGCATGCTATGATCTCAGCTTTAATATTTGTGCATTGTTCCAAGTTAACCCAAATTTGATAAGACTTATTTCCAGGGAGTATGATGAGGACATCCCATGACACACCTCCATGAGAAGTTCCATTAAAAAACTTGCCAAACAGTTTTGATTATTAAGGGGAAAGCTAGACAATCTGAAAGCATTGGGAAGTCTAGACTTGGAAAATTCATTAAAAAAACTTATAATTTTAAAAACTGACAGATTTCAAAAATATATTTATTTCTTATTCTCCATAAACCCTAGTGGAAAAACTCTTATGACTGTCTATATTTGTGTTTCAGTGAAAAAAACAGTTTTCAAAAGAATTAAAAGAAGACGAAACATGTGAGTCTAGAATTCATGCCAAACTTCCTTTGAAACTGAGCAATGAACACAGAGATGGCCAATTGATTCTGATTCCGACTTTCAAAGACAACATATATTAGGACTTGAGAAACTTCAGAAATACTTGAGAAACCTCTTTTCAGAAGATTATCCCTGGTGAGGATTCTATTTCAGCATTAAAGCCAGAAATTGCAGTTGCCAGAACCAATCGGCGGTTATCCAACCTGAATCTTAGAAATATCGTACGTTTTCATAAGCCTGTACATCCAGAGCATGGAATATGAATACACCCTCCTTTGAAGAGAAATTATTATTTCAGGGTTTGTATTAAAACAACATGCTGTTTTGAAGGACAGAATGGGTATTCGTTGTTTCTCTGTCTTCATCTCGCGAGATACCGAGTGGCTGAATCCAGCTTGATGCTGTGTCTTCATCCTTAAGTTTGTAACGCACTGGGTCTGTGAAGCTCAGCGGTCTGCTGGAAGTATGTCAGCTTTCTTCCCCTTTCTGAACTGCATACTGCTGGAAGGAGGACTTGCTCCTATTCTTCCTGCGAGCCTGCTCGAACTGTTTGACTATGGCAGCCTCAGGCGCAACCGATCTGTTCACATTAAAGCCAAAACTTAAATTTGGGGTTACAACTTTAGGGATGCAACTTAAAGAGGCTTTCACAATTCTGAAATGTTAAAGTGATAGGGCTTGATGCTCTGTGTTCATCCTTTTGTCAAAAATTGGAAGTTAAGATTGAAGTTGATGAATGGAGTTACCATGTATGTGTTTTTCAACTGATATGGTGTTTTCGGCGTGACAGATCCAACGTTGGCGTTTAAATTAAGAGAGAATTCTGTTCACTTCAGTGGTGCAGAGAAAATGAATCGTTCCACTTCGAACAACACTGAATCAAGATCGGCAAGTGCTATTTGTGAGACTATAGCAAAGTTATTGCTATAGTCCTTGCCGTCCTTACACCGCTGACCCTAACATGGTTTCACATCACCGAATGGTTACACCGCTGACCCCATACTTCATACATCCATGCATCATACAGACTTCCGGCAATGCTCCGGCCTGCCCGCGCCCGACCTCACACCGGCCTGAGCTCCAAACGCATTAATGATTGTTCATTTGAATTTTGAAAACTCGCCCCGCCTAAACACTGAAATTTGGATTTCAAATAGCACTCGCCATCGCCCAGTCCCTATGCTATAATCTCAGGGACATCCATGGCCTGTCCACATGTCAGCGGAACTGCAGCCTTATTGAGATCTGTCAACCCCGAATGGAGCGCCTCGGCACTCAAATCTGCTCTCATGACTACAGGTATGATTCTGGGAAGCTCAAGTTATCAACAAATTGGAAAGCCTGGGGTCAAATTCCAGAAGCCCAATTTCAGTTTTGATTCATTTTTTCTCATTTCTGCAGCAACCACAATGGACAATGCGAACGCTCATATAACAAATGACACGGGCTCCTCAACCACAGCATTTGACTTGGGAACAGGGGAGCTAAATCCCGTGAAGGCTCTGGACCCCGGGCTGGTCTATGAAAGCGATCCAAAGGACCATTTTCTGTTCCTCTGCTATTTTGGTTACAATCAAACCCAAATCGGCAGCATAAGTGGGAACAAATCCTTTGTCTGTCCCCAGGATTCGAAACCGGAACTCATCAGCAACCTCAACTATCCATCCATTGCCATATCCCAATTGAACGGTACCAGGTCTGTAGTTCGAACATTGATGAACGTGGGTCCCGTTGATTCAATATACACAGCCACCGTGATGCCCCCTCCAGGGGTGGATGTGAAAATATCTCCTGAGAAATTGGTGTTCTCAGCATCTCAGAAAAGTATTAGCATCAGTGTCCAACTGAAGGTCACGGCTACTGCCTCTGTGAAGAACTATGTGTTTGGCAGCCTGAGTTTCTCTGATGGCACTCGTTCTCTCGTTACACCTCTCGTTGTGAATCCCGTTTCTGTTTAATGATTTCCATTCAATGCAGAGGTACTTCTAATAAAATTCCATGGAGACCCGTTGCAGGCTTTATGGTCATGTTCTGAGCTCAAGGATCTTCATATATATGCGGTGTTGATGATATTCACATACGTGTTCCAAAATCGACGAGTTTTACATGTAATTACCAATAATCTCCCAACAAATTCCCGACTCCAAAACGAAACTGCAGGCAAGTGGAAATGTCACAGGGGAAACTTCAAAATATTTCGTGTGATTATATTAATCCAACATTGAACTGTCAATAGCAGCAACAATCTGTTTATAATAATGTTTCATGGCATTATTATATCTGAGAGCAGTTCAAAAATAACAGCAATGCCATGTTTCATTGTATTGTTGTATGGAGAGAAGTTCAAAAACAGCAGCAATGCCATGCTATTATTGTATTGAGAGAAGGTATGGAAATAATTATGCATTTTACAATTGAGTGAGAAGTTCAAAAATATTAAAATTGAGAGAATTATGTATTTTACCACTGGAAGTTCCAAAAATAACATCAATGCCATGATATTATTTAATTGAGAAAATTTATTGAATTTTCTTTTGCAGTGAAGTTCAAAAAATGGCAGCAATGCTATAATATCTTTTAATTCAGAAAAGTTAAAGGATCATGCATTTTACAAATGAGTGAAAAGTTCAAAAAATTAGTGACAATGCCATGATATCATTTAATTTAGAAACCCTATATAAAGACTTGTGCAGTTTACAGATGAGTAAGAAATTAAAAAATAGCAATAAAGCCATGATATTATTGACTTGAGAGAACGTACAAGAAGAATGATTTATTTTACAACTGAGTATTACTAGACATTTTGGTGGATATGTAATTAGTTAAATGAATGTCTATGTAATTAGTTAAATGTTTAACATTATTGGTTATAATTAATTAATATTATGGGTTATAATTAATTAAATTAAAATTTTAAAAATTATATATAATAAAATAATAAATAATAAATTTATAATAATTTAATAGATTTAATATAATGGGTTATTTGAGGTGGTTGGGCTCAATGGTTATTATTTTCTTGATTGTTTGAAACTCTACTATTGACATAATGAACTATGACTGGTTGATTAATATTGTTGTAATGACTTCATGCTTTTGAATATTGTTGTATTGGCTTAGAGACTTGTGATGGTTGGAATCTTTAATGTTTGGTGCCCTAGAAGCAATCAACAAGGGAATAATAAAAATAGTCAATTGATTTTTTTAACATTATTGGAATAGTGAAATTAATTTGTTGAGATTGTGCTCTATAACACTTTGGGACTATTTATATGTGTTTTGATCCATCTATGGGATCAAGAGCATCCATTTCAATTTTTGCTCTGAGTTAAATTGGTACAATGTATTCCACTTATATCTTGATATCCAAAAAGTCTAATGCACTTGTCTTGATCCATAAATTCTATTTTTGTTTTTGTGAGTAGGAGGCTACTTAATGGTGTGAATACATTGTACTAAAGGGTGGGGAGATACATTGTGCATTTTTAAATGTTTGATGTGTTCTCCACTCTCTATGTAAATGCATAATGTGTCTCCCTTCCCTAATCCTCACAGAAGAGTCATTGTAAGTGATAATGCATAGCTTGCGTTGTGTGCATGTATATGCTTGAGCATGGATGTCTCTTCTTTAGAAAGGGGGTGGAGCATGAGCATTGTTGAAAGTTCATGTAAGTACCATTTTTGTCACCTTTATATCACAATTTGGCACAAAAAAGAAATAGTTCAAAGATATAGAATGATAAATTAAATGGGTAGAGTTTTCAACTATGAAAGCTCAAAATGGAATATGGACAAAGATCAATGGATCGTTGTCAATTCGGCTATTGTACCAACGTGGATGTGGATAGAAGACTGCACCGAGTTGGGTAAAAAGGCAAAGAGCACAATACGATTGAGTCTCTCAGATTTAATATCATTGAGTATGTCAAGAGAAACTACAATGAAGACATTATGGAACAAGTTAAGGAGCTTTTACTAGCCTAAGTCCATGATAAACAAATCATTCACATTGAAAACATTGTATAACCTAAGGGTGAAGGATAGAGCATTTAAACTCCTTCAATATTGTGGCAAGTTAGATAGTATTTGTTGATATCAATCTTTTAGATGAAGATAAGTGTATCCAACTGTTACTTTTTTTTTATCAAAATCATGGGATAGTTTGGTTGTTGCCATAGGTAGTAATGACAATGTTGAATTTGTAAATATGGTTGGTTTGCATAATGTATATTTGGCCACTTGGTGTACTTGTATTGATTATTGTAAATAATATTTTAAATGAGTCATTTTTTTTTTTTTTTTGAGTTGAAGTCCATTGCGACTTTTAAAAGAAGAAAATTTGACTTTTCTAAATTGCAATTTTTGGCTCCAAAAGTTGCCAAGTTGGCCCAGGGAAAACGGTACACCCATTCGACCCAGGAGATCTGTTAAGTTGTGGTATGTTCTATGCTTAGAGCAGTTTACTTATCTTTCTTATTATTATCCACAGATTAGCAACCACATGTACATTAAGTAAAGTGCAGATAGAACATTTAAACGATCAACAGAAAACAAGCCAAGACAAGAGACACAAGATGTGGTGGCTAGCCACGGACAAACCCCAATATGGGGAAACCCTTTGATCAAATTTTCTTTTATGTTCAATAATTCAACAGACAGAAATAGTACAAAGATTTGATTTATATTAGCAGTAGCAAACCCTAAATCAGCCCTAAACTAGGGCAGTAAACCCTATGTCGAACTCATCAAATCTCTAATGGTGAGTCGTTCATTGTGCACCAGTCCAAGACTTCGCTGTGCATTAGTCCAAGACTTCGCTACGCATCAGTCCAAGACTTTGTCGTGTACCAGTCCAAGACTTCGCTGTGCATTAGTCCAAGACTTCGCTGCGCATCAGTCCAAGACTTTGTCGTGTACCAGTCCAAGACTTCGTAGTGCACCAGTCCAAGAAATCTCCGCGCATCAGTCCAAGACTTCACCATGCACAAGTCCAAGACTTTGCCATGCATCAGTCTAAGACTTCGCCATGCACCGGTCCAAGACTTCGCCGTGCACCAGTCCAAGACTTTGCCGTGCACCAGTCCAAGACTTTGCCGTGCACCAGCCCAAGAAATCTGCGTCCTCCTTTTCACACATGTGAGAGAGAGAGCCTTTCTGCGCAAGAGAGAGAAGAGACTCTTGTGCTGCACATGAGAGAGAGAGAGATATGATGAGAAGTGAGTGACCAAATGAGGAGGAGTCATCCTGTATTTATATCCAAACATTGAAGGTGAATAGATGTGTCCGTTGGGCCTCTGAGCCTACATAAGCTGTTGGCCGACTTTGATAATTTGTCAATAATCAAAATAAATTCATATCTCCATAAATACTTATCAGAATCGGATGATCTTTGGATCAATCCTACACCCCTCGACGAGAGGAATCTAGGAAAAATATTATCATCCATGACTAAGGTGACCCACATGGAGTTTGGTCCTAGTTGCCAATTTTAACACTCCCTCTCAACTAGGGAGAACTCCATCTGCAATTCGTCTGACTGTCACTACTATTCATCCATCAAATGCACCGCCTTGTACAACTTGACCCTTGCTCTACTCTGCTATGCTTTGTTCTGTTCTGCTCTGCTCGAACTATGAAGAAGAATAAGTGATCGAGGATGTCTCATACCATCCTTCACTAACCCGAAGTCAGTATGGAGTGTGTACCACTTTCACTAGTCCCAGACCAGTCCTCTACTGACCCAAAGTCAGTTTCATAAGGTGTACCACTCTCACTGGTCCCAGACCAGTATCATTGATCCCAGATTAATGGAGGTCATCCTAGCATAGGGAGTATGGTAGATATAACGATGCGTCCATCGATAGAACTACTATGGTCGCTATCCTCATTTCCTGCTCATTGATCAGATGAGAGGTACTTCCCATGAGTCCCAGACTGCATGGGTAGGATGCATCGACTAGAGAATTAATCATCATGTCCACAGGAGAACGAATCATCCTGTCTAGTGGATGTTGTTAGCTCGCTATATAACGATGATTATCTAAAGGTTGGAAGTGAGCTTGGTCCTTGGTCATGCTCGAAAGAAGCTTACAACGGTTGCCTTCTTCTTTCCCTTTGACCCGCCTATTCTCCCTGAAAATATAAGAACATATAAACTAACATAGAAGCATACTTGAATACCTCCTCAGTATGGAATTTGATAAACTTCTCATGAATAGAATCTGCAAGAAATTGTTTAAAGTTAAACATAATGGAGGGCTTGGAATCAACAGAGAAAATGGAAATAAATCCGACGATGGCCTCATCTACCCATTGATCTGAGTAATAGCCAAGGAGGTAAGAGATGACTGTGATAATTTTCTTGGCTCTCTTAGGGAAAATAGAGGAGGGATAGGGAGGAGTTTTCTTTGGCAATGGGGTATCTTGTGTCAAGAAAAGCTCAAGGGTTTTGGCCCTCTTAGCAAAGTCCAATTTATGATATGCCCAGTTTCCGTATATGCCCAGTTTCCGTATATGCCCACATCTTCCGTATATGCGCACATCTTCCGTATATGCCCAGTTTCCGTATATGCACACATCTTCCGTATATGCCCACATTTCCGTATATGCCCACATCTTCCGTATATGCGCACATCTTCAAGGGAAGGTTGTGTACAGCCGCGATGTGGTGTTCAGAGAGGTGAAAGATGTTATTAAACATGAAGTCCAACCAAAGGAACCTGTGAAGATAGAGTTTGAACTAAAGGAGGAAGAATCAGACTCTGTAGCAGAGGAGGAATCAGAAGATGAAAAGCCACAAACTCCGGCTGTGAGAAGATCAGTTCGAGAAAGAAGGCACCCAGAAAGGTATAGTCCATCTGCTTTCTGTTCAAATTTTGCTTTGTCTGTTACTGATGATGATCCCAGAACTGTGAAGGAAGCAGTAGATTTAGAGGATGGAAAACTCTGGAAAGAGGCCATGGTTGATGAAATGGCATATTTGCACAAAAATGAGGCTTGGGATTTGGTGGATTTGTCGGCTGGAACGAAACCCATTGGCAGCAAATGGGTGTTCAAGAAGAAGACAAAAGCAGAAGGAAAGGTGGAGAAATACAAAGCTCGATTGGTAGCAAAAGGTTATTCCCAGGTGATGGGAATTGATTTTGGTGATATTTTTTCTCCTGTTGCCAAGGTAGCTTCTATTATATTACTTTTATCTATTGTTGTTGCTTTTGATTTTGAGGTAGAAAAGATGGATGTGAAGACAACATTTCTTCATGAGGATCTAGAAGAGGAGATCTACATGAAGAATGTTGAAGGCTTTGCGGTGAAGGGTAAGAAAGAACTGGTATGCAAGTTAAAGAAGTATCTGTATGGGCTAAAATAGTCACCAAGGATGTCGTATTAGAAATTTGATACATTTATATGGGGACTTGGCTTCACCAGAAGAAAAACATATCACTGTGTGTATTTTAAATTAATTGGTGACTGTGTTATTTATATGGTCATGTATGTGGATGACATGTTGTTGGTTGGAAATGGCAAAGAAATGATCCAAGATTTGAAGACCTAATTGTCCTCCAAATTAGACATGAAAGATCTTGGTGTTGTAAACTATATTTTGGGCATGGAAATTAAAAGAGATTGGGCAAAGAGGAAGCTCTGGTTAAACTAGAGGAAGTATGTCGAGACAATATTGTAGAGGTTTAATATGAAAAATAGTAAATTGGTGAAGGTTCCTATTCCTATAGGTGTAAAGTTATATGTTGAACAGTGTCCCAAGACATAAGAAGAGGAAGAGGACATCCTGTGTTCCATATGAAAGTGCAGTCAGTAGCTTGATGTATGTGATGGTTTGTACTAGACAGTAATTACACATGCAGTGGGAGTATTGAGCAAGTTTATGTCAAAATCAGGGAGGGAGAATTGGACAACAGTGAAGCAGGTTTTCAGGTATTTTTGCGGCACTATTGATTATGGTTTGTGCTACCAAGGAAGACCAGGATTGGATAGAGTTTTGGATATTCATGGCTTTGTTGATGTAGACTGGGTTGGAGATCTTGATCAGAGAAGATCTATAAGTGGGTATGTGTTTAACCTATTTGGAGGTGCAGTCAGTTGGATGAGTAAGAAACAATTTGTAGTGGCACTATCAACTACAAAGGAAGAATACATGGAAACTATTCATGCAAGTAAGGAAGCAGTTTGGTTGTAGAGATTGTGTTCAAGTATGGGGTTAGTACAGGGAGCTATAAGGATAGACTGTGATAGCCAAAGTGCAATTTCTTGGCAAAGAACCCTTCTTACCATTCAAAGACAAAGCACATTGATGTTCAGTATCACTTTGTCAAGGATATGATAGAAGAAAAAAAGGTGTTGCTGGTAAAGGTGGACACTTTGAAGAATATTACACATGCATTGACAAAATATATGAGCTCTAAGAAGTTCTCTTGGTGTAGAGAAATAGTGGGTGTTGTAGGGCTAGATAAATGACTAAGCTCTCCTGTGGAAAGAAAACAACAAGTGGGAGAATGTTGGGTTGTGTTATATTCTTTCCAGAACTAGGCCCCCTAGTTAACCAGGGAGTTATAGGGGGTGCATAGCCCCCCCTTCCTTGTGCTGATTTTGCAGGGCGCGGTTACAAGTAGCCCCCCTTTATGGGGTCTGGGGCAGAGCCCCAGGGAATTTTTTTTGGACCCTATATTAGGTGGGCAAACCTACCTATGGTTTTGTGCATGGTTTTCACACATGGTTTTGGGTGCGATGGTTTTCAGTCCATGGTACTGGATGCTTCAACATGTATATATATGTACTGTAACATATGAAAGGGACACAATGAAAAATCTAGCTGGTAGTCTCGGTTTTGGGATCCACGGGAAATATCTGTGTATATGTATTTTATGTGTTATGCTCTCACATTGTTTATTTTCTATGTTTTAGAATTCGTATGCAGGTAATTTTTATATGGAGTTGAAACCTACATGACCAAGTCGATCAATTTTCTCCACCAACTAGTTTTTCACACTCTCCTGATTTTCGAGTTGCTGGTTCAAATTGCGATCAGATACAAGCCAGTCACATTACATAGATAAAGGAGCATGAAGGTGAATATGCTTTAAATATTTTTGCTATTTTCCAAAATCTTCCATGTGAAGATGTTGCGTTTACATTCTTGGATGATTTTCAATATGCTAATATTAGTAGTGAATCAAATGAAATCAATTCTTTCAATCAATTTGTAACCTTGGGAAAAAATTATTCCGATGATGATGACTCTGTTGATGTATGCGATCACGAATACCCAGTTGCTTCATCTGATCTTTTAGTTTCTCATGAAGACTTTACTTTAGATCTAGAATTTGATTCGCTCAAAGAAGATGTCCTTATCGAAACTTCCTCTTCGTCTCACTATCGCTTGTGCTCTATCATTTGAATGCATCTACTTGTTAGAAACTGTAACTATGTTCAGTCTTCAATAATGTACTTGAGTCATTATGTAATGTACATATGAAAAGAATAAATAAAATAATTTTTATCATTATTATTATTGTGACTTATTAAATGGGTTTCATGCTTCATTCATCATGTTTTAGGTCAAATTCCCCATTGAGGACTTCTAGGATTTATTATGAGTCCATAAAATCATTGTACCTTTAAAGATAACCTTCTTGGGCTTTTGAATCATGTAAAAAGTTTAAGTATTGAGTCAAATATGAATTATGTAACCTCCACACCATGTCAGCCTAAGAGAAGATCAAGTTGGCTTAAGGACCCTATTCGACGCCACAAGAATCCTATAAAAGGAAGGTCATCGAATTCATTTGGATCATCATTCTCTCATCAAGTTCGAATTACCTTATAGCTAGGAAAAGGTGTGAAGTTTGTTGCTGGTAAGAAAAAGTGAATGTGAGTTTGGGGAAGTCTAAGGAGACAAGGAAAATCGAAATTTTTGTGTGTGTCTCTCTCTATTTTGTGCCCTAGGTTGGGAGATCAAATTTTTTCCAAGTTCCATTGCTGTCGGAAGCTACTAGTTGCCGTAAGTTGCTTCATAGTCGAAGTTGCTGGGAAAAGGTCGAAATTCTGGGAGGCTGACTTGGTCTGGAGGGAAGTTACGGTCTTGGTCTAGGGTGAAGAGTCTCAAAGAATAATATTGAAAGGAATAATTATCTTGACGGGATTTTCCCCTCGAGGAGGGTTTTTCCCTGGCATAAGCCTACATCTAGTGTCTATTGTTTTATGTGCTGCTACTTTTGGTAATTGCTTGATGAACTAAAGAAAGAAGATATAATAATATTAATAAACATTACAAGTAATTATCACGATCAAGAAAATATTTTCTGCCTTTCCAATTTTCTAACATGGTATGGGAGCTTTGGTGAAGAAGGAAGAAAAAGGTAGTCTCAAGCACTTGATCCATTTATAGGTACTATCTCAAGGAAGGAGTCTATCATATTCAAGGAATATGTCTAACTCAATCAAGGGTGAGAAAAAACTTGAACGAGCATCTAAATTTAGATCCTGGAAGAAGAGGATTGACCTAATCCTTGAGAAGAACAAGGTGCTCAACTTGGTAAAAGGAAATGTAAAGAAGCATATAGAAGAAGCCAATGATTATGACAAAAAAAAATACAGAGAATTGGAATTGGTGGTCATGAATCTGATGATAGAAGGGATAAAATACAATCTTGTCCCATTCATAGATAACATCAAACATGCTCAAGAGATGTATGAAGCCTTGTTGAAGCTGTTTACTATTAAGAATATTGGGATGGCTAAAGAATATATTGTGGCAACCTTCTTTGTGAAGATAAGTATTTCATGTCTTTTCAGTTTTGGGTTCATTTACTCATTCAATTTTGATTATAATGAATACTAATCACCATTCTCCCTCTATTATCTTGATTAGGGAAAACATTTGTAAGAAGGAGGATCTCTCAAGACAAGGTTAGTCAAGAAACAAAGGGAAAACATCTACAAGAAGGAGGATCTCTCAAGACAAGGTTAGTTAAGAAACAAAGATATGCTTTGAATACATTGATTGAAAGGATTATTCATTTGATGATATATTACTAACTTTGTTATGACTAGTTGTATTGAATCTTAGTGATTCTTGTTAGGGTTGAAGTGATAAGGTCTAAAATCCCTGAACCTTTGAAGTCTTAGTAATGATGGGTTTGCTATGTTTCTACATTGGAACACTAGCTCATTACAGTTTGGTGGAATGTGTAAGGAAGACCCCTATATTGTCTTAGAAATTGTTTCCTTTGGTATATGTGTGTTTGTCTAACCAAAACCTAGTGTAATCAAGATGGTTATGTGTCTAACTCTTATTGATATTTGTGAAGTTGGGTTTAACTAATGCATGATATGAAATTCATGTGCATGATGATGAAATATAGGCTTATATGGATATGTCATTTTGGTTGAAATCCTAGGTTGGTCTAGGTCATATGTATTATTGTTGTTGGTAATATGATATGCTTATATATGGTTATGAATTCCTAGATATGTGTGTGGACCTAGTCATTGATGGTCATAATTCTTAGTGTTGGAAATAATACTGAGAGGTGGGGTGAATCAGTGTTATCAAATCAAACACTTTTTCTTTTCCATACTCAGATTCATATACACTACTTCAGTGAAGGGAACCTGTGTGTACACGCAATTGTGTCTAATGCAACTAGCGTATATCTAGTAAACTTATGATCCATTAAATGTTGATCTTTAGTTAGTGCATCAGAACTTTTATTAACCATATGAACAGTAAACAGGTGCAGTAAAATAAAATAGACCATCACACACAAGAATCACACATAAACACCATGATGTAAGGTGGAAACCCAATGTGGGTGAAAACCACCTGCTGCAAGTCGTCTCTATCTTCTTTTTAGTAAGAAACTTCTTTTAAAAATATTTCTGTACTGGTGCAGTCTTATACCAGTCCACAGGCTTCTACCTGCAGAAGGCTACAACCTTCTATCGTTCTCTAGCTTCTCCTAGAAGGGAGCTGCAACCCCCTTAGCTCTTGTACTAGCCAATCCTTCTACTAGTATGTAGGTGACAGCCTACTGAATGCTCCAACCTTCACTCGTTTTCTAGCTACTACTGGAAGGGAGCTACCACCCCCTTAGCTCTTGTATTGGCTGATGTATTAGTATGTAGGTGCCGACCTACAGAAGGCTACAACCTTCTCTTTCTTCCTCCAGGTACCACATTTCATAAATTTTCAGATTGGATACTCTTGAAGCACAACACCGTAATCTGAAGGCCACGTTTCATCCAATTTTCATATTGGACCCATCAATATCATTGAAGCACAAAATCACTCAACACTAGCATCATCAATCTTTTAATCGCCCAATACTGAATCACTGAAACCCTGTCAACAAACTGCAGTCACCATAACATAGAGTAGAACACAAAACTCTGCAACAACATTCAGATCTAACTATATCATCAAAAATCATGCATCAGATTTCACACGCTACTTGGAAGAGCCGAACCAGCATGTATACGCAACTTCACCAAAGCGAACCGGCATATATGTCATTAATTACTTACTTATAACTTGTTGCACTTCCTGACTTCAGAAATACCTAGATCATTACATATACAAGGATAATATGTGTGTTAACAACCAGATCTAGTCCATCAGATCACATAAATATAAGTCATTATGATCCTGATCCATTATTAGATCTCATCCATCAACACTGAAGCTAAACACAATCAACCAAAATGAATATGCAGAATACTGACACCAGTAAACGTCATCAGAACTCATCAACAACCAGAACCACCTATAACTTCAAACATCATAGCTCATATGGTATACGCTACTTAGATGTATCTAACTTGCATACGTACACACTTTTATCATAGTCAACTAGCGTATACATCTGTAAATATTCATTCATGATTTACAGCTATTCCAAACTTGAGTTATACCTAGATCATAATATTTACAGAACATTACATGCATCAGTATACAGATCTAGACTAAACAATATCAAACCGTATAGAGATGATTCATTCCAAGCCATTAGATCCCAATCTATCCTTAGATCTTGTTCTCCATCAACTGCTGAGATTCCTCCTTAGCTCAGATTGAGCAAGGCATCATGAACCCATAACTTGCATACTGGATCTCATACTTCATCAAATATTTGAGACTTACTTAATGCAATTTCCTAATGATCTTCTTCTCCTTTTATAGTCTTAGGCCTTACTCAATACCATGGTCCAAAACCATTTAGAACCAATACTAGGGACCCAATACCTGGGTTCAACTCTTCGGACGCAATACTAAGGACCAAATACCATGGATCCAAAACTTAGTTTTCCAACATGTACATGCCTTTCCTTGCATGAAAGTGCATGTGTACGATATATGCGCCTTTGTATATAGTGATCGTGCATGTATACACTACTTGGTATATAGCGAACTTGCATATATATGCGACTTGGTATATAGTGAACCTGCGTGTGTACATGACTTGGTATATAGTGAACTTGCATATGTACGCGAGTTGGTATATAGTGAACCTGCGTATATACTTTTCTTTCTTCATTCTTTGTAGTTTGATCATAAATTCTTTGCTACTGACCTGTTGCACTATGATCTGTCATCTGTGTGAGTTGTCATCAAGGACAACACTTGTATCATAATGCCAAAAATCTCCCCCTTTGGACTTGATGGCAAAGCTAACTTGCCATACTGAGAACTGTCATCTTAATGAGTTGTCATTGTACATTACATCTGAACTGATTCCTTTGAGCTGCCTTGCATCCCATGTGTTCTGTCACATCTGATCTCTCTTCTATAGATTCATCTAATTATATATAAGTGGGATGATCTGCTACAAGTGGGTTGCCATCAAGTACAATACATGCATCATATTGCCAACAATCTCCCCCTTTGGACTTGATGGAAACAACCATACCAAGTCACTCTCCCCCTTTGACATTAAGGGAAAAGGGTGAACCAAGATATTCTCTTCCTTGATATACATTCTGTTGTCCATACTCCCCCTGAGTACCTGCTGAAGTTTCTTATTGAGCTCCCCCTTTGTATATGATAAGATGTACCAATCCATCCATGCTCCCTCTGAGTACATGCAAAAATCTCTACTCTGCTGAAGTGTGTTGTTCATGCTCCCCCTGACTGTAAGCAAGGTCTGTAAAAAGATGTTCTACAAGAAGAACATGACTCTATACATCATAAAGGCTCATACATACATAAATCTCCCAACCAAGTGGGGATATACCAATATTGACTCATCCACCCAACCAAGTGGGATACGCCAAAATCTTATACATGATAAAATAAGAACATTACATCATCCATCCCAGGCATAGTGGGGAAACAAGATAGGTTGTTACATGACATTGATAATAAAATAAATACATGACATAGAGACTACATATGATAGTCATTAGCAAGTATCATTCGCACTCTATGATCTGCTCCATAGGCATCTATCTACCGCATCTAGATCAACAACCTGTATATGTCCATTAGTGTAGAAGCCATCAACCTGTAAGAAGGTATATATGCATATAGATATCAACTCATCCTTTTCAACATTATCATAGACTTCCATGACAAAATAATTCACATTATATCATATGTGAAAAACACCATAGTCATCTCATCATCATCAAGATCTACATGATCTTATATACCATCCATGTATCATCACTCGGAAACATCCCTCGTTTGCATCAATCAATCATATGTAAGCATCAAAATATCATCATATAGGTAAGAACTCATAATCATCATGTCTCCAACAATGAAACTTTGAGTAATCATTCATGTATCCAACACTATGTATCAAGACTTCTTGATATCATCAACAACAACAATCGTCATCCATGTGAGCACCAAGAACTATAGGAATCCTACATCATAACTATATTATATGTTGACAACAGCATATGAGTGACTTATCATCAAGTAATGAAGTTGTGCATTCAAGCTTTGTACTTCTCCTTATCCTTATGTAAACACCATATATGCATCGTCAGATAATCAACCTCAAAACTGATCTGAACACTAACTATGTAACCCCAAGAATCATATGAGATTTTGTCATGGACAACTCATAGCAAGATGTATCATATGCATCATCACCAAGGAATACTAACCATAATGCCAACAATGCATTATTAAAAGCATATGCTCCCCCTGAACCTGTGCCATCTGTTCACTATCAAATATGATCATGCATATATCAACAAGAAGTATCAAGGCATCATCATCATTAATTTAGGATCAAAACACTTTTAAACATCTTACAAGTATCAAGACATTTTCACACATCATCAGCAGATTGTAACCATTATCAAACAGAGCAAATAATGGACTGAATCATATCAAACCCTTTTTCCTGATCCTGTCCCTACTACTTTTCCTCAAACTAACATATATACGACTATGTAGTAACTAACTCGCGTATATACGCAAATTTTCTTCATGAAACTTGTGTATGAGATTTAGAACACTGAAGTTTCACACTTTTAGCTCCTTCTGAGTCTGTTATGTCTGTACATTGTTTTGTGCCATATTTTTCTGACTGTACTTCCTTCTTCTTCCATATCTTCAAGTGTGATTATGTTTTCTCCTTTCGGTATGGTGCCTGTACTTCATTCCCGCATTCCTTAGCTATATGTCCAAGCTTGTTACATGCATAACATCTCATATGTTTCATATTCCTTCTGTAGAAATCAACAGCTTTGTGACCAAAAATATTGCAAGAAAAACAATATCCCTTAAAGTACCTAGAACGTGAGGAGATTTCTGTGTGATGGTCTCGAACCATTCTACTTCTACATCTGGCTGCAACATGTCCAATATTATGACATACATAATATTCAACATTATTCATCGAAGGAGTAAAAGTTTTTCTTTGAAAAAATTCTTTCCTTGGCTATTGATGGGGTTGTCCTCTCATCTCCTTGTTGATTATTTTATATTTCTCATTAGAGTTCCTTGCCTCTCCTTGCAAGCTAGATTCAGATTCATAAAAACCAAGGCTAGTTTTGATAGTAGGAGACCTTTGGCTACTAAGAATATAACCCAAGATCTTAGTACTATCTTGAAATCGTAAGAGCTTATCCTTTTCTTCTAATTTATCATTTAGAATATTTACCTCAACCTAATGTTGTTCTTCCTTTTTAAGATACTGCTTCTTCATGTTTTCTTTAGCTTTTCTTCCTTCTTCCAACTGATGTTTTAATTAAAGAAGTTTTTTTTCTTGTTTTTCAAGAGCATGGACTAGTTCTTTATTTTGCTTATTTGATTCTCCAAGATCTTCTTTTATCGAGAGGATCGTAGCTTCAAGACTTTTATAGTAACTGGATCTATCTCTGAGTTTCTTGATTGTTGTCCTCATTTCATTGACTTCATTTCTTAATGATGTCACTTCATCCTGCAACTTTTGACATCGATCTTCCTTGTTAAGAGTGATGAACTTTCCCTAGGTTAAGAGTGAGCTTGAATGAAAGGAATATCCCTGGGATAAGAGGATGGTTGAGAATATTCCTTGTATAGGAATGATTATATCCTCTTTATTTAATAGGGGGTGACAGATATGATTCTTTGCTTCATGTGTCATGCACTAGACTAGGACTAACAACCATAAGTTTTAGTGAAGGCCATGAGTAGGACAAGGAAACTGGAGAATGAATTTTGAGATGTCACTGAAAGAAGGAAAGTAGGATCTGATTGAAGAATATGTTGTTGCATATGAAGCATGAAGGAAAAAATATGATTGAGGAATCTCTTGTCAAATATTCGGTTTATATTCCTACTATGGAAAGTTGATAGGCAACATCTATTGTGTGAAACACCCCATAGGTTTGCATTTGATTATGCACATGTGAACTTATATTTTTTATTGGGGTTGTGTTTGTACAGGTGAATCTATCAAATAATTTGATAGCATTCTAGTAACCAATTAGTTTGATTGGAAAATATTGGTCATTCTTGATCTACTGGATCAAGGGGTGTTGAGGCTTTGTGAGTAAATCATTGCCCGAGAAGACATTTGGCTGACACCTTGTGTCGATGTTTGAATCCTGAAGTTGGAAAGGTGGTGTTGATTATTGAGCTCTATTTTGGATACACACATAGATTTTTGGGTTGATTCTTAGAAAGTAAGCTTGAGGATACCTAAGGGGGCTGAAACCTTGAGTCCATCTTAGTCCCACTTGGATAGATTTCCTTGGTTAGGAATCTAGTCCATGGCATTATGGTGCCTAAACTATTGCGTGACTGGTTGGATAGATTGCCCTGGTAAGGAATCTAGTCCATGGAATTTCGGTGCCTAAAGTTCTTCATGGTTCATATAGTTTGTGATCTTCCATTGTATTTATACATTATGAATACCTCCCTAGTTAAGAGGGAGTGTTAGAAAATGTAACTATGTCCAGTCTTCAATAATGTACTTGAGTCATTATGTAATGTACTTGTCAAAAGATTACATAAAATAAATATTATTGTTATTATTATTGTGACTTATTAAGGCATGACTTTCATGCTTGGAGATATCAACTGGGTTGGTGGGGGTCAGGCTGTGTCAACCTTTCAACTCGGTGTAACTATTTCAAACCAAATTTTGATTGGAAGCTAGCCCTTCCAATCTAAGAGGGCTTTCTCAATATTTTTTTAAAAATATACCTGTCTCAATCTGGTTTTCTATGTGATTTTTCAGGTGAAAGAGTGTGAGGGCAACCACCATTGTGCATGGAGTTAGTCAAAGAAAAAAAAATGAACAATGGTGTTTTATGGAAACTAAGGCATCTTTGATTTACTAAGGTGGATAAGGGAATTCCTAGTGATCACAAAAAATTGAAGGAAGTTGGAGTTGATTGACATATTTCCAAGTAATCAATAAACTGTGAAAACTAATAACAAAGGAGCATGATAGAATATGATTGAAACAAAACAAAATATGTTGCAACTGATATTTCTATTAACTGAAAATAATACAACAATGGTTCTCACATCATTGATCCCCCTTTGCAGAGTAAAAAATCTACCTATTTATAAAGAAATATCTCTTTACATAATCTGCCACTTGGGCTAGATTCAATCAACAACTATGATATCTTAAAACCTTAAGCCTTCTAAGGGATTCTCTGTTACAACATAGTTCGAATACAAATGGGAGTTGTCTGAACATAGCCTATCTAACAATTACAATTATTTAGGAAAATCAAATTGTTGTAGCGTGGCACTGTATTTGTGGAAACTCAAACATCTAGCACTTCAAAATCTTGTTGTGTTGTTTATGGTAAAATGTGTTGAAAGTGCCTCGTTGTCTCTGTGTCTTTTTGTCTCTTTGTTTTACTGCCTTCTGTGTCTTGTTTCCCTATGTTGTTTGTGCTCTATTTAATGACCATGATGTTGAAGAAATGTTGAAAAACATCCTAGTTGTCTCACAGAGAGGAAGTGGAATAGATACTTTAATGTTCGTTGATCTGGGTCGTTGATCTGGGTGTCTTCAATTTGGGTCATTGATGCTTGCCTTTTTACATCACAATCACAACACGAGAGAGGGTCCTCTTAACATTGATTGATAGTAATTTACCGATTTTACGGACGTGACGGTTTATAAAATGCATAACATAAAAAATTGCATCCGGGGAGGGTTATCACGGATCACAATTGCAAGTTGGAAAGGATTTCAAGAGTAGTAATTTTGACTATGCGATCATGGATTGTGATATTGCAATTAGTGGGAGAAGGGCTATCACAATCTCTGGAGAGGAGGAATATCACAATTAATGGGCGGAACAATATCACAATCGGTGAGTAGAGTGGTAACGGGACATGGATATAATAATCAATGGAAGACATGTGATATCGCAATTGGTTGGGGGAAGGTTATGCGATATCGCACTCGATGGTGAGAAAGTGCGATATTGGTGAAAGAAAGAATTTGTGATTTGTGATAAATCAATCGCAAGTGGGTGAGGGACACAACTGATATGGTTTTGCATAAGAGAAAAGCTTGATTGTGATATAAACTATGGGTCTTAGCCTTTTAAAAGGCTTCGACATGTTATAAAGTATTTCAAAAGGGAATGGGTCACGACTAGAGTTTGGAAAAGGATTACGATTAGAGTTGGAAATGTGGCTAGAGTTAGAAATGGGTTACGACTAGAGTTGGAATGCATTACGGCTAGAGTTGAAAGACAAGATGAAATGGGATGAGAATATGGGAATATTGGAATTTCTCCAAAACAATTAGAATAGACCTGTCCTTCCTTCTTTAATCTTCAAACGCGAAGCACAACAACCTCTTTCAGAAAAACAACAAATAGATGTAAATATTAGTGGTGGAAAACCTTAACTAATAAAACCAAAATCTATTTTAGTGAGTTGTCATGGATAACACTTGGGTCACCATGTTTTAGGTGAAAGTACCCATTGAGGAATTCTAGGATTTATTCTAAGTCCGTAGAGTCATTGTACATTTAAAGAGACCCTTCTTGGGATTTTGAATCATGTAAGAAGGTTAAGTATTGAGTCAAATATGAATTATGTAATCTCCACTCCATGTCGGTCTAAGAGAAGATCAAGTCAGCCTAAGACCCTATTCGACCCCACAAGAACCCTATAAAAGGAACGTCATCAAATTCATTTGGATCATCATTCTCTCATCAAGTTCAAATTCTCTTGTAGCCGGGAAAAGGTGTGAAGTCTATTTTTGGGAAGTTGAAGTGAATGCGAGTTTTGGGAAGTCTAAGAAGACAAGGAAAATCGAAACTTGGGTGTCTCTCTATCTCTCTGTTTCATGCCCTAGATTGGGAGATCAAAGTTTTTCCAAGTTCCACTATTGTAAGAAGCTACCAGTTGCCACAAGTTATTGCATAATCAAAGTTGCTAGGAAAAGGTCAAAATTTTGGGAGGCTGGCTTTATGTGGAGGGAAGTTCTAGTCTTGGTCTAGGGTGAAGAGTCTCAAAGAATACTATTGAAAGGAAGAATTATCTTGACTGGGTTTTCCCCTCGTGGGGGATTTTTCCCTAGCATGTGCCTACATCTGGTGTATATTGTTTTATGTGCTTCTGTTGTTGGAAATTGCTTGATGAACTGAAGAAAGAATATATAAAGAATAATAATAACAAGAAACATCACAAGTAATTATCAAGATCAAGAAAATATTTTCTGCCTGTTCGATTTTCTAATACTACTTACACCTAAGATAATCCATGCTCTTCAAGTTCTTCATCTGATGAGTTAACTTCTTAATTGACACAAGGCGGTGAGATTATCCATGATGAAAATGGAAACAATCAAATCATTGAGTACTCTTTCCATCCCTCATAATCTCTTCTCTTGCATGAATACAAATCTCCAAACTAGCTGCTCATGATATTTCTCTAATTCATACATCTTCTAGTTTGCAATCATATGAATATTTCAACTTGATTAATCTAGTTGTTGAAGTTGAAAAATATGGTCAAGTTAGTGAAAGAGATGGTTGTCATCCAGTGATCCATGGTCTTATTGAAACCAGTGGTAGAAGCTATCCTCACACCATGCACGATCTAGTTCAATCTCTAGGACGAGATTTTACAATCCTTGAAAGTTTTAGGACTTTCAAGGGTGTTGAGGCACTTCAACTTTTGTTGATGGTTATGTCAGGATCTCATGACTCGAGCAAGCCCCTTGAACTAAGTCAGATCCAATTTCTCTCACACAATCCTTCTCTTTGCATGGTTTCACTCGACATAAAATTCTTTTTGAAAGATGTTTTGTATTTCAAATATAATCTTTCAAATTTTCAAGATTTTATTTCTAATCTAATTCAAGAATATTTTTTAGTTGATTCATCTTCATGCAAATCTCTTGCATCAAACTTGGGTTTAGAATGTGCATCTCTCATAAAGCCATGGAAATGTGAAGTTGATCATCTCAAAGACCATCTATGGCCGAAGGAATCATATATATCAAATTTATTTCATGATGAACAACTCTTGTTTTTTCTTGTGAACATCATATCATGAATCTTATACTTCATCGCACCTGCAATCCTCTTAAGCGCGAATGAATGCATGAGTTATTGTGCGAATAAAATTCTTCCTCATTCACTATGTCTTGACTTGTTTCATGTGTTTATTGTGCTAACATTCTTTTTAATTCTTTTTGATGATTATGATGTCTGTATAGTTTGTCATGAGTTACAGGAAAATGTATTATCACATTCAGCATGTGAGGAAGTAGATCTATTGTTCAGAACATTTACAGAGTTGTTCAAATTGGTTTATCTTTGTTAATTATAAAATGTGAACGTGATGCTTTAATCAACCCATATGATCATGATTATGTCTCTAACGACTGTCATTCAACTTACTATTTTCCCATTATCACATCCAATGACATTTGTTTTACATCCTTTGATCTGTATGGTTTAACATCTCACCATCTAGGCACTTGTAAAGCTATTAAGGCACCTCTGCACTTATCGATGGTTATTTCAAGTCCTGATTTTCTTAACATGCTTGCTGAATATGATCAGATTTATTTCCCCTCACACGATTCTCACTGCAATCCCATGCCTCTAATTGAACATGCATCATTTCAAAGATTTCAAGGTTTTCAAGAGGATTTTCATGAATTTTACTATCCAATCACTGAATGGATGGAGAAATCTTACATGGCAAGCTCTGTCACAAATAACAAGTTTCGATCTTTCCTCGCACTTGCTAAGAAATTCAGTGTAGATAGAGATACATTTACAAGAAACTTCCAAGGTTTCTTGATTGATGGTTTTCATAAAAAAGGTAAGATTGTAAACTCATTAGAAGTAGTGGCTATGGACTATCTTTCTGCTGACAGGAAAGACCTTCAATTTTTTGTTCAATCTATTCAAGTTCTTATTACTTTATATATGTTTTAATTTCTTATATCTTTGTGGATGCAGGTTGGGAAAAACTATAGTGGTTACATTGGAAATTTCATTATACGTGACCCTGACCTTCTAGTTATTAGGTTAGGAGTTAGATTAGCTGCATTCTAGTTTCCCCTATCTTACACTCATTTTGCACTTGTTATCTTTAGTCTTTATTGCATTTTCATACTTATGTCTCACATCATGTTTGGTTTTTCCTCCTTTGGTTTATGCTTTGGTTTCACTTTCTTGTCATGTCATGTATTTTCCTTTTCATTTTGTTGATAAGAATTTCCATGAAAGGTGTACTATTCGGGATCGAAAGACAATGTGGAAAAAGATAGACAGACTTTGTGACACTACAAAATTTGGCTAACTCTTTGTCCTTCTTCCTTGTCTTGGTCAAAATTTTTGGTTGATCATGTTTTGATAGAAAATACAATTCTTGAATTAGGAAAGCCTTGTGTCGAACCATGATCTCCATGTCTATTATGGAAATGTCATGCCTACACTCGTGTCTTTATGTTTCAGTGCTTTCAAATTGATCCAACCAAGTAGAAAAAGACAAGGGGGAAATATGAACGATAAAACCAATATCTGAGCTCTTATATATGCTTCTCTAAAGGCACAACCTCTTCTGCTCTCAGTAAATCAGGACCCCTCTTTCGCTCACAAAATGAATAAGTCCCTATGCATAGTCCTATTTAAATATATAAATAAAGGTGAAAGAAGAGAAAGGTTTCATGCACAGAGAGGTGAAGCAATAAAATTATTCGGAGTATTTTTCAGGCTCATTGGCAACGGAGAAATGTTTGTGTTTTTGTAGTGACTCCATTGGGGTACTTTCCAGGCCTGCTAGTAGCAAAGAAACACTAGAGACGAAAAACTATACTATGAAAATCTAAAGCTCGCGAACTTCATTATGCTATCCTGATTCGAAACATTATGTGATCGTTGATCTTATGTTTGCGTTTAAATGAGTAAAGGAATGAAGGGGATTATGTTTATGAATAGGGTATGTGGGGAAGCCATGGTAATCTGAATGATGAATCAATACTTCATCAAGAAATAGACCCTGCATGAAATAATTGATCAAGGCAAAGAAGCTGGATTTCTACTAGTGTGTCGCTAAGTGTTGTCCCTACGACAAATAGCCTAAAAAATTTTGCCTACACTTGAATTTTGGAGCCTATTATGGATCATGTCATCATTCATTTCATAGTCACTTCTTGGTTAGTTGATGCTTTTGAGATCCCGTCTTGGATTAGAAGTATCAAGGGTACTTTCTCACACATGATCAATTTGAAACAAGTTAATGATCACATTCTTTTAAGCATGCTTGAAAAAGCATATAATGGTCCATCAAGACTATGCCTTTGCGATGTCCAATCCATGTCGACAATCAATGTGCACTGACATTGACATTTTCTCACTTCTAGCTGTGTGTGTACTTCTATTTCAGTGAGTTTTGAAAACTATCACTTTCACGTACCTTTGTTTTCGCGAGATTCATTTTCATGTTTTTGGCTATTTATTTTTCTTTCTTTCATTCTAATTAGTGTCGTTTTCATGTTATCTCACTCTAACATGTGTTTCTTTCACAGTCATTCGTATATCACAAGTGTCGTTCACAATTTAGCACTTGCCATATTATAGCATGTTGAGTGTCACACAATGTACATAAGCTTGTTTTAGTGGTTACAAGAGGTTCTCATTATGTAAATGAGTTGATATTACCATGTAAACCTCCGTCACACTAATTCCCAAAGTTTTAAGAACTATCACACAAGTATTGTCATGGTCGTCACAAAGTGTATCTTTAGTGTCGCACTTGTCACAAGTTGTTGTAAAGGTTGTTGCACTAAGGGAAGTATGTCGTTAATGTGTTCTAGATGATCTATGTTGTGTTTTAAAAAACTCTAAGTGTGTTATCATAGTCAAGTCCTATCACTATTCACATCAGTTTCACTGATCCCACACACAGCCAAATTTTGGAAAGTTCCTAGAAACTTAGCCTCATCCGATCTTCCTGAACTGCAAATTGCATAGTGCCAGCCCTCATGATACAACCACACCTCTTGAAATTGTGCAATGCGTAGTTCCTACCTTCCAGGACTGCGCACTACGTAGTTTCCGTGCACAAGCCCAAGCCTTGGCCTCCAAAATTATGTAATTCAGCCCTCCTGCCTAGCCCCAATTATGCAATGTGTAGTATATGAGCTCAAGTCTCAACCTTGAGCTCTTAAAATATGCCATTGTGCAATCAATAGGTCTGACCTACCTCAGAGAACTGCACAGTTGATAGAAATAGTGAAAAACCTTGCTACCTAACTCACTGAGCCTAAAAAATGCATAATCTACCTACACAGTCCAGCCTGAAATGCGCATTGTGCAGTCTCAAGGCTCAAGCCTAAGACATGAGCTCTTGAATTGTGTAATTGAGTCATCACATGTGTTCTTATGTCTTCCAAAACTACATAATGGGAAAAATATTTGTTCAATCCCTCAGCCTGACTCCCTGAGCTCCCCAAATGCACAATATTTTTGCTCATTCCAAGCCTGAACTTTACATTGCGCAGTCTCAACACTCAATCCTTACCCTTGACTATTTGAGTTGTACAACTGCGTAGTCACTAAGCCTCTCCCTCAGCCTACCACCCAGTTCTGGCTCAATTAGTGTATCATCATGCAACATCTTAGACTAGGGGCTTATTAGACTGATTCCATCTTGTCATGAGTGAATTGAAAATATAGGAACTCTATCATGCTATGGAAAGTTTATGAATAACGAGATGGAGAAGGAAGACATGTTAGAAGACACATAAGGAGTTGATGAGATAAGATGATCATCATAAAAGAAGATGAAGGAACATTGGATTACAAGAGAAGACCAAAGATCAGGACTGCATGAAGAGTCCATCTAATTCACAACCCTTTGAAGGGTAGATATGAAGAACAAAACATATCTCTCATGAAGAGGAATTATTGGACACATCTCTTATTGAAGACAAAAATAAAGAAGTAGCAAGAAGGACAACTTGGCACTGCCACATCATGATGCAATCCATGTCATTAATGCCATGGTATGTACTCTCATGAGTCATCATATGCCACATCATTATTGTGGATTATGTAATTATCTATTCAAAATGTATTCTAAAGTTGAATTCCAAAGGAGACATTCAAAACGTGAAGATTCATGTAAAGTTAAAAATTCATAGGAAGTCAAACAATCATGGGGTAAGTCAAAGAGTCATGGGTGAAGCATCACCTCTTTGTTATAAATACACCCTTATTGTATGAGAAAAAGACTTTTCACCTTGGCTCCTCCCGCAAGGCATTAGAGAGACAAGCTAGTTCGTTTGGGGAGCAAGGGGTGGCTCCAACACTTCATTATTGGAGCTAGTGGTGTTCATTGTATACATGTTTCTTGGGACTTTTAATTAATATTAGAAGCCATGGGCAAGACGTTCTTCATGCATGGAATATGAATACTTATAAGACTATTCTGTGGATGTTTGTAATTCATGTTTTCTTTCATTTGTGTTAAAATAGTTGAACTATTTTGGTTATTTTAGTACTTATCATATTGAGAATGTCTTGTAATGGTTGCTATTGTTGTCACTTCCTTGTGGACTATTCCACAGGATATTAAACAAATCTTTCTAGTTTATAATGGTTGCAATGATCATCAGATCTTTGTGGACTATGTCGTTGGATGTTATACAAATAATTTGTGTGTGTGTGTGTCTACTAAGGTGGTACTATTTGTTAGGATATTCCGACACATAGGAAATAGTTAAGTTCAACTTGGTCTAGTATAGAGTTAGTTATAGAGTTAGGTAAAGTGTGTTTCTTTACCATTGTACATTTTGTAACTTACAATCCGACGGTCACGATATGTAGTGATCCGACGGATCATTCTCTCCTTGGTATTACCGACACTTAATCCGTGGCTTGACACCCGATTGGTCCATGAATTCTATTTAAAGCACATGGAGGGTCATTTGTAGGTTCACTGTGCATGAGAGAAGCTTATGTAATTTTCATTCTTTTATTAATAAATTGCCTGTAGTAGCCCCGTTGGCGCAGGCCGTGGACTGTTTCCCTCTCTGAGGGTTTTAACCACGTCAAAATACTGGTGTATTGATCTGTGATCTGTTTGTGAGCGGTGTCCTTTTCGTGTTCTGTCTGAGGAACTTACCCTGTAAATTCCTACATGGTATCAGAGCTTGGACCTAGGTTCGATTCCCCTGAGCTGCGTTTGAGGGGGGGTGTTGGAAAAATCACCGCACCTCTATGGAATCTGTAATTTCCACCTTGGGGATCCTAGTTATTGGGTTGTAATGTTTACCAACACCTACGGGTTTTGGTGTAACGACAAACCTCCACATGGTATCAGAGCTATTTGAGGGCTGCGTCCGTTGGTGATCCAAATCTGAAGCCGGTAGAACTGCATGCGGCTGTCGTTTCCTAGATCTACTGTTTCTGACTACTTTCGGGCCGAGAGGACTGCTTTGTTGTGTT
>APFE031358915.1:0-12262 GCA_000404065.3 Pinus taeda
AATATCATGTAGAGAATATCTAGCTCTATCAAGCATGTAGGGATTCTTTGTACTGAAGATTATATGATATAGGGTAGATATGAAATATTCAACAATATTCTCATACATTCCCCTATATCCTATATTCCACAAACTCTTAAAATAGATTTTCACATGTAGTTATTGATTAGAACTCCATTTCAAACCAAGTCCCTCAAAATCACATTTTTCACACACAACATCTAATAGGTAAGATTCCATATAGAATTTTTAATGCTCCCTCTTTGGTGGATTCCTTGCTACTCTGGTATTAGAATTTATGGAGGATGCCAACATATTTTCCCATTTGAATATGGTCCTTTTAGTGGAACATGGATGAATTAAGGGAACCCAACTTTCGTGAAAGTTCTCCATATTTGATTTTCCATACAACCTACATAACATATATTCTAGCATTTGATAGACCTTTCTAAATGATTTGGTCTTATAAATACCATATTATCTACCTAAAATTGCTTGGTTCTTGCCACCAACACTTCAAAATATCTTTAGCTGATCCATCAAAGTTAGCCAACCATCAGGTGTTGAATGCATCTTGAGGTTTGGGCAACTTGTAATGATTTTCTATGTCAAATGATATGAATGATGCCATTGATTCTTCCTAATCATTTTTTATTTTAAATGGTTCCTCTTCAGTATGCTAAAGAACCCATTCTATAGTCTTTTCACAAGGGCCTAGAGGGTGTGACACAACTTTATGTAGCTAGGAATTCTTCACATTAATGTAGACCTAGAAATATTCTTCATCTTGTGGGATGTCTTTCCTAGAGAACTTCAAGTATATATCACCACAAGTCATCTCTATCATATTGTCAATGTAGCATGAGGTGTCTATGTACATGGGTAGTTTAGGATGACTATCGACACCTCCTTCTACACTTATTTATTCTCCTAGAACTTTTGCCAAATCCTCTTATAATGGGTGGTTCCATTTCACTAAAAGAGGAGGATATGATGAGACAATCTAAATCAATAATTCCTAACATCTCTAAAATATTTATTAGTGAAACAAAAAGTTAGATTATTCCAAATCTAATTACTTATTACAAATCCACAAAGAAAAAACACAATGGTTTAAGTTGTAATTCGAAAGGGAAAGGTTAGCTTCAAAACATATAAGCATAGTCTAAGGATATTATAGTCACACATCCAAATCCTATCTTAGTCACAAATCCAAGTTCTATATTAGTCTTAGATAAGATTCTAGTCTAGTTGCAGACTGAGATTCTAGCCTAGTCATAGATTAAGATTCTAGCAAAGTTGCAGATTGAGATTCTAATGTCAATGAGGTTTGCAAATGTGACTTGTGATTTCACAAGTGATGACACCCATACAAGTAATGAATCAAATTTCTAGATTGCAAGGGATATGCGTATCTATTGAAATTGTGACTTGCTAGTTAGGATGAGGGTGAATCACTTATTCATGGATGGAAAAAAATGGCATGAAGACTAATATTGTGCTATACAATCGGGTGACAATAATATAAGTGACCAACATGAATTCAAATTGTGGACATGCTCTTAGAAGGCATAATGTGGAAATAAAAGAGCTTGTGAGGCTTTGGTTGATACCAAAATACTTATCCGATGAGATGAATACATCAAAAAAAGGGAAAAGTGTGACGGTTTGGGAAAAAAATACAAGGTATGAAAGTCGAGTAGGGATTGGAAAGGCTTATGAAAGAGCACAATTTATATGTTTAAGGGAGAAACTAAGAAGATCCATATCACTTCTAAGCATAGAGAGGAATTGTAGAAACAACGTAAGAGTTTGTAAGTATTCGAGGGCATATGATAGTTGAATCGATTGGGTGCCCTAAGAATGAGTCAAAACAAAATGATTAGCAACAAATGCATTACTTACTAGGCTGAGCCGCAATCACAATCTCTAGCTAAATAAATGGCTCGCTTGTCCAAGGATGACATGCACAATGAAATGAGAAAGGGGGCATTTTCATTATATAACCAAAGCTCACATGTGAGGAAGTCACAATGGAGAATTGCGACTAGATTAAGTCACATGCGACAAGTCTAGGCCATATTTTTAGATTACGATGAGGGGAATAACTAGTTGCAAGTTGCAAGTTGGGGTCATAGAAGAAATTGGATAGATTATTAGCCACTATATTTGTGATTTGCAACTTGGGGGGTTAGCTCTATAGTCTTGGTCGTAAGTCATTACTCTAGAAGATAGGTAGCGTATCACTACAAGTTGCGAATGCGAATTGAAACTAATGACAAAACGCATAAGTATTTAAAGGCTTATATCTAATATTGCAAGGATGTCATGGAATTAGAACCAAATCAATGGAGGGGTGAAGTTTTAGGGATTCATAGGAAAAATTCGAAGAAAGTGCTAAGTAGTGGGGTGGGGCTCCAAGTTTTGAAAGCATAAAAAATTTTGGGTTGTTGTAGTAGCTATAACAATTGGAAATTTACAGGTAGGACCCCATAATCTATGTTTAACACTTACTTAAGGTGAATTCTAATCTCCCAGAAGTATTTTCTTAGAATTATGGATCCCACTAGTCTTGTTATTCATCCCCGATCATGGTGTAGTCTCTCTTTCACTTTGATATTATTGCTTCCAACATGCTTTATTAGTTAGGAGTCGACACTAATGGCTTCAATAGGGGATCAATATAGTGAATATGTGAGCTAAAAATGTTCATAATTTAGTATGAGTCTCTGGTGTTGCTTTGATGCCAATGAGCATCCATAGCCCCGATGGAGTCACTCAAGAAATCATAAGGATTGCTTCGCTTCTAGTGAGCATCCATAGCCCCAACTAAGTTGCTTGTATCACCTCTCTATGAAGGTAACCTTTCTTATGCCTTTACCCATTTTATATGAATTTATTTTGATGCAATTCACATATTTGGGAGTTCATTATACCAAGGTGGATGAGGGATCCTAAATTATTTTATGACCATAGAGGTTGTTTCTTGTGTTTTAGAGACATTAAGATTTATTGAAATGGGTTTTCCTACCTCCTATTTTCTCTTTTTCCCTTCTATAACCATTAGGTCAACATGAATTTAACACCATTGAATTATAGCCAATTTGGGTAGCAGAGATCCTATTAAGGTTGTGGTGTGTTCTATTTGACTAGAGTTCTCCAAATAATCAGAGTGATAGTTTCCTTTTGAAAATCATTGAATTCAGAAAGATGTTCGAGACTAAGTAGTGTGAAGAGATCTAATGTAAGCCAATGGTTGAGTAGTTGCCATAATCTCTTTAAAACATTCGAATTATTAATAGTGTTCCAAGGAATTTTATTTATATACAAGGTATTTATTTATGTACAAAGACTTGTGGTTGAAAATGAAAATCAAATTCATAAGGAAATTGTAACACCCTCCTCCCACATATACCCAAGTAACCGGCCAACCAGGGTAAACATGTGACAAGAAGTTACTATGATATGATTCAACCTCATAAATCACCTTAAGGAAGTGGAACTGATGGAAACACACCATACATACCTTCCACATCAGTAACAAGACTCTTAAGAACCATCCCAACCTCTCAGGTAACCAGCCCTTGAGTCCCACTAATTGTTTTACCAATTAACCCCAAAAATATCTCATGATATGGGCATGTTAGTGTCTAGAGGACTCTGGACACTCCCACAACATGGCATGCTAGTGAATAGGGACTATTTTTCTTAGTTTTGTGCCAACATCCCTGGGATTTGAGCCACTTTTTTGGGCCTAGAGCCCAAGTTACTACCCATAATTCAATGAAACTTCTATCTCCATGATTTACATAATAACGAGTCTTTCAAATCATAAACTGACTCTAGGACTAAGCTTGAGCATCCCCAATCAGGACCAACATTTGTCAAACACTTGTCATCAATGCAATCTATAGGAAATGAATACAAGACAAAGCATAAATGACTGATAAATCATATGAGACTTGACAAGAAGGATCACCACTCTCTTCCCTTAATTGTTTTGACGTCAATTAGGTATTTCATCCATTATCCTTTAAGTTACAAGTAAATACATGAAATAACCATGAAAATAACCAATCATATAACCATGCTGATAACCAACATTAAACCATGAAAATAACAATCAGATAACAACCATTAAATCCACATATGAATAAGTACAAAAGAAAGAGAACTTAGATTTTATTAAACATAGGAAAATTCGAGTAGGTTCAAGACTTTCATGTAGCAGCCGACCATAAACATGGCTAAACCAAATATTTCTTTCCATCAGTCACCCCCGTGCCATATTCCAAGCATGAATGTGGGATCTCATGGATAAGACAATCCAAAAACAACCAAGGGAATCTAAAGGTTAAATCACCTCCACCCTCACCAAATCGTGATCTCACCAAAACTGACATCGAGATCAAAAAACTAAACCGAGCTACGAATGCCTCCAGACTCCATCATTATCCTTGAGGAATTTTTTGTTTCCTTATCTCTGAGGCTTTACCGCAATCCACACTAGATCACTAGGCTCTAAAGCGAGACTCCACCATTAGGCTTTACCATGTATCCCGCCAAAACCAGTCAAGGGATTCTTAAGATTTTGGGATTTTCCTAAGACCACCTTCGCCCAAGATTCCAAAACCATACGGCAACTCCAAAGCTTAAAACAGAGAAAAAAATCCCATCACACCATGGCTATTCGTAAAAAATCAAGGTTAGGTTGAAAACCACTGTCATAACCTGACAAAAGCATGCCACCGAAAGTAAGAGAACCATACACCAACATGCAAAGCCATGAATGTTAAAACCAACTAGTAAATCACACATGCAATATGTTACCTGCAAGTATTCCTGCTGAAGCTGCTTGATCCTGCTCTTCCTTTCTTAATCCTTGGTTTCCTTCTTTTCCTTCCTTGCTCCAAGGCTATAATGCTCCAAGAAAACTTTAAGTGTCCAAGATTGAGAGAGAGAGAGAGAATAATGAGAAAGCTACAAAAAAGAACTGGCAAAAGGTTACAAACTGATCCTTAAAAGCCTTTTTATCAATTAGGACTCTATTTTCTTCATTTTCCATTATTTTCCTTCAATTTCCTCCTCACATGAAACCTGTGACCTTTCACCTTACTTTTCTCCTAATTTCCTTTATTTTCATAAATAAATGTGCCAAAAATGCCTTTTTTCGTTTTAATGCATTTTCCAATTTCCCTTAGCCATAAACACATATAGAGATGATCACAAGGATACCTTTGCCTAACATTCATATTGGAATATGTGTCCCTTAACCATGGTATTATTTTGCCTTTATTAAATTTTATTACATGGAATTTTCACCAGGGCTATTACAGAACCCTCCCCCTTGGGGAACACCATCCTTGGTGTTAAACTACACCAAGACCTTAACAAAATTACTGAAAAACAAACATACTTCCTGTGGAGCTTTATAATTTATCTCATTGCAATATTTATAATGAATCACCTGCTCAAAAGCAAAGCATCATGACAACATTACAAGATAAAAACCATGCCACTTATTGGATCTTTATAACTTAGCTCATGGTGGTATTTACATCCATATACATATACACATATACCAAAACATCAGCAAAAAATATGCCAAACATATATCAAACATCAAACCCAAACTACTTTTCCTCCATTGGCAAACAAAGAAGGATACATGACCCGCATATGATCCACCATCTCCCATGTAGCTTCTTTAGGCCTAAAGTGTTTCCAATACACTTTAAATTACTCTATGGCTTTATTCCTGAGCACGAGATTCTTCCACTGCAATATGCACTGAGGATCTGATTAGAATTATTTGTCTTGGTCCACCTGCAATACGAACTAATCAATAACATGATCAACATCCTTTATATACCTTTTAAGCAATTAAACATGGAAAACATTGTGGGCTTTCACTGTTGGAGGCAATGCAAGTTGATAAGCCATTGGTTCAATCCTCTCAAGGGTCTTAAAAGGCCCACAATACAATGGTGCCAACTTGGCACATGATCCAATCCTCAAAGAGCTATTCTTGGGCTTGATGCACGTATACACATGTTCCACAACCTCAAACTCCTTGAATGCCCTATACTGATCTGCATAAATCTTCTACCTATCTTGTGTTGCCTTTAGATTCTTCTTTATAACTTGCATTTACTATTCCATGTATGCCAACATATCCGGTCCATTACGTACCTTGTTCACTAGATCACTCAAGCTTATGGGAGTATTACAACTCCACCCATAAAATTCCTTGAAAGGACTCATCCTCAATGACTCCTAATAACAATTTTTGTATGAAAACGCGACCAATGGAAGATACTCCTCCCATGTTCTATGTTGGTGCATCACATACATTATCAACATATCCTCCAAGATCCTATTGATCCTCTATGTCTGTCCATTTGTCTGCGGATGATAAGCTACATTGAAGGTTAAATCTATAACCAAACGTGCAAATAGGTACTTCCAAAACTTGGAAGTGAACTTCACATCCATGTCTAACAAAATCTTCTTCAGAACACCATGTAATCTTATGATCTCCCTAATGCAAAATTGTGCCACCTCACTAGCTGAATATGTAGTCTTCAATGGAATGAAGTGAGCTACCTTGCCCAACCTATCAACACCAACCATAATAGAAGCATGATCTCTCACTATCCTTGGAAGACTTGTAATGAAATCCATGGAAATGACCTCCCATTTCCATTCTAAAATTACAATAGGTTGTAGTATACCACCTAGACGCTTACATTTTGCCTTCACTCACAGGCAATCCCAACACCTAGCCATGAATTCTACCACTTCCTTCTTGAGATTTGGCCAATAGTAGAACTTCTTCACCGAGAATGCTGCTGCTCCCTTCAACTGAACAAACAAATCATCAATCCTTGGAAATGGGTACCTGTTCTTGATCACTGCCTTGTTTAACTTCTTGTAATCAATGCACACTCTGAGAGTACCATCCTTCTTCTTTACAAACGACATTGGTGAACTCCAAGGTGATACACTTAGCCTAATTTATCCCTTGTCAAGAATATCCTTTAATTGCAATTTCAACTCTACTAGCTCTGGAGTGATCATCCTGTAAAGTGCCTTCGATGATGGTGTTGTTGCTGGCACCAAATCAATAGAGAAATATACTTCCCTATGAGGGGGTAAATCTGGAATCTTTATTAGAAACACATCCTGGTACTGCTGGTACACATGGCACCTCTTGAATATTTCTACAGCCTCAACATCCCTACCCTTGTCACTAGAGATACATACTGCAAACATCACACAACCTTTTCTGTAGCTACGCTTAGCTTGCATAGCGGTAACCATCCTCACTGATGTAAGATTATTCTTTCACTGCAACAATTTCTTTTCCACATTATCAACCACACAATCAATAGCTTTGTTGAAGAAATCCACTTTGGTCATATGAAGGTACAACCAGTCCATACCAAAAGGCATACTATATGATCCCAATGGTAGTACATTCAAATGTGTTGATGTAGACATATCATTTAACTCAAATGCACAATCTCTTACCCAATGGTGAACTCTCTTCTTTGTACCTGTAGCCAACTATACCAACCAAGATTCTGCATGCACTTTTTTCTCAAACCACACTTATCCACCAAGTCAGGATTAATATAACTATAATTAGATCCAGGATCAATCAAAATAGAAACAACTTGATCACAAATCTTATAGTCCATATAAATGATAGATTCTTGATGATCCGCCTACCTATTGTCCATAGTTGCATAGAGCTGAGGAATGCTATGACCAGCATCACCAACTGTATGCACCTCCTGAGCACTATAAATTTGGGGTCTACCACCTTGATATTATGAACAACCCCTCTTATTATGATCCTTTCCACATATCCAATACTGCAACGGTGCTCTGCCGTCGGCTCTATTCTACTGTTCTCCATGTCCCTTCTCAGTGGTATTGAACTTCTTGTAAGGGGTTGCATTTTATTTCTCACCTTCATCTTGAGGTCTTCCTCACTTTGGTGTCCATTTTTATTTAACTTTCTCATTTCCTTTCAAGTAATGTATATGCTCAACTTTGTTCTTCGATTGCTCATAACAATGTTTTAGCTTTCGGATGGCCTTCTCCAATGATCTAGGCTCATCGAACTCAATCCGGTCTCTGTATGCTACTGGAAGTCCACTAATAAATCTCTAAACCTTGGCCTTCTCCTCCCTAAGGTAAGGCACATATATCAAAAACTCCAATAACCTATTAATATACACATCATCTATCATGGAACACATCTGCAACTCATAAAACTTCTTAGCTCTGTAATCACAGTACCTTTTCGACAAATACTTCTACATGAAGAGACTTTAAAACTCGTTCTAGGTCAAGTCATCTCCCCGAATGCCTTTAACATTCTTCACATCTTCCCACCAAATGTATGCTTTACCTTTGGGGCTGAATGTGACTATCTTTGCTTTCATGTTTTCTAAACAGTCATGCAATCTAAATAAGTTCCTCATACCAAGAAACCATGCCTATGCATCCTATGATTTATTCATCTCTCCATCGAATTTAGGTGGTTTTTCTTTATTAAAATAATCCGGTAAATATCCCTTGTCACTCCTTCTATAAGGATGATGATGGTGACAATCATAATTCCTGTCAAAAATAGAACTAGAATAATACTTATGTCTATGACCCCTCCTATCTAGAGTATCCAAGCTATACTCACCATGAGAATTGATGCCATATGCCCCATTAGTTCTGTCATCCTACTCATGGCTGATCCGAGGGGGTCCATATTGCTGTAATTGTGACAAACTCTAAGGTAACATTGCATTTACCTCTAGTTGTTTCTCATGTGCCTGCATGATTATGTCATTGTCTACATTACAACTCCTTATTTATGCCTTTAAGATTCTTAGTGTCTCTTCCAAATCAAAAGAGTACCCAACACCACACTGCTCATGTGATCCATAAAGAGAGTCTTAGGAACTGTAGTATACCATCTTGCTAGTCATATTTGTTATTATTCCTGCAAGGATATCATGTCAACTAAACCAAATCACAATAAACCAACGTACCTTATTATACTTAGGGGAGGATACCTTGTTTGCAAGATCAACCAATTAAAATGATATATGTACAACATAATCATGACAACATATAGAAGTATAACACATAAGCATGTAACCATATATCCATCATTCTAAGTGGAGACTAGTCATCAATGCATGACCATATCATCTACACAGACCATGATCTCATGCATGACAACAATAACCATATCATTGTACACTGACAATATGAAAGCATAAACAACATGTAACTAATCATACACCCATGATGAAATACTTCACACAACAACATATTCCTTCACATGACAACATCACTACAACCATGCCCAACACCATGCATGCAATAAGCATTCAAGGATGACTGACACAAGTGCAACTGACATGAATGCATGACCACACACATAGGCCATCTAGTTCGAGGGGTGAACCATGCTTTGATAGCACTTTGTAACACCATCTCCCACATCTACCCAAGTAACTTTCCAACTGGGATAAACATGTGATGAGAATTTACTACGATATGATTTGAACTCCTAAATCACCTTAAGGAAGTGGAATCGATAGAAGCACACCATGCAAAACTTCCACATTAGTAACAATACCCTCAAGAACTATCCCAACCTCTCAGGTAACCAGCCCCTGAGTCCCACTGATTTTTTGACCAATTATCCCCCAGACTTTCCCGTGCTATGGGCATGCCAGTGTCTACAGGGCTCTGGAAACTCCCACAACATGGCATGCCAGTGTCTAGGGACTATTTTGTTAAGCATTGTGCCAACGACCCCAGGATTTGAGCCAATTTTTAAGGCCGAGAGCTCAGGGCACTGCCCAAAATTCAATGACACTTCCAAACTCCACGATCTACATAATAACAAGTCTTACAAATCATAAACTGACTCCAAGACTAAGCCTGACCATCCCAGTTGAGACTGAAATTTTGTCAAACACTTGGCATCAATGCAATCTATAGGAAATGAATACAAGATAGAGCATAAATTACTGATAAATGATATGAGACTTGACAAGAAGGATCACCACCTCCTTAACTCTTTTGACATCAATTAGGTCTCGCATCCATTTTCCTTTCAATTACAAGTAAATACATGAAATAACTATTAGAATAATGAGTCATATAACCATGCTTATATACAACATTAAACCATGAAAATAACAATGATATAACAACAATTAAATCCACATATTAATAAGTACAAAAGCAAGAGAACTTAGCTTTTATTAAACATAGGCAAATTTGATTAGGTTCAAGACTTCCACGTACCACTCGACTGTAGACATGGATGAACCAAATATTTCTTTTAGCTAGTCAATCTCGTGCTAGGATCTTTTAGCTAGGATCTCATGGATAAGCCAAGCCAAAAACAACCAAGGGAATCTCGAGGTTAAACCACCTCCACCCTCACCAAATCGTGATCTCACTAAAACTAACATCGAGATCACAAAACCAAACCGAGCTAGGAATGCCTCCGAACTCCATCACTATCCTTGAGGAATTTTCCATCTCCTTGTCTCTCAGGATTTACCGCAATCGAAACCAGATCACTAAGCCCTTAACTAAGACACCAGTCTCTTAGGCTTTCCCACAATCCACACCGGGTCACTAGGCTCTAAATCGAGACTCTACACTAAGGGTTTTATGTGTATCCTTCCATAACTAGCCAAGTGATTCGTAGGCCTTTGGGATTTTCCTAAGACCATCTCCGCCATTGATTCTGAAACCATCCAGAAGTTCCAAAGCTCAAAAATGGGAAAAAAACCCCATTACACTATGGATATCCGAAAAAGGGCAAGGCTAGGATGAAAACCACTGTCATAACCCAACATATCCATGCCATGGACATCAAGAGAACCATACACTAACATGCAAAGCCACGCATATCAAAACTAGCTAGGAAACCACACATGCAATATGTTACCTAAAAGTATTCCTGCTGAGGCTGCTTGATCCTGCTTTTCCTTGCCTAATCCTTGCTTTCCTTCCTTTCCTTTTGCTTGCTTTTCCTTCCTTTCTCCAAGGCCAGAATGCTCCAAGAAAACTCTAAGTGTCCAAGAGTGAGAGAGAGAGAGAGAGAGAATAAAGAGAGAGCTCCAAAAATGAACTAACAAAAGGTTACAAACTGATCCTCAGAACCCTTTTTATCAATTAGGCCTCTATTTTCTTCATTTTCCATTTTTTTCCTTCAATTTCCTCCTCACATGCAACCTATGACCTTTCACCTTACTTTTCTCCTAATTTCCTTTATTTTCATAAATAAATGTGCCAAAAATGCCTTTTTTCCTTTTAATTCCTTTGCCAATTTCCCTTAGCCATAAACACATCCAATGATGTCCACTAGAATACCTTTGGCCAACATTCAACTTGGAATAAGTGTCCCTTAACTATGGTCTTATTTTTCCTTTATTAACTTTTATTACATGGAATTTTCACCAAGGCTATTACATAAATTAAAACAAACAAAATACATGAAATGAAATATGGCATAAAAGTAATATATACAAAAGGGATAGTAGCTGCAAAAGTTCCTAATGGAAATAGAACTTCAGATCTTGGCCATTCACGGGAAGGGATTCAATATTCTCATCTAAAGTTTGTAAATGGTAAGTATGTATGCCAAGTTTCTCTTGGATTTGATAGGGACCGATCCATAGAGATTGGAACTTGGTGTGGTTACCCTTATCTTCATGGGATTTATCCCACTCCAAGATAAGTTATCCCACACTCAACTCCCTATCACCTATAGATGTTTTGTTGAACCATATTTTGACATGCTTTTGATGTGAGGAAATTTTTTCTGAGGGCTTTTCCCTTTCTTTCTCTCAACTTTAAAAGAGTGTTAATTCTACTTTTCATAATTAGACATGACCTACCATCAGACTCTTGAGATAACTATAAATCAAGAAGGTATAGATTGGTTAACATGATTGCTTCCTTTTCGTATACAAGGAAGTAAGGAGAAGTATCAAGAAAACGGTTGGGAGTAACACAAATAGGTCCAAAGTGTTGGAGATAATACTAAGGGAGCGAGGGTGAATTAGTATTAGCAAATCACTAAATTTTTCATTTCCATACTTAGATTCATATACGGTACTTCAATTAAGGGAACCAGCATGTACACACAATTGTGTTTAATGCAACTAGTGTATATTCAGTAAACTTATGATTCAATTAATCCATTATATGTTGATATTTA
>APFE031358922.1:0-13900 GCA_000404065.3 Pinus taeda
TATGAAAGCAATCATAGGGATGAAATAGAACAATGAATGGATGGAAGTTGATTCCTAGGGCCTATTCACCAGAGAGACTCAATTATATGGCTTACTTGCTTGAGAAGCGAGGTGATGGGCTCTCTAGAAAGGGCCAATAGGATGCTTGAGCCTAGGTTTAGAGGATATGCCTTGACAATGTTGGTTTGTGTAGCTTGGGAGGTACTCCAAGCACTAGGTTTCAGGGTTTGGAGGGAAAAGTGCCACAAGGGTCCCTTGTGGGCTTGGAACCCAAGGATGGGGTTTTGCACCCAATCGTGTTTGGGGAAATTCCGGCAGGACATTTCTACATGTGATGGCATGAGATGATAGAGGGTGGAAAAGGAGAATACAACTCTTCAAGAATCGTCGAATTCCAAGTTGTAGAAGTGGAGGAATAAATTTTTGAAGTTGACAAAAAATTATTGGTTTTCAAGTCGTGTAGGCTTGAAATAAAATTTCTCCAATAGATGTGTCTCTTCACTAATTCATGGAACCCCTCATTTGGATAGAAATAGAGGTTCTTTTAATGTGTTTTAGAGCATCCATTTCTGCAACATCTTCTCTAGAAAAGAGATTCGATCGAGGAAGGAACAGTCAAGCCCTAGACGCAACAAGAGAAGGACACCACAGGGAGGTCGAGGATTGTTTTTGGGCTGGAATAGGGGTCTGAGTTTTCTATGATGAGGGTCGAGAAGGTTCACTGTTAGGCTGAGTTCCTAAGGGGGAAAAATTCTGTTGTTGGCAGATTGTTTGGGCACTATTTTGGAGGTCAGTGCTACAGGGGTGTTGTTGTGCTAGGCCCACAGGCCATAGCACACAACTAGGGTTGCGTAGGAGGTATTTAAAGGTAGATACCCATCCTGGATTGCAATGTGGCTAAGGAGGAGGTCATCAAGGGTGTGTCGTAGCCCTTAAAGGGCTTGTTTGTTGACTGTGTGGTGGATTTACGGTTGCAGCAAGTGCCCTAACTAGGACTGTCACAAACAGCTAAGTGCAAACATATGTGCAACAGTGTTTTGGAGCGTTAGGTCATGCATTGACCAAATTGGATTAGTTTGACTTGCAGCCTGTGGGAGCCAATTTGGAGGCTTGTTTGAGTGACCATAAGCCTTCATCGGTGCAGATTCCACAGTGATTGGATTGGGTTCCATTGATCTAATTGGAGGGTAGTGTGTTGGCTACCCAAAGTAGCCCTATAGCAGGATATAAGAAGGACAGTGTTAGGTGCATGAATGGGTGAAGTTTGCAGTATTATGACTAGCTCTTTAATGGATGAAAGAGGCCACTAGAAGGCAGATTGGAGATCGGGAATTCACCAACCTAGAGAGCAAATTTATGAGCCTATGTACAAGCAGCAGAAGTGACATGCAATAGTGTTAGGTGGCAGCCCACCTAAAGTCTCTATGCGTAGTCGCCTTGATGGACTAGGGTAGTACTAGTGAGTAATATGGAAGTGAAGGATCGATAGGATTATGTTGATTTCGGGTAGCATCGGATGTACTCTAGCCATGCAAATTGGTGTAGAGGCTAAAGCACATGATATCTCCAAGACCTAGAAATGGTTTGGGTAGATTCTAACCAATTTGGGAGATATTAAAATAATTAATATTTTTAATGGAGTTCCCAAGTCTAAATTTAGGAAAAATAAAATATTAATGGGTTTTAATATAAAATTAGGTTAGAAGGTTCCAAAAGTCATGGATCAAGTCAAATCTAATCTTAGTCGTTGATTAGAGATTTAATCTCAGTTGATGGAGGACCAACAGGAAAAGTATAAGAAGAGGCTTGAGGGTCAGTTGGAGAACGCACTGAGAGAGACCAGTCAATTCGATTTTTGGAGCGGGGTTAGCTAGGAAATTCGAATTAGTGGTCTGGAGAGTAGCAGGAGGAAGCAAGTACAGAACAGAGAGTCGAGAACAACACCAGGGGAATAGCGAAGAGGTTGGAGAGGTAGACAGGGAGCCTCTCAGACAAACGTAAAGATTGCAGACTGCGCAGTCACTAGAGGGCTTGCGTGGGTGACGCAGAGAGGCCCAGTGCTGACGCAGAGAGGCAGGGGCTAATGCAGAGGGTCTGCGAGCAACGCAGAGGTCATCCAGGATGACGTTGAGACTGGGGGAAGCGCTGAAGAATTTTCCCTCTGTTGGGTAAGCTAGTTTGGCACCTAGTTGTACTAAAGAATTGTTGACTAATAAAATCCTCCCTTGCTGCATCGGTTTTCCCACATTGGGTTTTTCCGGGGACTAATTGTCCAAAATATTTGTGTTGATGTGTTAATTCTTGTGCATGTGTTTGTTTCTGTATTATGATGTGATATCTGCAACATAATTTATTTTAATGTTTACTGAAGGATTTTTTTAAATAACTTATCGGGAAATAAGTAGGTAAAATAAATCAGTTGTTCCAGTGATAGAATTTTCACATGGTATCAGAGCAAGTAATCAGAGACAAGAAGGGAAAATCAATTATGGGTCAAGACCATGATGCATAGGCATCTACGTTAGGAGACTGCACAGATTTTCAGAAAATTGCACAAGGGAAAGTGATTTCGATTTCTCTATGTTGGTTTCCAGGCTGGAAGAAGAAGTGTCTTGTGTGACTAGCTCTGCATCATCAGAGGTATGGTATATAGATAGTGGGGCCTCTTGGCATATGACAGGAATCTGAGAATGTTTCTCAGATTATCGAGAGGAGAAGATGAACTTTCAGATCACCATGGGGAACAAGGCAAAATGTACTCTAGTAGGGAGGGGTAACATAGTTTTTCAAACAGAAATGGGAGAGTGGTTCTGTGCTACCAATGTGCTGCATGTACCAAGATTGGGGATGAACTTAATTTCGATGTCGCAACTTCAAGACAAAGGCTATGACGTTTTATTCACCAAGGAGAAAGTATACATCAAACACCCGAGCTAGAAAAGGAAAGCGCAAATCAGGATCAAAAGTAACAGGTTGTACATACTACAACTAGAATCACCAATAGCACTAATAGGCAGTGATGGAGATAAGGATTTCAATGAACTATGGCACAAAAGAATGGGACATTTGCACCATGGGGCTCTAAGAATCCTTAGGAGAACTTTAATAGTTTCGGATCTTAGTACAAAACGAGATGATGTACGCAAACGATGTGCTCTAGGAAAGTATGCCAAGGCAACATTTCCGAGAAGTAAAAACAGGGCCAAGAGTGTATTAAGATTGATACACTTAGATATCTGCAGACCCATGTCCACTAAAGCTCTTAATGGTTCCGAGTACTTCCTTACCTTCATTGATGACCACTCAAGGAAAACTTGGATTTATTTTCTCAAAACTAAGGACGAGGTTTTCTGTCGATTCAAAGAGTTTAAGGCTATAGTGGAGAATCTGACTAGGAAGAAAATAAAAGTTTTGTGCTCAAATAATGTCGGAGAGTATGTCGATAAGGAATTCAATGATTTTTGCGCTAAGAAGGGCATCAGAAGAGAGTGGACAACTCTCTATAATCCAGAGCAGAATGGAGTAGCAAAAAGAAAGAACAGGACTATTGTAGAAGTAGCTAGGGCCATGATGTATGATCAGGATATGCCAAAATTCCTGTGGGTAGAAGCATGCAACACAACAGTCTATGTTCAGAATAGAACTCCTCATTGGCTATTGGACAAGATTACTCCAGAGAAATTTTTCACAGGGAAGACGCCTGAAGTCAGGCATTTCAGGATATTTGGGAGCTCAGCATATTGCCGCATACCCGAGGAAAAGAGGAAGAAGCTGGATCAAACTACAAAAAAAGGATATCTAGTGGAATATAATGAGAACGCTAAGGGATACAAAATCTATCTTCTAAGGAGTAGGAAGGTAGTAGTTCAACGAGATGTGAAGTTCATGGAAGACAGGGCTTTCAAAAAATCTCGAGAAATGCCTTCCAAGGAGCAATCAAAAGAGGAGCTGTTGGTCAAGCCTCTTCAACCAACGGAAGAAATGAACTCTTCCTCGGGTCAGGGAGAATCACAGGATGAGGAGGAGCTAACAAAAGCAGTTGTTGGCATATGAAGAACGAGCAGGGAACTTCGTCAGATTCTGCGAGATGTAGAGTTCATCGGTGCGCCAAGGAACAATAAGAGGGAGCGAAAACAACCAGATAGATATCAGGCATTAGTAGCTCAAGATGGGGAGCCTGCCAATTTTTCAGGTGGCAACTCAACATCAGGTTTGGCTGGATGCAATGGTAGAGGAGTACAACTCCATACTGGTGACGATGTTTGGGAGGTAGTGCCAAGGCCTCAAGACAGATCAGTGGTAGGTTAGACATGGATCTACAAGATCAAATACACTGCAGACGTCAGTGTTGAGAAATACAAAGCCAAGTTTGTAGCTAAGTGGTATGCTCAGAGAGAAGGAATTGACTACGAAGAGACCTTTGCCCCAGTAGCCAGGTATACATCTATTAGAACTGTGATATCTCTTGTAGCACAGATGGGGTGGGAGACTCATCAGATGGATGTCAAAATGAAATATTTGAATGGTGTGATGGAAGAAGAGGTATACGTTGAAAAACCAAAGGGCTTTGAGACACATGAGAAGAAGTCTCATGTATGCAGATTGAAGAAAGCCTTGTATGAACTGAAACAGGCACCTAGAGCGTGGTATGGACGAATCGATGGCTACTTGCAGGAAATGGGATTTGTCAAGAGTGACACAGATCCAAATCTCTACTATCTGGTTGTAGAGAATTAGCCTCTAATCTTAGTATTATATGTGGATGATCTCTTCCTGATAGGATCATCCAAGCTCATAGGGGACTGCAAGAAGAATCTAGCCACGGAGTTCTACATGAAGGATTTGGGACGAATGCATTATTTCCTGCGGTGTGAAGTTTGGCAGCAAAAGGGGGAGATCTTCCTTGGGCAAGGGAGATATGCTACAAAAATCTTGAAGAGATTTAGGATGGAGGACTGTAGACCCTTGGCTACTCCAATGATAACCAACTGGAAGAAGATTGATGCATCAGAAGACAAAGATGTTGATCCCACCTTATACAGGCAGCTCATAGGGTCCTTGATGTATCTGGTCAATACCAGGCTAGACATTTGCTATGCCATCAACACCCTCAGTCAGTTCATGGTGGAGCTGAAGAGGGCGCACTGGGCAGCAGCCAAACATGTTCTTAGGTATTTACAGAGAACAATGGATTATGGACTCTTGTACACCAGGAATAAGGAGATATCAGATTGAGTGGGTTTACTGATGGAGATTGGGTAAGAAGTTCAGTAGATCGGAAAAGTACCTATGGGCACTGTTTCAACATTGGATCAGAATGACCTCCTAGTGCAGTAGGAAACAAAAATCTGTGGCTCTGAGCTCAGCTGAGGTAGAATACATGACTGCAAGCACAACTTCATGCGAGGCCATATGGTTGAGAAAAATGCTTGTGAACCTATTCAGAAGAAAGATGGAGGTGACCAGGATCATGTGTGATAATCAGAGTTGCATCAAGCTCTCTGAGAATCTAGTGTTTCACGATCCGTCAAAGCATATTGATATCCGGTGTCACTTTGTTAGAGACTGTGTCCAATGAGGAGTTGTACAGTTGAGCTACACTCCTACAGAAGATTAGGTGGCAGACATCCTTACCAAGGCCCTTGGAAGAACCAATTTTGATTATTTCAGGCAGAGTATGGAGATGATAAAGAATCCATTTCAGTAGTAGAAATGGGTATGATGTTGCAGTGCAGTAGCAATCAACAGTAGCACGATGCAACATGATGAGAAGGAGTTTGCAGTGCAAATGCAGTGTTGGGAAGATGGACCAGCAGCAGCACGAATGCAGAGGGAGCTGCAATACAAATGTAGCAGTGGTAGTGATAGGGCCATGGGCAGCAGTACAAGATGTAGCAGTGCAGAGGATCTTGAGTAGGGAGGCTTAGTATCAACATAGGTAACGATGTCGTATGATCAAAGTAATGCTCAGTGTGGAGTATTACTAGATCACAATCCTCGCTAATAGGGAGTGTTGATTTGGCGTCGCACCAGATGTGCTCTAGCCATGAAAATTGGTGGAGAGGCTAAAGCACATGAGATCTCCAAGACCCAGAATCGTTTGGGTAGATTCTAACCGGTTTGGGAGATATTAAAATAATAATATTTTTAATGGAGTTCCTAAGTCTAAACTTAGGAAAAATAAAATATTAATGGGTATTAATATAAAACTAGGTTAGAAGGTTCCAAATGTCATGGATCAAGCCAAATCTAATCTTAGCCATTGATTAGAGATTTAATCTCGGCCTTTGGAGGACCAACAAGAAAAGTATAAGAAGAGGCTTAAGGGTTAGCTAGAGAACACACTAAGGGAGACCAGTCAGTTCAATTTTTGGAGCGGGGTTAGTTGAGAAATTCGAACTAGTGGTCTGGAGAGCAGCAAGAGGCAGCAAGTATGAAACAGAGAGGCGGGAACAACACCAGGGAAACAACAAAGAGGTTGGAGAGGCATACGTAGAGACTGCAGATTGTGCAGTCACTGGAGGGCCTATGTGGGTGATGCTGAGAGGCACAATGTTCACGCAAAGAGGCAGGGGTTGACGCAAAGGGTCTAGGAGCAACGCAGAGGTCATCTAGGCTGACGCTGAGACTGGGGGAAGTGCTGGAGAATTTTCTCTCTGTTGGGTAAGCCAGTTTGGCACCCAGTTGTACTGAAGAATTTCTGAATAATAAAATCCTACGTTGCTGCACCGATTTTCCTACATTGGGTTTTTCTGGGGACCGATTGTCCAAAATATTTGTGTCGATGTGTTAATTCTTGTGCATGTGTTTGTTTCTGTATTATGATGTGATATCTGCAACAAAATTTATTTTAATGTTTACTGAAGGATTTTCATAAATAACTTATTGGGAAATAAGTAGGTAAAATAAATCAATTGTTACAGTGATAGAATTTTCACAGATTAGGTATGACATAGAAGCTGCAGCGAAGATTGTAATTGTAACTTGTATACCATAGACTGTTGTATTATTCAGATTTGGTTTAATATAACGAAGATTGGGGTTGTACATTATTGTACAATTTGTTAAAAACTGTGTTTATTTCTACATGTGTGATTTACTACTTTATATTTCCATTGTGCAAAGTAGTTTATGGTTGAGATTCTTAGTTTGGTAGCATCAATGATTTGAAGACTCTAACCTAGACCCAAGGTCATGGAAACTCAACATGGTATCAGAGCGTGTCTGAGATACTTTGGAAGTAAGTAAATCAGAGTTGTGCGCAACAAAGTATAGGGTAGGAGGGAGTTGGCCACATTATAAGTGAAGGGATCACTACAATGTCGAAGGTGAAGACAGGTCTTCGGTATAGACAGGTTGGAAGGATTGTCCAACTATACTCCTTGGAAGGAAATGATCAATTTGGTCTTGCAGGTCAATAAGATCTGGGATTTTTTCAAGAAAGATCAAGAAGCCAAACGACCCTAAGGAGCTGGAAATATGGGATGATTTGGATGCAAGGGCAAGAATCATCATAGATGGTGTGAAGGATACCCTAATACCATTTGCCCGGGAAGAAAAATGCACATGAAATGTGGACGGATCTTCATGTGAAAATTCCTACACTGAAGGAACCCCTACTGCAACAAATCTGAATCTACTTCACCTACTTGATTTTTTAAATTACATTCATCAAGTTATTCTTCTGAATACTAAAGCAAATTACTTCTGTAGCCTACACTAATTAAATATTTGATCTCATGAAATAGAAAACAGAGCAAAGAACAAGATACATAGGACACACTTATTTTTGGACACAATAGTCCCCAGAAAAAACCCAATGCGGGAAAACAGGTGCAACAATTATGAGGGTTTATTGTTATGCAGGAGAAATATCTGAGTACAAATATAGGATGTTCATCTAACTATCCTTTACAGAGAAAATACTGGCGGAAAATCTAAGTGGGTTTTACCTCACTTCACCTGGAAGAATTTCAGCTGATCTGGCACAAGACTGGATAACCCTGGCTATTTCTGCACTGGCCCTGCGTCAGTTCTGTGTTACCTCTTTTTCCCCTTTGCATCAACTCTCTCGGCTGTTCGGCAGTTCCCGACAATTCTTGTTGTTCCAATAGTTCTAGATTATGCGTGACAGGTAGCTTTTCTGCTCTGCACAGGCCCTCTTGGTTCTGTGTTAGGATTGTGTGGGCCCAGACTGGCCCAACGTCATCTCTCCCGGGTATTGCACTGCCACTGCAAGCTGTCTCAGCCTCTCTATTATGTATTCTCTGAAAACTCCTCCCAGATTCTCTCTGCCCCTTAGCTACAAGATCTCCCCAATCAATTTCCCTCTTGAGAACTTCTCACCTCAGAAAATCGATTTCCTCAATCTCTCTGTGTGTGTTTCCAAATGAACCCCAAGCCTCCATTTTATACTTTTCCTGTTGAGTCTTCAACGACCTAGATTAAGTCTCTAATTAATGGCTAAGATTAAAGCATGACTTGATCCACCTTCTAGATCATTCTCACCCATATTTTGATTAACACCCATTAATATTTTAATTTCCTTAAGTTTAGACTTAGGAACTCCATTAAAAATATTAATTATTTTAATAAAATATAATCCAGGTGGAATTTCACCAAACAGTTTCTGGGTTCTTTAGAACTCATGTGTCTTAGCGTCTCCACCAAATTTCAAAGCTAGAGCACTTCCGATGCTAACAAAAACTAACACTCCCTCTTAGCGAGGAAAGTGCTCTAGCAACAATGTTGCTCTATTTCTGAAGCACCTCCTTTCTGCACTATTTTTGCCACCAACACTGCGCTGATGCTGCTACAGTACTGCTACCAATGACACTGCCACGGCCACTACTGCATTTTTACTACAACTTCCTCTCAGACGCTGCATCTGTTATGTTGCTAGCACTGCCACTGCTAACATTGCATCCGTACTGCAACTCAGTTGCTGAGAGAAGCAACTGAAAAAACATCCAAAACTCGCTGAACTTAATTGTATTCAACATGATAAAATGAATGTTGGAATCTGACTACTGTTGGTTTTGACCCTCTAAATCCTTTGCTCTGCCACTGACTTCTGCTCTATGCCAACTGCACTCCTACCAACCTTGCTTAGCGTTGATCAGTCTCTACTCCCCAACAACTGTATCTGTCCTCCAAACACTCAATTGCATCATCTGACGTTAAGTCCATATTGCTACTGCTGAATCTTGGGCTCTTGTAACAAGGAATTGATCGAAGAGGTGGACTCCTCAAGGATCCATCCCACATGTAGTCCTCCCGACTACAGCTCAATATTGCCCCATCTCCCTCCTGGATATGTGTGGACACTCATGGCAATCTCATCCTCGTCAATCTTTGCTAAAGCAGTCTTAGGATCATGTTTGTCATCCTTGTCCTTCTTCTTCAAAGGACACTGGGATGCATAGTGGCCCATATTGCCACAACTGAAACATTTCACCTTCGAAATGTCCTCCTTTCGCTTCGGCTTTTGTTGTCCCTTTGATGCTAGAGCTGCGTTCTCCTCCTCCTCCTTCCTCTTTGTGCCACTCCCACTGTTGCCATTGAGGTTGACCTTCACTAGGTCCCTCCTTAAGTCCTCCTATTGAAGAGTCGCCCACATCTCCTCCCATGAAGGTAGTTTTTCTCTGCCCAATATGCTTTGGACAAAAACTTGCCATTCATCCGAGACTCCATTCAGGGCTATCCTCACCATCAAGGTTGGCTGAGGAGTCGACCCCATTATAGCAAGTTGGCCTCTAGTGTCCTAAAGACGTTGAAGATAGAGGTTCACCCCTTCTCCTTTCTGCATCAAAGTCCACTGCAACTTCTGCTCTAAATACATCTTCCATTGTTCGGAAGAGCCTTCATATAGAGAAGACAAGGCTTCCCACATCTCTCGGGTTGTATCCTTGCCATGCAAGTGTGAAACCACATGAACTCCATAAAGAATGAGCCCCTTTTCCTTCACTTACTCGGCTTTGTACTTCTTCTTTTGATCATTGTTAGCAGGAACAACTATAACACTTTTGATGTAGGCCTCGAGATTATATTCCTCTAGAAGAGCTAAGATTCTGGTCTTCCATATGACATAGTTGGAGGCTCCGTGCAACTTGTCTTGATTTCTAAGCTCATTCGAAGCCATCTCACCAAACTGTCGAACTGACTCCTCTAGTCACTTCTTAGCACTGCTCAGTTTCTCAGCAAGTGAAAAATTCGAACTTTCGAGCGGAAAGTTCTTTGAGGAGAAAATTTCCCTTCTATGTGTCTTCGTTATTTTCCAGCAGTGTTAGGTCCCTATACTACTAATGTAACCCCTTATTGTTATTAGTGCAACCCCTTATTGTATTATTGTGCCCATATAATCCCCATGTTGTTATTATTATGCCCCATAGAAGCCCACTATTGTTATTGTTGTGCCCATACAATATTATTGCTATGTAGGCTCTGATTGTATTGGGACCCCTTAGAATCCTACATATGGAAAGGTCTTGTCATTTGTATCATCCAAGAATTGTTCATTTGTTTAATTTAAAGGAGGTTTCCCCCTCGAAGAGGCTGATTTTGAAGTCATTGATCTATATTTTCCATCTTTTTGTGAGTTGGTTTCATAACATTTGGTATCAAAGCTTTGGATTCTAGGGTTTCGTTGCTCTAAAGAGGTCATCGTGTAATTTGCACTATAACTTTTTCTGTACAAAGTTTCAGAAGCTAAAACAAAAACCCATTTGAGTCGAAATCGTTCTAAACCTCGGCTCCGAATTTCAGATATTTTCTCGCTACATTTTCAGAGACATGATCTGAGGAAGTTAGGGTTTTTGCAAGCTCCAAAATTCCAACTCAAACAGGTCATTGTGGCATTCTCGCTATAATTTTTTTTCTACGAAGGTTCAGACTCTAAAATTAAAACCCATTTGAGCTAAGATTTTGGTGAATTTCGGGGCTGAATTTCAGATCTTGGTTCGCTATATTTTCGAAGATACAGTCCAAGACATTTAGGGTTGTTGTAGGCTCCCGAATTACATCCCAAACAGGTGACCTTGGGAAAATCATCATAACGTTCTCTTTGAGCATCAAATTGAAATTTCATAAGAAGTTACAGAAATAGGATGGACTGTACTTTTCTATGTATTGTTTTCAGGTTTGAAGGTCGAAACAGTGACAGATGCCACTTCGTACAAGTTTGCTCTACTGAAAAAGTATATAATCAGGTCATCTTGGGAGATTGGGCATAACTCTTTCTTGGAGAATCTAATTTCGATCAAACTAGTGGCATTGGAAAGAGGACGCAAAGAGCTACTGCAAGTCACAATTTCAGACCATGGAGATTCGAAATTTCAAAGATACAACAAATTCAAGATTGAGCTGCTAAAAGCAAGAAAAAGAATGAGTCGAATCAAGAAAATAGAAACACATAATAAGCAAAATTGGAGGGGCGATTTGAAGAATGTGATCGAAGATATGATCAATAAGATAAATGGTATCAAAGAAAAATTGAATGGCAACTTGGAAGATTTGAAGAAATACATGGAAGGTTTGAAGGAAGGTGGGACAAAGTCACTACAAGAAAGGCTTCCTAATGCCGAAAACATAGTAGAGGAAACTCATGATGAGAACAAAAGAAATGTTAATCATGATTTCATAGACTTTAACATTGAATTGAAGACCCACCATATTCCAAATATAGATAGGAGGAAATTTGATGGAAGGGATCCGGTAACTTGGATAATACAGATGGAGCAATATTTTGATCTACATGATGTGCCACTGCCACAAAAGGTACATATTGCATCTTTATATTTAGAACCGAATCAGTTTGTATGGTATAGAGGGATTTGTTCTCGTAAAAAAATTGTCACCTAGTCAATTTTCACGGAGAAAATGATAGCACATTATCAGGATACAAATAGCAACACCTTCTTTAGCCAATTGATAAATCTCAAACAAAAGGGTTCAATGGCAGAGCACATTGAGGACTTTCAAAAATTGAATATAAGGGTAAATCATATTCCAGAGAATAATAGGATTGAAGTCTTCATGGGGACTTTAAGTGATAACATCCAACTTGAGGTTCTCCTTTGGGAATCTGATTCATTGGAGAAAGCATAAAGGTTGGCAAGAAAAATTGAAAGCAAAATTATGGGAACAACAAAGCCTACCACTCATAACTATAAAAATGGAAGTGTTGTTGCTCCTAGCCTTGCACTAACTACAAGGTTGACACCACAACAATTGGAAGAAAAAAGAGCAAAAGAGCTTTGTCACAATTGTGATAAAAAAATACACTAAAGGTCATAAGTGTGCTGAGAATAAATTAATTTACACAGATGGGGAAGAGAAGCAAGAAAATGAACAAGAAACGTCAAAAGAAGAGAATATACACCAGGAACCAATCCCAGAGAAAGAAGAAATGAATCTGACAATATCTTGTAATGCATTGACAGGAATTACCACTCCTCAAACTCTCAAGATAGAAGGACATATCAAGAAGAAAAAGGTAACAGTGTTGATTGATTCGGGTAGTACCCATAATTTTATTCATTGTAAGATAGCCAAGGAATTGAATTGCTTCCTATATCCAACCCCAGAGTGTCAAGTAATGGTTGCAAATGGACGAACCATAAATTGCTTTGGAATGTGCCATAATATCAAGCTATCCATGGGAAAATATGTCTTGAATAGTCCAATGCTTTCCATTCCAATGGGTGGTGCAGATGTTGTATTAGGAGTCCAATGGCTACAATCTTTGGGTGTGATAGCTTTTAATTTTCTAGAACTTTTCTTGAATTATTTTTGGGAAGCAAAGAATATTGAATTAAGGGGTATCGCAGGGAAACTGGGAAAGATAATCAGCTCTAACAGCATGACAAAGCTTTTAAAGAAAGAACAACGGGGCGTAATTGCACAATTATGTTGACTATAGGTTCCCACATCAAAATCATTTATTTCTCCAGATCTCCAAAATGTTTTGGACAATCATTCCAAAGTATTTGAGACTCCCAAAGGCCTCCCACCCATTGTGATCATGATCATGCTATTCATTTGATTGCAAGAAGTGTTCCCCCAAACATCAGGCCTTACAGATATCCATATGCCACAAAGAGTGAAATTGAATGTATGGTTGCAAAAATAATTCAACCTAATCAAAGTTCTTTCTCTGCTCCAGTGGTATTATTACACAAGAAGGATGGATCATGGCGCATGTGTTCGGATTATAAGGATCTCAACAAGCTTACTATTAAAGATAAATTTCCTATTCCTGTCATTGATGAATTATTTGATGAATTACATGGAGCAATTTACTTCACCAAGTTGGATCGTCGTTCAAGATATCATCAAACCAGAATGAACACTGAGGACATTCCAAAAACAACATTTAGAACTCATGAGGGTCATTATGAATTTTTGGTCATGCCTTTTGGCCTTGCCAATGCACCTTCTACATTTCAAGGTTTGATGAATTCCATTTTCAAACCCTTAGAAAATTTGTGTTAGTATTTTTTGATGATATACTAATCTACAGAAAGTCTTGGAAGGATCAAGTTCAACATGTTGACAGGGTGCTCAAACTATTGGAGGAGAAACGATTATATGCAAAAAGCTCCAAATGTTTCTTTGGAGTACAAGAGGTGGAATATTTGGGTACTCAGTTAGCTCATAGCTCATCTTATCATCCTCATGGGAAAACTGAGATAGTGAACAAATGTTTGGAAGCATATCTTCGTTGCTTTGTTTCTGATAGACAGACACAATAGGTCAAGTGGTTGCCTCTGACTGAATGGTGGTATAACACTTCCTTCCATACTGCAACAAAAATGACCCCATTTATGGCACTTTATCGATATCATCCACCGTCCATCACATCATCTTTAAAAGAAAATTATAAGGTTCAAGCAGTGGAAGA
>APFE031358930.1:4686-21451 GCA_000404065.3 Pinus taeda
TTATATTTTTATTATCGCTTATGAATAAAATTATATTTATGCCGAAGGCGTTCTCTCTATGGCCTTTGATGTGAAAACATTTCTCACTATAGCCAATCGGTGAACTTCAATTACATCCTCCTTCGGCATATTAAATTATGACACAAGGACGACGATTTCTTGTGTTAACATTGTATGATTGTCGATTGTGATAGCTGCATGAATGCCAGTCACACCTGGGATCTGTCACCTGCACATTGGTTTCTGCACCTGGGTTCCATGTCCATCAAGAGTGAGAATAGGAACAGAACGGGGGATAGATTGACATTTAATCGTTTTTCAAAAGTAGGGTCGAGCGGAGGCGGAGTGAATTTCTTCAAGCGACCGTTGGAAGTTGCGGGAGGTATTGTGGTCACGAGTTTGAAACCGTTCCCTGTGAGCTCATATACCAACTCTCAAAAGCACAATCGGTGATTCGTGAATGTGGTAAAACTTGGAACCCAAGCGGGGCATGGACTTCTTGGCTATCTTGGATGAGCCTTTCTCACGCTCAACCATTCCTCCATTCTCAACCTATATACATGTGCTTTTTCTTCCAATTGCATAGTATATTCCTGGGGAATCAAACCATGTCCAACATCTATCGGCTCCAAATTAGAATTGCCTCATCACACAACTACGACAGGTAGGCAATAGCATTTTATCACGGAGTGTGCGCTCATCCCATTCACTTCATAGTCAGAGGAGTACGTCTGAATGACAATATTGGTTGTTTTATGTCATTTCAGGCACATCATCAAGAAGTGATGGTGTGTATCTTAAAACATGGTTGTCTTAGCATTCGTGTCTCTTTTTTGTTTCCATTGGTACATTGTGCAAGTTCACACAAAGTACTAACATCACAACAAAGTTGAAAGCCAAGCTAAAGGTTCCCTCACCGGGTTTTTTCAGAACAAATTCGTAGGTGAAATCGTCACTGCCCCCACAATGATGATGCGATTGTCTGGTTTGATTCCGAAGAGAAGTTTTCATGGCATTGGCTTCGACATTCGTTTTCACCTTTTGGTGAAATTACTAGTTATATATATATATATATATATATATATATATATATTTATATATAATATATATATATAATATATATATATATATGAACATTAACGATGATGAAATAATCACCTTTAATTTGTACATTTAATTCAAATTTATTTTCTCCTCGTGGGTAGTAGCACAATTGGTAGAAAGCATGTTACCAAGCCATTTTGTATCCAACTGATCAGAAGTTCAATCCCCTTATACATGTTTGTTGTGAAGGTAAATCGCCTATGCGGAATGAGGTGATCCCTCTAGCCCAATGAGTGGGTCTAGCAACAAACTAAACTAACTAACATACATTTTCCTAGCTTATGTTTAACAAATGCAGAGAGAAGGAGAAACCTACCTCGCTCTCATGCTAATCGCTCAATCCTTTTGAAGATGGCTTTGATTCTTTCGCTCCAGGCCTCGCTCCTTACTTGTTTTCACATTTGAGTACCTGCAAAGAACATCAAAGAGCTATGCAAGATACAAGAGCATATATGGCATACATTAAACATAAACTACTTAATAGATAAAGGAGTATTGAGCTAAAAGCATAAACATTTACACAATTATGGAAAGTGAACACCAGATGTATATATTAATAAGCTAAAAAGGGAAGCATACAACCTATGCCTTGATGTTGGAGACCTCCTTTTGATGGATGTCCAAGTCCAAGAAAAGGCTCTTGAAGCACTCCTTCTCTAAGCTAGAATGGGTAGCATGTAAGCATAATCTCAACATAGGGATGCGGCAATCAATGACCAACCATTTAGGGATGGAAGGGAGTGAATTTATAGGAAGGGAGAGGGAGATAGGGATCCACAAAATAGGGAGGAAGTTCCACATCTCAAGGGGAAAGCACATGATGATAATATCAAGAGGTCCAAATGGGAGAGCTCAACCATATCAACAACAACCAATATTTGCCTCATTGTTCTTGAAGGTTTTAGTGCACGAAGCTTATCCTCCAGTTCGGGAAAACCTACCATAAGAGATTCAGCACGAGTTTTCCTATCAAAACTCGTGCTGGCAGCGCTAGTGTATAACTGTGCAACCTACCATCTACATGGCCAGGTAGTGGAGCAAAGTGTGTTGGTGCTAAAATTTAGGTTTTTAGATGACCTTCCTCATAATGGATTTAGGGAAATTTTCCTTTGATTCTTCAGGGATATTTGGGTTTGTATATCATGATGAATATGTTGCACATTGGTCAATGTTTTGTCACTTTGGGATATGGAATCAGAAGTGAACAGGAGGTATGAAAAAATATTGTGTAACAAATTCCCCCTAAATCATGAAGGTAGAATAGGGAGTGATGGTTGAGATGCTTTAAAAATTCGTGCAAGGATGAGAAGAACACCGTTAGGAGACCTGAAAATCAAGAATATACATATACATATAAATATCTGACATCTATGATGATCATGCCTAATGATACATGAATAGGCATCTAATAATACATGAATATGTGATATGGTCACACCCATATGAATAGAAGTGATCATGTGCAAAGATCCTTGGTATGGTTGTAGCCATCCGAATAGAAAGGATCATGAATATGAACCCACGGTATGGTCGCAACCACCTGTCTAGAGGAAACATGTGTACAATCATGAATACCTCATAAACCCACGCAACCTCGACCTTATCAAACAAACTCGAGGGTCTTGTGCTCCGTAGTGACCCAATCTATGTATAAATTCTAACATGTGAATAGATGTGTCGAAGTCAAACATGATAGAAAACCACCTGATTACCAGTCAATGATGTAAACTGCTAACAGGTATGAGAGAAACCACCAATAATGACAATGGCTCTCAAGGTACAATTAGCACAATTCACGACTGTGAATAGTGAAGCTGAAGTCGAACACCTGTGGAATCACTCAATCAAAGGTCAATGATGTAAACTTGTCATCAAGTGTGAATAACTTGCCATTGAGGCATGCAAGCTCTTAAGGTACTGAAAGGGAGTTTCTAGATCATCTTCACGGATAATGATCTAAAGTTAACAAGAAGTGATCTGTCAAAGGAAGGCCATAATGAATCACATCATCAACACGAAACAAAAGGATGTAGTAGAGTAGACAAGTATGATCCAGGACTGTGGCAAAAGCGATTATCTCTTGTATTTTTGTAAAGGCATCATATCTTTCTTGAACATGACACTTATCTGTTGTTCATGTTGGGTTTGGGTAAATCCCAATGAAGTCGTGATTTTTTTGTGAAGGTAAATCCCCTCTGCAAATAGAGGTGGTCCCTCTAGCCCAATGAGTGGGTCTAGCAACAAAATAAACAAACTAACATACACTTTCCTAGCTTATGTTTAAAAAATACAAAGAGAAGGAGTAACCTACCTCGCTATGATGCTAATCGCTCAATCCTTTTGAAGATGGCTTTGATTATTTTGATCCAGGCCTTGCTCCTTACTTGTTTTCCCGTCCGAGTACCTGCAAGGTAGATCAAAGAGCTATGAAAGATACAAGAGCATATATGGCATACATTAAACATAAAGTACTTAATAGATCAAGTAGTATTAAGCTAAAATCATACACATTTACACAATTATGGAAAGTGAACATCAGATGTATATATTGATAATCTAAAAAGGGAAGAATACAACCTATGCCTTGATGTTGGAGACCTCCTTTTGGTGGATATCCAAGTCCAAACAAAGACTTTTCAAGCACTCCTCCAAGCTAGAATGGGTAGCATGTAAGCATAATCTCAGCATAGGGATACAACAATCAATGACCAACCATTTGGGGATGAAAGGGAGTGAATTTATTGGAAGGGAGAGGGAGTTAGGGATGCAAAAAAGAGGGAGGAAGGTCCACATCTCAAGGAGAAAGCTCATGATGATAATATCAAGAGGTCCAAATGGGAGAGCTCAACCATATCAAAAGAAACCAATATCCATCTTATTGTTCTCGAATGTTCTAGTGCACGAAGCTTCTCCTCCAGTTTGGGAAACCCTACCATAAGAGGTTCAGCATGAGTTTTCCTATCAAAACCTGCACTGGCAGCGCTAGTGTATAACTGTGCAACCTGTCATTAGCATAGTCTGGTAGTGGAGCAAAGCACGCTGATGCTAAAATTTAGGTTTTTAGATGACTTTCTTCAAAATGGATTTTGGACATTTTTCCTTTGATTCTTCAGGAAGATTTTGGTTTGTATATCATGATGGATATGTTGCACAGTAGTCAATTTTTTGGCACTTCAGGATATGGAACAAGAAGTGAACAAGAGGTATGATAAAATACTATGTAACAATGTCTCACCAACTAAATTATTAAAAAAGAAAACAAAGGTTTAAATTTATTTTCTAATATCAAGATATTTTGTTAAAAAATAAAAGTTATTTAAAATGATATAATTTTGGGTGAAAGCATGAAGATGGGTTACACTTTTGGGTCAAATGTGGCGATGAAATTCCAAGTTTTTCCTCTTCTATCGTTGAAGTCCTCAAAATTCATATGAGCACTATGGCTTTTGATTCGGAGTATTGTCACACAAAGTGTCTAGGCACAGTGACAAAGCAGTGAGTAAGGATAAGAGTGAAAACCCTTACTTTGAGCATTGTTGCGGTACCTAGACACTTACATGGAGAAAAAGAGAAATTGTGGAAAATGTTGTTGTTTTTCTAATGATATTTTTGCAAAAATATTTAGTGTCGTATAATATGCCAATTTTTCATTAAATGAAATGCGTGTCCCTACAAATTTTCACACATATTAAGAGGTATGTGTGTGTTCACATGGCATAACATAATCTAAATATTATATTATATATATATAAGCATGATCTACACGGAGAGAGCTAAGTTTTTCATATTAAAAAAATATTTTTAATGCAAAAATATATTTTTTATACGAAAATATATTTTTATTATTGTTCGAAGTTGGCAGAGTAATATTTCAATAGCATTTTGCAGGCATGTTTGCACGTAAGGTTTTTCAACTATTTAAATAAATTGAAAAAACAAAAGTACCCCTTTGAAGAGACTCGTAAACAAAGATAGTGGTATTTTTTGAAATTTTTTCGTTGTGTATATTTTACGATATTGATTTTTTATCCAACCTCTTTAAAATAGTTCAAAAAGATTGCAAGCATTATGTTTAAAAGAAATTAGCTGAAAAATATCACATGAATTTGAAAATCTCAAACTCATAAGACATTGGATAGAGGATCCCTTCATGAATCCATCGTGATCAACTCTACCACCTGAGAACAAGTTTAGCCCTAAGTCCAATGTGGTACAAAATGGAGTTGTAGAAAATTTTGCAGAAGGGGTGCTGAAATTACTGATTTTAGGACCTAAGAGACTCAATCGAGTGCTTAAAACGCTCGATCGAGCACTTAAATTTCATATTTTAGATATCTTGATTAAGGTTTTCGTAAACCCTTGATCGAGCCATTTACATGGTTAACAGGGGCTCGATTGAGTGCTATGGCTCAATCGAGCTACATAGCTCGATCGGGCCTCTATAAAAAAAATTGAATGATCTAAAATTAAACTTTTATCTCATTTTAAAATTCCAAATCTTATTAGAATTTTTGTTATAATGTCATGTAAAAACTTTAATAAATTTAATATTAATATTAATTTATTAATTTTGGTTAATTTTAATACTATTACTTTAGTATAATATAAAATTTCTTATATTAATATAATATATACTAGTATAGCCACATAAAAATGTGGATTGATAATAATGCCATAGGCATTAACAAAAGAGTCATTAACACAAAAAACGTCATACAAGATGACTCAATATATATGTTAATTTTATTTAACCTAATTTTTTTGTAAACCTAACACAATAAAATATATAATATTTTTAAAATCTTGAAGTAATCATAACCTAAAGCCTTTAAAGAAATAAAACCTAAACATTTTCAATTGGAAGGCATGAAGCACTCTATGTATCTTTGATGGAGGTAGTTGGAACATTAATATTTTGGAAAATTTTAGATAATATTTCCATGGAAAATTATCATTTTCCCTCAAAGTGAATGTACAACACACATTTGAAATCTTGCATTTTAAATATGTATTATGTTTAAAAATTAAATCATTGTATGACAATATATATATAGATATAGATATAGATATAGATATTTAAACATAATATTTTAATTTTCAAAGTATTTTAAAAATTTTGAATTATAGAGTGAGAGAGAGTGGGAAAGAAGGGTAAGAGAGGGAGAGGATGACACAAACATGGAGAGAGGAGAGGAGGAGAGAGTATCTGAGAAAGAGATGGATCTTGAGAGATGGACTTAAGAGAGATGGAGAGAGAATGTGGATGTTTGGGGTGAGATAGAAAGACAAAGAAAGACTCTAGATGGAGATAAGGGGGAGAGAGAATGAGTGAGGGAGGGAGATAGTAAATAGAGTTGTAGGGCGAAGCTAGAGAGGGAGAGTGTGTGAGTGAGTGATGTGGAGGAGAGATATAGGGAGGTGGGAGAGAAATGAAGAGAGAGAGGAACTGAGAGGGAGGGAGAGAGAGAGAGAGAGAGATGGAGTTGGAGGGGGGGAGAAAGGGAGGTAAGAAAAATACATATAGAGAGAAAAGGTGCAGAGAGAGAGAGAGAGCAAGTGGTAAGCAAGATGGGGAGAGAGAGAGGGAGTGGTAAGGGATATGGAGAGAGAGAGTGAGTGACAGGGAGATGGAGAGAGGAGAGTAGGAGGGAAGAGAGATATAAGGGGAGACTGAGGGAGAGAATGGGAAGAGATAGAAGGGGATACAGAGGGAAAGAATGGGAAGAGAGGGAGAGAGAGAGGGAGGGAGATATAGATAGATATGGAGAAACAATGTGTATGTTTGTGGGGTGATATAGAGAGGTGAAGGATAGATAGAGGGAGATATAGATATAGATGGAAGGGGGAGAGAGGGAAATATTTGAATTTTTAAAAATTGAATAAAACTTAAATTTCAATCATAAGGAATTGATTGAAATGCATGGATAACTACTTGTAAATTTAGGAAGGTTGATAACATTATATAAAATTATAGAAATGTTTCCATATATTGTTGTTTGACCTTTATATTAAATTTTAATATGATTGACTTATACCATGTTATGACTAAGCTCTTGTAGATAATCTCAAAATAAATAATGTTGAATAAAACCTATTTGTTGTTTACATGAAATCCTTTAATATTAAAATTGAATAAAATTTATTTCAATCATATTTTTGTTTTTTAATTGAACCTTGAGATAAGAAATTGATTGAAATACTTAAAAAGGTTGTCCGTGCAATGGTATATGGGTGGTTCACAAAAAAATTCATATTATATATATATATTATATATATATATATTATATATATATATATATATATATAGACTTTATAATTCAAATAAATTATTTTTAAAATTGAATTGTAATAACATAGATGTTGATTGCACTAAAAGACACTTTCTACAAGCCAATACGAAGCATGATTGGAATTATTTCCATGTTCAATATTAAATTGATATATGATATATTTTAGATCATTTTAAGTATCAAAGTGACTTGCTTCATAACTTTTAAGATTGTACTTATTTTCTTAGTTTATGAAACTGGAAATCAAAATTGAACATATATTTTACTAATAAAAGTTAAAGTATATAGAAAAATTATTAAATTAGCTAAATAATTTTAACAGATCCACTTAAACTTCAAAAATTAATGAGCATCCATAAACAAGATTAATACAAATCCTTACACTGAAATAGTGAATACGTGTATCAATAAAATATCCATATGAAAAGATATACAAATTACAAATATCACATGAACATCCATAAATTGAAATAAAACGCATCCATAAATTAAAATAATGTCCATGATGTACATCCATAAACTATCCATGTATGAAAATAACAAAGTGTGTATCACACATGTGAATATACCCTATGAAATGAGCCTGAAAATATACAAACTATGACACTTTAAGTATCACCAGAAATCCTATGTGAGTTATGTTGTGCAAAGTGTACATAAGTTGGTATTGCAATATAACACATTCAAATTCAAACTAATTAGATCATTATTTGTACAAAATAAACAATATGGAAATAAATTATATTGAACAACATTTTTAATTGCATATATACATGAATCTACTAACCTTAGTCGATTCCAAATGCAAGTCTGATAGGATGGTGGTCTGATTAATGTTAAAAAAAATCATTTATGTACAAGTTGATTGAACTTTTACTATTTCATGTTACAGGAAAAAGTCAAATATTCCTAACCGTGAAGATCAACTATTTATAAATGATTGTGATTTCATCCATATTGATAGTTGGGCAAAAGATGATAGTTATATTTCTATGCTTTTTAATCGGGTAAATGGAAATAGTTATAGCCAAGTAATGCTTTATGATGTTGTAAAAAAACTAACATATGAATACAAAAAAGCAAAACGAGATACAATTAACATTTATCAAAAACCATCGCCATTGATTAACTATCTTATAGGCATATGTTCAAATCAAGGAGATTGGGTTCTGGATTTATTTTCTGACTCAGGTAAGCTTTATTATATAGAATTGAATTTCAATATCTTTTTTCTTAATTTATATGTCATTATACTAATTTACTTCATTATTTACTTTGTACTTGATAATTAGGTACAACATTAGCATGTTGCCTACAACAATGAATAAATTGCATTGTCATTGAAAAATATCCAGCACAATGCAAATTTATTCAGCAAAGAATTAATGCTCTTCAATTCCTTCTAGATGCAATGCAAGAAATTGGGTTGAAGAAAGGGGATTTTAGTGAATCATGTGTAGCAAAAAAGGCAAAGGAACCTCAGCCACCATTACATGGAATGATTGGAAAGGCATACATTGGGATATTCATAGACATTGTTGTAGCTCTTTTATTATTTATAAGCTAGCCATTAGATGAAAAAATCAAAACTCCATAGAAAAAATGATAAGTTAGCATATGGACCAAAAACAAAATTGAAAATAAAAAATGTTAGGATTTATTTATTATTTCAGGTCCATATCATAAAAAATGATAGGGCAGTTGATTTAAAAAAGGAAGGAAAATGACAAAAATGTTAAATAAGCAATAAAATAAGAATATTTGCTTTAGAAAATAAAAATTAAGGGTGCTATCTCAAACGCGCCTTTGAAATTGTTGTTTAATTTAAAATAATGTTTAAATTCCTTAATCAGGGTTTAATTATTGTTTAAACTTGATTGCTTTGCAAAAATATCATAACGTATGATGCGCGGAAGAGAAAAAATTTCAAATCAATATCAAATAATCGTCGGGCACCTTTCAAAAAATAGATTTCACTCCGCCTGGATCAACGGTGAAGGAGGCTTTTCGGCCCCCCTTCGGTCGTTTCCCGTTAACGCGAGGGCCAGGGTCCGAAAAGCAGTTTCAATGGCTGCCATCTTTCGCTATGTGGCATTACCGTGGCGTTTTGGGTCCCCAAAGCTCAAAACCGAAAACCACTGCACCCCCCCCCCAAATCCCGTCGGCGGTTTTCCTCCATCCAATTGTTGACCTTATGCCTGTGCCATGTCATAGACCCATTATCCCTTCCTCCATTCAGAAACCTCCATGTCATTAGTCTGTTATATCTCACCCATTGGCCACCCACCACGTCGCAAAGTCGTTGCACCGTATGCTCCAAAGTCGTTACCAGCATCAGCTAACCGTTAAATCTCGCGTTAGACATTAATTCTCGCTCCTCTACAAATTAATTGTCTACGGCTAGATTTAAACGGAAAATTAAGCTCGATTTCATTTATAAATACCCCATGGCTCTACATTTTACCACTTTTCTGCTTTTGTCCTATCACCTAAAGCATTTTTCACTCTGTATATTTCCCCTATCATCTGTTTTTCAATTAAAACAGCCTCCAAATCCCTCACCCACATAAAAATGGCTCCCAAGGCTAAAACACATAAAGTTGTCAGAGAAGGAAATCCATCTACAACATTGCTTGATTTAGATCACCTTCCCCTTGTAGACTCCCTGTTCAAAGCTACTGATTGTGAATGTGAATTCGATTTCCATGAATTGCATTTATGGTTAAATCATAAATATGTTGATAAAGAGGATCCCATTCATTTCTGGGAGACACTTTTTCCCTTTTACTCCTTTCCCAAGACTCATCACTTCCCTGATTTAATCACTTGGTGTCATGCCAGGTATGATCTTGTACAAAGAAAAGTGATGACTCAGGATGGAAAAATATTGATCACCATTACTGCTCAGAGCATAAACCAAATGTTAATGATACCTCCATCTGACTCCCTCAGCCTTTTCTCACTAGTAGCTCTCATGGACCTTTACAATAAACTCACTTTCCCACAGAGAGCCCTTATCTTTGAACTTTTTCTACCAGAATATGTTGAATTACCTAAGAGAAATCCACCTGATCCATCTTCTATGTCCCTAAACCCACTATACATATTATCTCCCTACTATCATACCTCTTAGGCTATGAAAATGATCAATCTGTTGATGAATCCATCCTTGGGTTCTTTTCCATTTTCAGCAAAGAATATCAACATGCTTTCATGTATAATTATAGCTAATTTTTGGCTGATAATATACATGAACAATTTATGAATTTTACCACTCAAGGAGTTTTCAGATATAAATTAGTCATAATCCATTTGATTTTGTTTCAACTGGGAGATTCATTTCCCATTCAACTTAACAGACAAGATGAGCAGCGAGTAAATCAATTAGTGATTCATTGGACAGAGTTAGTGAAAGCAGCATCATCAAAGTTTAGTTTCTCTCAATTTATAGATTCTTTTGTACATTCAATTCTTCAATTACTCAATAGCTAGGTAAAGCCCATAATTGGAGAAGAGATTAAGAAGACATTGCACTTATCAGGGCAGACCAAGACTGGTGACTAGTACCTCTACCAGATCTACACCAAGATTAGGATATATGGCAGCGAGTTGGCTCCATAAAAATTGTCTAAGTATGTGCCAATGAGGATATTCTCACTGGAATACATCAGGCAGATGATAAATATGGATGAAGTCCATTTTGTCTCAAGTAAGAAAAAGTCACAATTCAAACTCAAGGCCAGAGTAGGAACATTCATCTGTAATACTAGTTCTGTAAGTACATAGGCAAACAAATTATTAAAAAGCATGAACCTCCAGCCAAGCTTCACCTGGTCTTATGATCCTTTTGGGATCATTTCAACCCTTAGAGTTCAGTTGAAGGAAACACCTTACAACCATACTCCCAGGCCAAAATTGGAGAAGTTTATGAACCAAGAGCAGTGGTCTGAAGGAACTCTCACAAAAGCATATGAACAGGTTATATCCACTCCACAAATAAAGACTCCACTCACTCAAAGTACTCAACACAAAAGAGCCAGAGAGGAAACTCAGTCAGCTATAGAATCAGTTAAAGAGTATTATATACTACAAAAGAAATTGAATATTGGATTATCACTGTCAACAGGGAGTAAGCCATCAAAAATAATTGATCTTGGAGAATTAGAGGATGTTTCATTAGCAGGGACCACCAATCCCAAACCTCCTTCTACTTCTTCAACTCCTTCTTCAACTGAACCAATGGAGATTATTCAGTCAACTAGGACTAGCTCAGCAGAATATACTAATATCTTCTCAACATTTTTGGAAATCAAACAGAAAAATGGAAGTATTAAATCACAAGTATACAATCAATTTTGAAAGTAGACATCCACTTCTCAGCACAGAATTCTCTCTGCCTTTGATAGTGAAAGAGGAAGAATGCAAATGCCATTTTTGTAAGCTCAAATTCCATTTCCCAAATCTACAGCATATTACAAGAAGACCATATTTTTGCTTGATGTAACCCAGATACATCCTATTGACCAAATGGATTTTCATAGGCAATCAGGGGCAATTTTATTTTCAATAATGACTACAACTGCCATGTCTCTTTCAAAGCTTAGAACTAACTTTTCAAATGTGCAGTCACATCTTAAGGTTGAAAAACAGTCATCTTTAGCTAAAGATAACACATTAAAGTCTTTAGAAGATATTATTATCAAAATTGGATATGATCCCCAAGACTGTAAAGCAATTGAAGAAATACTCCAGAATAAGAATATAGAGATAACAGCTTTGAAGAAACAATTGAAACTGCCTTCAATTGAGGATCCCCAAACCAAAGAGATGGCAAAAAATGAACAACACAGGGAGGAGATGTTGAAGCTCATTATTGAGAAAAACATACAGATCAAGAAAATGGAAGAGCAAATAGAACAATTGCTCGAGGAAAAATAGGTAGCACAGCTCGTTGTGACATCAGTAACAACAATTCCCATAACAGGTACAGATTTAAGCTCATCTTCTATTGACATTGCTTCATCTTCAGCAATAGTTGAAGCAGCAAGATTATCACAGGAGTTACAGGTACAAAAACAGAAAAATGAAAAGCTACTCCAGAAATTCCAAACCCTAGAGTCATAGAAGGTAAATAATGATACCTTGTATGTAGAGGAAATGCATAAATCACACAGGTTAGAACAAAGGGTCAAACAATTAGAGAGTAAGACTCTAATGGTAGACATTTTGGCCCAGGCCAAAGAGGACATCTGGTTAGATATCAGCCACTCCATAATATAAATATTGCCATCTATTCAAATTATTTTTTAGCAGCAATAATTGATTGGTAGATGCAAGACAAAGATAGATAATCAGAGGGAAACATTGGTCACAAAACCCAAAGAAGCGGCAGGGATGATCAAAGTAATAAACTCTAAGACAAGGAAACAGCTACAAGAGATAAACATTCCATATAGGAGAGCTACTATTTTGGAAATTAAGAAAGTCCTAATGAATAAGAATCTACTAACTCAGTTGAAAACAAAATGTGTGAAGCTTTGAACAATGCAGTCAAAAGGTTTTATTCTAAATTCAGTATTTTGAAAAAGAAAGGTTTACTAGAGTTAGTGACATCAGATGATCAGCTAGTAAAATTGGATGATTACTGTGAAAGATTATATACTATTGTAGCAGGCAGCAGTCAATTTGTAGGGATAAAAAGACATATTACGGGCAAAGAGTTTTTGGAAGCTTTGAGCCCTAATCTCACAATCAAGTATGAAGTTGGACATCTTTTTCTCACTAAACCCAATTTTGAAAAAAATACCGAAGTTAATGAGATATTATGAAGGATGGCAAATCTGGAGATACCAAGTGAGCAAAGGTGGGATCAATTGTGTGAAACAATTGATTAACTTTCCATCCCAACAAGAAGACAGCACAATAGTTTTTGAAGGAACAGTCATCAACAACTCCCTACCTAATAGCGACACATCATTGAATAGTTTCCTTTTCCTATTTTGTTTCATGCTATTTTTGTAATTGGTTTAGGATATTTTGTTTACTATCCAAACTAGTATAAATAACTCTCTTTTACGATTTATTAAAGGTGGTACCTTTCCAGAAGCAATTTTGTAAAGCATTGATGTATAATATTTTTCTAGATCACTGATAATAAAGCAAAGGATTCTCGAATTAGTATCATACAATCTCGTTTTCTTCTGTAAGTCTTTCATGTGTTCCATTCATTATGTTAATTCTACATATGTTTAATTTTTACAGAGATATCAGGAGAGAATAAATGTGTTACAGTTATTCTTAAAATTCCTTATGAAGTTGTTATTATAAAGAGATTGAGATATTGGACTGTTTGTCTGAAAGGTTCCCTCTAAATCATAAAATTGTCAATATCTTATGTAATTTTAAGCATATTTTGTTTAACTTTTGAACATTGGTCAAAATTTTTCCCACTTACGATAATTTATTTTTCTTCCTGAAATGTAAACCAATCATATCTCCTTACTATTCTTAGTGCACATCTTATCAAATTAAAATTGTTGTGTGAAGTTAAATAGCAGCTCTCTGTTTATTTATTAGTACTATCTAAAAGAGTTAATACATCATTCTTATAATTTGTTCTATGCATTGGTCCTCCATAAAAACCAAAACCAAAACCCCAAAACATATATCCTAGATGCTCTGGCATGATCAATTAACCAATATCATCTCAGAGATACAACAAACATCAAAGATCCATTAGAAGACAAAAATGAGAAAAATAAAGCAGAAAAATATTGTGGGAGAAGACAATGATGAAACTCTAGAGGATGACGAGTTTGGATTACGTGATATTGTTGATTAAATTTAAGTTATGCTTGGAAATCAATCTCATTTCATTTTTTGTAGCTATTAATTAGTTATACTTGTAATGTTTTGACTTTGACATTTTATTAGAAGAATAAGCATTCAATTAATGTTGTTATGTGTTCAATATTTGTATTATGTGATTTTCGATTTCATTTTTATGTGAATCATTATTTTTTGAAAAAAACTATGATTATTATTATTATTTGACATGAGATTTATAAAAAAAACTATTATTTAACCATTTTTTGTTAAATTTTTTCTATAAAAATTATGATTTTGACATGTCATTTCTAGCAAACAATTATCAAAATGTGTAATTTTTTAGTTATATTTATGTTCAAAATGGTTATTTTTATGTCAATTGTTAAAAATTATTGTTTTTTAGAGACAATTATTTGATGTGCATTGAAAAATTAAGTAATGAAATATAAATATGTAGAATATCGAAATTTTAAAATATTGACCTTCTTTTTTAACTATGCAAAAAAATAAAAACCTCACTACCAAAAAAAACAAGAAAATATGAAGAAGAAGACCACTTCAAAATTTGTTAAATTTAGAAAATAATTATTCACATTTAATACATTATAAAATTTAAAGTCAAAAAATCTTTTAAGAAAAGGGCCTGATGTAAAATCAACACTTTTTAAAATCAGCGTGCAAATCACTAACATTCTAGAAACTAATGTACATAAAAAATATTAGTGTCAAGAACTATGCTTAAAAAAATGTGTATTATGTATGACCACTTTTCAAAATCGGGTCACTTTTTTGCTACCTAAACAAAATGGGTAATCATATCAATTCTTATTTCAAAGTTTACATTGTTCAATTAAATCAATGTAAACTTTGAAATGGGAACTGATATTGTTACCCGTTTCGTAGAGATAGCAAAAAAGTGACCTCATTTTGGAAATGGGTGATCCAGAACGCACATGTTTTTTTTAGAGCATATTTTTTGGCACTTTAATTTTTTTATGTACATTATGTTTTAGAATGGTAGTGATTTTCATGCTGATTTAAAAAATGTGAGTATTCTACATCACACCCTTTTGTTAAAAGCCCTGTTTTTTGGCTTTAAATTTTCTAATGTATAAAATGTAAATAACTATTTTGTAAATTTGATAATTTTTGAAGTGGTCATTTTCTTCACATTTTCTTGTTCTTTTATTTTAATTTTAAATTTTCTTTTAGTGAGGTTTTTATTGTTTTGCATTTTTAAATTAGAATGTTGATATTTAGAATTTTCGATATTCTACATATTTATACATCCTTAATTAATTTTTCAATCCACATGAAATAATTGTTTCTAAAAAACAATATTTTTTAACAATGGACATAAAATAACCATTTTTAACATAAATATAACTAAAAAACTACACATTTTGATAATTTTTTGCTAGAATTGGCATGTCAAAATCACAGTTTTTATACAATAATTTAAACTAAAAATGGTTAAATAATAGATTTTTTTTTTATGAATTTCATATCAAAAAAATAATAATAATCACTTTTTTTTTTCAAAAAATAATGATTAACTTAAAAATCAATGCGAAAATCACATATTACAAATATTGAACGTATAACAACCCTAATTGAGTGTTTATTCTTCTCATAAAATGTCAAAGTCAAAGCATTACAAAGCTTGATTTACAAGCATAACTTAAATTTAATCAACAATGTCACGTAATCCAAACTCTTCGTCCTCTAGAGTTTCATCATTGTCTTCTTCCACAATATTTTTTGTTTCATTTTGCTCATTTTCCTCTTCTAATGGATCTTTGATGTCTGCGAATCTCTCAATGCATGTCTTTCCAAACATTCCATGTAATGATGGTTGGGGTTCCTTTGCCTTTTTTGCCACACGTGATTCACTAAAGTCCCCTTTCTTCAACCCAATTTCTTGCATTGCATCTGGAAGAAATTGAACAGCGTTAATTCTTTGTTGAATGAAATTGCACTGTACTGGATCTTTTTCAATTACAATGCAATTTCTTCCTTTTTGAAGGCAACATGATAGTGTTGCACCTAATTATCAAGCACAAAAGAAATAATGAACTAAATTAGTACAATGACATATTATTAAAAAAATAACATATTGAAATTCAATTCCATATAATAAAACTTACCTGAGCCAGAAAATAAATCCAAAACCCAATCTCCTTAATTTGAACAAATGTCTATAAGATAGTTAATCAATAATTGTGGTTTTTGATAAATGTTCAACTATCTTTCAGTTTGCTTCTTTGTCTTCATATGTTAGTTTTCTCACAACAGCATCATAAGTCGGTATTTGGCTATGACTCTTTCCGTCTACCTGATTAAAAATCATAGACATATGGCTATCATCTTTTGCTCAACTATCAATATGAATGAACTCACAATCATTTATAAATTGTTGATCTTCATTGCTAAGAAGATTTGACTTTTCCTGTAACATGAAATAATAAAAGTTCAATTAACTTGTACATAAATAAATTTTTCAACATTAATCAAATATACATTTTAAACGTCTTACCATGTAA
>APFE031358933.1:1355-17196 GCA_000404065.3 Pinus taeda
GTTCCACTCATGTGTCTTTATTATGATGTTTGAGTTGTATCCTTTCTGACTGATACATAGTTGCATTTCCCAGATTTTATGCTTGTATTTACCTTGTTCTTTGCATGTGCAGGTGTCTGTTCACAGAGATAAGAGATTGTGACCAGCTGAAGCGAAAGAACGGAAGCGATGACCCTTCTACGAATATAAGCGTTGGATTCGAGGTAGGATCTCATCTTGGCCTTTATTTTGCAATTAGGAACCTGCGTGTTAGCGTTGTTTGATTATTTCTAGACCTCAATTATGCTAGTGGGATCGCCTTTGTCCACAGAGGGGATTTACCTACACAACACATAGCCCGCATCTGATCCACCATCTCCCATGTAGCTTCATCAAGCCCAAAGTGCTTCCATTGCACTTTAACCTGCTCGATTGGTTGATTCTGGAGCATGAGTACATTTTTTTTACAATATGCACTGAGGCTTTGTCTGGAATTCTCCATCTGGTTCCACGTGCAATACAGACGAGTCAATCACATGATCAACATATTTAACATACTTCTTAAGCAAGGACACATGGAAAAAATCATGGACTTTCATTGTCAGAGGCGGTGCAAGTCGATAGGCTACTGACCCAATCCTCTCAGTGATACTGAAGGGTCCACAAAACCATGGTGCCAGCTTGGCACATGATCCAATTCATAATGAGCTCTTCTTTGGTTTGATTCGCAAGTACACTTGTTTCCCAACCTAGAACTCCTTGAATAACCTGTTCCTATCTGCATAGCTCTTCTGCCTATCATGCATTGCCTTTAGATTCTTCTTTATAACCTACATTTATTATTCCATGTCTGCCAACATGTTCGGTCCAATCAACACCCTGTTAACTGGATCGTTCCAACTGATCGGAGTATTGCAACTCCGCCAATACAATACCTCAAACAGACTCATCCTAAAAAAATCATGATACCCATTGTTGTAAGTGAACTCTACCAGTGGAAGATACTCTTCTCACTTTCGTTCTTGATGCATCACATACATCCTCAACATGTCATCCAATATCTTGTTGACCCTCTCAGTTTGTCCATTTGTCTACATATGATAAGTTGTACTGAAGGTCAACTTTGTGCCCATACCTGCATACAATTCCTTCCAAAACTTGGATGTGATCTTTGCATCCCTGTCTAACACAATCGTCTTTGGAACACAATGCAATATGATCGCATCTTTGATGAATACATGTGATACATTGCTATCGCAGAATGTAAACTTCATTGGAATGAAGTGTGCAACCTTTTTCAACCTGTCCACAATAACCATAATGGAATCATGTTGTCTCACTGTCCTCGGCAACCCTGTGATAAAGTCCACAGAAATTACCTCCCATTTCCACTCTTGAATCACAATCAGTTGTAGCAGTCCACCTAGATGCTTACACTCTAGCTTCACACGTTGGCAATCAAAACACCTAACCACAAACTTTGTTACATACTTCTTCAGATTTGGGCAATAATAAAATTTCTTTATTGCAGTAAATGTCTTCTAATAGCCTCGGTGACCCAAATATGGTTTTGCATGAAACTCCCTCAAGGTCACCTTCTTAAGCTCATTGTTATCTCGCACATATATCTTGTCTCTGAATCTAATCAATCCATCTTTTGTAAGGCAATAGTCCACATCCTATGCACCTACACATGTACATGTACATGTACCTGTACTAATACTTGTACATGTACCTGTACTCCGTTGCAACTTGTGCACAATCTCCATATACTTGACATCTTGCTGACCTACCTGCAAGATCCTATCCTTAAGGCCTGTCGCATAGGAGCTCATAACCGCTAAGTGATTTACCTGTACCCGCCTACTAAGAGCATTAGCCACCATGTTCTCTTTACCTTTGATATACCTGATCTCGAAATCGAATGCACTGATCGTGGCCAACCACCGATCCTGCCTACCATTCAAATTCGGTTGGTCAAATAAATACCTCAACACAATATGATCACTCATCAATGCAAACCTCATGCCAAGAAGACAGTGCCTCCACATCTTCAATGCATGTATGATTGTTTCTAACTCAAGCTCATGTGTCGGGCAGTTCTGCTCGTGCTCGTTTAGTTTTCGTGACTTGTTGAAATTCGATGAGTAAAAAGTTTCCTACAATCCCAACCCGGTTTTAATTTCACCTTATCACTCCCATTTAGTTGAATTCCCTTTCCCATAAACATACATTCAACATATAGAATTCTGGAAGTGAAATTTTCAGATTAAAACACATGAGACTATCAACACATGCTAAACATAAATATGGGCATAAACAAACTAGAAACACATGAAAATACAAACATATTTTTGGTCACCCTAGACCCAAGCAAAACCCCTTCAATCTTTTCCATGGAAAACCTCTTAGATAGCTCTTCAATATATTTATCTTTCGAGTTCAGGAAAAATACATTTGCAGACAAAACAAAACAACAAAATACAACTTACCTCTTCAGCCCAGAACTCCTTGAAAACTGTGCCCATTTTGCCTCGATTTCCATGCCCACTTAAAGTTGAAAATATGTATTGTACAGATATGGACTATATAGACTATACAAATTTCCATACCGTTGTATGACCTGTACGGGTTTTTCATAAAAAAATCTCAAAGACTTCTGTCAAACAACGTGCATCTCACAAAATTAAATGTTGTTCGTACTGTACCTTCTGTTGTCTTCTATGCCTTGATTTTTGTGCCCATCTTTGCCCAAAAATCACTCCTTCAGCTTGCTGCAACAAATTTCTCCTTTAGAGATTTTCTCTAGCTCTTAGCCTCCTTTCTCCAATCTGCTCATGAAGAATAAATATAGTATCTCTTTTATTTTCCCCCTTTTGTTTCCCTAAATGGCTTTTGGGCAACCCTAAGATCTAATGGCTCAGATTCATTTATATCAAGGGATGAGAATAAATGTGCATTTAATTCTCACTTTCTATTTTTTAACTCACCCATTAAATAAATTACCCACACTGTACTTTATGTCTAAAGTCACTCTTCACTTTATAATTTAACATTGACTTTACCACTTATAAATTCACTTTCACTTTATAAAGTCACACTTAGGAAGAGAATTATTTTGGACACTTTTCCCTAGGTAGAGACTGACCCATGGGAAACCACTTGTCCAAGGTACATTGAAAATCAACACTCCCTCTTACCGAGGAAATTGATTCTCACCACACTCATCTTGTCCCTGAAATGGACATGCTTGCCTCTTAGCAAGGACTTCATGAGAACATGAGCCACCTACTCATATGTCGATATATACTCCAGCTTCACTGCCCCCTTATAAACATAGTCCCTGATGAAATGATATTTGATGTAAATGTGTTTTGACCTATCATGAAACACTAGATTCTCTGTTAGTCTAATGCAACTTTGGTTATCACAATAAATAATCATTGGTCTCAACTCCTGATCAAATAGGCCATACAACAACTTGCAATGCCAAATGGCCTCACAACTAGCATGGACAGCAGCCAAACCCAGTCCAAAGCAACACCCTGAAGTGCTTTTCATGTTAGAAGCACACCCTGCCCAATCTAAATATGTGTAACCTGTCAACCTCACTCCATCTCCCTGCTTATAGATCAGAATATAATCAACAGTCCCCTGCACGTAGTGAAGAATGTGCTTTGCAGCTACCCAGTGCATCCTCTTGGGCTCAACCATAAATTGGCTAAGTGTATTCACTGCAAAGCATATATCTGGCCAAGTGTTGACCAGACACATCAAGGACCCAATAAACTGCCTATACAATGTGGGATCCCCCAAGATAGAATCTAAAGCATGAAGCTTCTTCCAATTGGTGATCATAGGTGTAGACATGGGTCTACAGTCTGCCATGTGAAATCTTCTCAACACATCCACAACATACTACCCCTGGCCCAGAAAGATATGCCCCTCCTCCTACCACACCTCAAGCTCCAAAAAGCCATGGATTAGCCCATTGTCCTTCATCTCCAACTCCATATAAAGATCCTCCTTGCAACCACTAATCACTCTCTCTTCCCAAGTAATGAACAAGTCATCAACATAGAGCATAAGAATGAGCGAATCATCCCCTACAACACTGTAGTATAGGTTCATATTTGCATCACTCTTCGTGAAACCCATCTACTACAAGTAAGTATTAATTCTCGAATACCAAGCTCTCAGAGCTTGCTTAAGTCCATAGGGTGCTCGCCTCAACCGAGATACATGGGTCTCCTGCCCAAGTACCTCAAAGCCTTGCCGCTACTCAACATACACCTCCTCCTTTATAAATCTATTCATAAATGCAGTCTTCACATCCATATGATGGATATGCCAACCCATTTCTGTAGCAATAGAACTAAGGAACCCGATAGAAGTGTACCAAGCTACGGGAGCGAAGGTCTCATCACAGTCAACTCCCTCTATCTGTGAGAACCTTCTAGCCACAAACCTCGCCTTGAACTTCTCAATTTTGCCATCTGCAACATGCTTGACCTTGTAGAGCCACCTGGAAGTCACAACTGACTTGTTATCAAGCCTAGGCACCACTTCTCAGACATTGTTCTTAATGATAGAGGCATACTCCTCCACCATAGCCTCTCTCCATACCTCCTATCTGACAACCTCCTCATAGCTAGTAGGCTCAAAGTCAACAATGCTGGTAGCCTTGGCTACATAACTATAAAACTGCTCAGGTGGCATACTCTCCCTGTTCACCCTCTTCGAAGGACCAACAGACTCTGCTTCCTTCAAAGTGTCTTGAAGCCACTTGGGCCTCCTCTTCCCTAAAGAATGTTCCCCATAGGGAACCTCATCCTCTACCCCACAGTCTGGTGAACCTGAAGGTCTTCCAACTGACCATGGGGTGCCTGTACCATCACCTATCCTCGAAGAACCTGTACCGGCACCTGTGCCTATGTCAATTGAAGTGCCATGTGAACTTTGTACCAATGGACTCCCTAAAGAAGTGTTCGGTGAACTCGTCACTGGTGCCCAAATGTCACTGACACTAAAGTAACTCCTGTACCAGTCGATCTAGAACCCTGAGGTCTTCCTCCCTGTACCTTACCTCCCTACTGAGGAGAAGTTTGTGAATCTCTCTCATCATACTCTCGTGGTCTTCGATAGGCCCTCTCCTCCTCAAACTTCACACCCCTCCTAATCACCACTCTTCGTTAAGAAGGAATGAAGATCTTATAGGCCTTTGAAGTCTCGTTGTAACCCATAAAGATACCCTTCTCTACCATGGTTTCCAGCTTCGTCCTCTACTCCTTGGGGATATAAGAATATGTGAGACATCCAAAGATACGAAGATGTCCCACATGAGGCTTCTTTCCAGTGAAAGCCTACTACATAATCATATTCCCCAATACTCTGTGAGGACTCCTGATGAGCCTCATAAATGGGTAATTATATGGGCTCATTTGACCTCCTAACCTAGTCAAATCAACCATTTTCTTAGCTTATTATATGATTTTCTTATTATATTTATGCTTATAGGGTGAGTTGAGTTAGTTATTATGCCATGTGGTCTAACATGTATTTAATGCAGATTATTGATGGATTTCGAGGTCAAAGTCAAGGATCTAGTGGTCAAACTGCAGCAATAATTCGAAGTAGACAGAGGATAGGACTTATAGGAGGGAATCCCCCTCATTTATTGCTCCTCACTTCCAATTCCTCTTCATTCAGCTCAGAGTACAAGCAACCAAATCATGCACTAGAAGGCAATCGAGCAAGTGGAATATGATTGATAGTTATCTCGAGTTTTGGGAACCAAGCCTCCCTGATATTAAGGAAGTTGTTGATAGCTTCAGATCTATAAGTAGAGAGGCCTAGGGCCTCACTAGGGTCGACTTTTTTGCTTGTGTAAACTCTGCTCAAATTTTGAGCTTACTATTTTATGACAGTTTTATGTAATCTTGCTATTTTTTGATAATGAAGATGGAATCCTTTTTGAGCTAGCACTGAGTTACGATAGAGGGCTGAAGCTTTTGGGTTAGGGCCCAATCGAAGAATCCAAGCTTCTCTTTACTTGTATTTGTATTCTTTACTTCAATTTATATATTAGTTTGTTGTTAGATGTATTTCTCTTATGGTTAAAAATAGGTTGCTTTTCATGATTTAGTAGCTTGCTTCCATTTGTGCTTTCTGTAGCAAGTTAAGTAGTGATCAGAGAAGATTCAGAAGGCTAGAACAGTTTCTTAGCCTCTCTTCCTCCCTCTGGGACCATGATTTGAAGCAAAGACTCTCTTACTACCCCAAAAACACATATTTTTCTCATTCCTAGGACTTCTAGTGTTTGAAACTCTCTAGTAGGTTGATAGTCCAGTTTTGCTTTGCTTTAGATCTTCTTTATCATATTCACTTCCTAATTTGCAATATTCCTTTTGCATGTTTTCCTTTCTTACAACATTTCCCAACATTTCCTTCTATACATCATAGTTTAGGCCATTTTAATGCAAAACTCTGTTTTTCCTAGGATGCACTCATTTCATTGGTTGCTTGATTTTCTTGGTTGATTGTTAGTTTCTATGAAGCAAATCCATTCCAGTAGTAGGCCAGCTTACCAGCAATCACACCCTCCATCTGATCCATGCCCTATAGGTCTCCCAAACCTCACCTCAATTCTACCCTAGTTTCCTTCACTTTTCATAGAACTTCTTCCTCTCTCCTTGAGCAAACCCAATCATCTTTCTCTCTCCTGGTGATTCATGGTAGACCTTAGGTGCCCTAACACCTCATTCCAACCTTCATCCACCTTTTCCACCCACTCTCACACCCTCAAAATAGCGAAAATGTCTCTCGATCTCCTCCTATAGGCCTCTTGTAGTTTCCTTGTTTTCCTCTTGTAGTTTTCATGTGTCCTCCTGTATTTTTTCGTGTAGGCTTTCTTTTGAAGGCAGAGTGTGGGAAAAGCCTCCAGAAGGCCACCTAAGACCTCTTAGGACCCATCCACACCATCCTACATCCTCCCAAGCTCCAAAACTTCCCTCTAACGCCACCTGTTCGCTGCCACACTCGCACACAATAAATTAGATGCATGTTAAATTCACATAAAAACACATAAAACTCCAAAAATATGTTTTTTTTCTTATTTACTTCCAAAAATAGCATGGTTAGATGTTGTTTACTTCCTTGAGTACGTAATGGCATTTCTTTCATGGTTTTCATGGTTTTAATTAGGGTTTACTAGGTTTTGCTTTACATTCCAGTCTTTCTCCTTTCTGCAGTTAGAATAGCATCTGTAGAGTAATCTTTCTTTCCTTTCATCACACATAGAGCTTCTTCTGAAATCTATAGAAGATGGCTTGAGCTCCTAGTGATCTCGCGTCGGCCTATCAAGTGACAACCTGCAGCGAGAACTAGTACTTGTGCATATAGCACCGACGCTTCCAAATTTGTTACAAACTACCGTGTTGATAAAAGTAAAGTTGGTAGCCCAGGAGTTGCAGCATTCTTGCTACAATGTTGGCACTCACCAACTCTTGTTCTGAAGATAAACATCAGCGTTTCAAGCCTCAGCCCACAAAAAGAAAGGCAACCGTTCATCATGAACCATCGCTCTAGCAGCCCCAAAATAGCTCTGTTTTTCCATTCAGACACCCCATTCTGTTGGGGGTTGTAAGGAACCGTGAACTCTCTCCTAATTCCCTCCTGTGCACAGAAGTTAGAAAACCCACCATTAGTAAACTCAACACCATTGTCTGACCTCAAGACCTAAATCTTCTTACCTCTCTACTTTTCCACAAGAGATTTGAACTATTTAAAGTGACTGAAGACCTCACCCTTGTTCTTTAGGAAATATATCCAATTCCTCCTAGAGTAGTCATCCATGAATATAATATAATACTCATAACCACCCAAAGACACATGAGACATATGACCACTAAGATCAGTATGAATCAAGTTTAGTATACCTATAGATTTGTTATCACTCACTAGGAATGGTAACTTGGTGTACTTTCCCAAAGCACACCCTTTGCAAACCTCATAATGCTCGACACTGAAATCAGGAACTCTAGTAGTGATCTCCCTGAGTACTCTCAAAGCTCCATGATGTATATGTGCCATCATATGGTGCCACAACTCGCACAAGTCTCTACTGCTGGTGGTACTATTGTGAGTGCTACTAGATGTGCTACTCACCAATGCTCCTACCAACTAAAAATTGAACCTTTATAGTTTCCTAGAGCAGACTCCAATCACTTTGGATGAAGTGATGGAAGCTCCCCTGGGATGCATCAATACCTTCCCTCTTGATAAAGTGACATCAAACACCTTCTCCTCCATAGTAGACAGTGAAATCAAATTCTTCTTCATCCCCAGAACATATAAAACATCCATGACCTTCAAAGGAGGCAAAGACTCCCTCTCAAAGGTCACAGTCCTCAGGCCAACAACTCTCACAGTGCGGTCATCTCCTAGTACAATCTCAATATCAAGTGCCCTGTCTGCAAGCTCTGAAAATAACTCTCATGCACCTGTCATATGGCAGGAAGTCCTGTTGCCTATGTACCACACATCAGATGATGTACTCCTACTAGATGTAGAAGTAATAAATGCAAATTCCTTGTTAAACTTTAAATAAAACTACTCCACCTCTCCTAAAGTTGTAGTACCCTTCTCCCCCTTGTTCTTCCTCTCAAGACACGTAGCAGCATAGTGTCCCATCTTCTGACATACCCAACATTTGACTTTGGACATATATGTATCTTTCTTATTCTTCTCCTCCTTTCCCTTAGCCCCATCTAATGAGGCCCCTTTCTTTTCCTTGCCTTTGTTCTCCCCCCAGCCGTCAAGGCTACATCCTCCTCATATGTTATCTTCACCCACCGCTGCCAGTCTTATGTATCTCATGCTGCAAACAATCATCCCAGAATTTGTCCCAACTGGGAAGATTCTCCCTAGAGGAAACAACACCTCCAAAGACCTCCCAAGACTTAGGAAGTCCTGCTACAGCTATCCTGACTAACTCTGTGGGTGCAACTGCCTCACCAATAATAGTCAAATCATCACGTACATGTTTGATCTTGCCAATATAATGAACTACCTGATGTTCTTCAATTGTTCTTTGAGTACCATCTTCCTACTCCCATTGGTACTCTGATAGAGAGTGGTTAGAGTTGACCACATCTGATATGCATATGTGTTTCCTCTCACCTAAGGAACCACATGATCCTTAAGACTATCCATCAAAATCGTTTTTGCTTTTGCATTTTTTTGTGAATTCAACAAGTTCATCTGCAGTAATAGGAGGTACAACCACTTGCCGCACTATGTCCCAAACTGTTGCCTCCTTAAACATTGTATGAATCCTCTCCTCCCAAATGACATAGTTGGATACCCCATCCATTCAGTCCTCTGTCCTTAAGAACATGGCCATGAATGTTGTCCACAATTTACAAAACCAAGAAAATGGAGAAATGAACTTTTCAGCACACCTTGTTGTCCCAAAAGTTCAGTCTGTGTGAAATTTCACCTTACTGTCCCAAAATATCAATTTGTTGTCCAAATTGAGTTTGATGTCCAAAAATTTAGTTTGTTGCCCAAACCAGTGTTTGTTTTCCAAAACTATTGTATGTTGTTCATACTGCAATTTTCATCCTGTAGCTCCGATACCATGTTGAAATTTGATGACTAAAAAGTTTCCTGCAATCTCAACCTGATTTTAATTTCACCTTATCGCTCCCATTCAGTTAAATGCCCTTTCCCATAAACATACATTCAACATATAGAATTCTAGAAATGAAATTTTCAGGTTAAAACACATGGGACTATCAACACATGTTGAAGGACATAAACAAACTAGCAACACACATAAAAATACCCATAGATTTTTGGTCAACTTAGACCCAAGCAAAAGATAAAACCCCTTCAATCTTCTTGGGGAAAACCTGTTAGAGAACTCTTCATATTTATTTATCTTTCAAGTTCAGGAAAAATACATTTGCAGACAAAACAAAACAACAAAATACAACTTATCTCTTCAACCCAAAACTCCTTGAAAAACATGCCCGCTTTTCCTCGATTTCCATGCCCACTTGAAGTTGAAAATATTTATTGTATGAATACGGACTGTACTGTACAGATTCCATATGGACTATACATATTTCCATACTATTGTACGGATTGTATGGATTTTTCAAAAAAAAAAATCTCAAAAACTTCTCTTGAACAACATGTAATTCACAACATTAAATGTTGTTCGTACTGTACCTTTTGTTATCTTCTATGCCTTGATTTTCGTGCTCAGCTTTGCCCAAAAATCACTCCTTCATCTGGCTGCAACAAATTTCTCCTTCAGAACTTTTCTCCATCTCTCAACCTCCTTTCTCCATTCTGATCATGAAGAAGGAATGCAGTCTCTCTTTTCTTTTCCCCCTTCTTTTTCCCTAAATGACTTTTGGGCAACCTTAAGATCTAATGGCTTAGGTTAATTTAGATCAAGGGATGAGAATAAATGTGCATTTAATTCTCACTTTCTATTTTTTAACTAACCCATTAAATAAAGTACCCACATTGTGCTTTATGTCTAAAGTCACTTTTCATTTTATAATTTAACATTCACTTTCACTTTATAAAGTCACACTTAGGAAAATAATTATTTTGGACACTTTTCCCTAGGTAGAGACTAACCCATGGGAAACCACTTTTCTAAGGTACATTAAAAATCAACATGACTCATAGCATACCACTAGTCTATCCAGCATAAGGAATCCACCAAGTCCTCTCTTGCAAGAATTTGTAGATGCTACAAACTCCTTGTCCAAATCTGTAATATTTAACATTGGTGCATGTATCAACAACTGCTTTAGCTTCTAAAAACTAGCCTCACACTCCTATGTCCATTCAAACTTCTTACCTTTCCTCTGCAATGATGTAATAGGATAAGAAATCTGTGAGAGGTTCTTGATGAACCTCCTGTAATAGCCTTCGAACCCCATGAAAGATCTCACCTCATCCAAATTCCTAGGAGCTACCCACTCCATGATGGCCATTATCTTTTATGGATCTATGTTATGCCCTCCTTGGAAATAATATGCCCCAAGAAATGTACCTTAGTCTAAAATAAACTGCACTTCTTGAGCTTAGCATACAACCGATGCTCTCTCAACAACCTCAACACTGTTGCTAAATGCTCGATATGCTCTTCCTCATTTTTAGAATATATGAATATGTCATCAACGAACACAATAAAAATATTATCCAAATACGAATGCAACAGACCATCCATCAAGAACATAAATGTAGTTGGAGCATTAGTCCAACCAAATGGAACTATGACAAACTCATAATGCCCATACCTGGTTCTGAATGTGGTCTTGTAGATGTCCTCTTCTTTGATGTGTACCTGATGGTATCCAGGTCTCAAGTCACACTTAGAGAACACCGTTACTCCTTTCAGCTAATCAAACAAATCAATCATCGGTAACGAGTACCTGTTTTTTATGGTCACTTTGTTCAACTGCCTGTAATCAATGCACAATCTGAGAGTACCATCTTTCTTCTTCACAAACAATACTGGTGTGTCCCATGGTGATACACTTGGCCTAATGTATCCTTTGTCCAACATTTCCTTCAACTACAACTTCAACTCTACCAACTCAGGTGTGCTCATCCTATAAGGTGCTTCTGATGTTGGAGTTGCCCCTGGCACTAACTCAATAGAAAAGTATACTTCCTTGTGAGGTGGTAACTGTAAAATGTCATCAATAAATGCATCCTAAAACTATTGTATAACCGGGTACCTACCCAAAACATCTACATTCTCAACCTCCTTATCTTTATCACTAGAAATGTGCACTGCGAATAACACACACCCTTTCCTGTGACTGCGCTTGGCCTACATAGCTGCCACCATCCTAATTGATGTGGCTTTCTTCTTTCCTTGCAAGACTCTTGGTTCCCCGTTGTCATCCAAACACTCAATGGCTTTGTCTTAACAATCCACCTTGGTTCTATGGAGGTACAACCAATCCATGTCCAACAACATATTGTATGATCCTGACGGTAATACATTCAAATGTGTTGCAGTAGGAATACCATTTAAATCAAATGCACAAACTCTTACCCAGTGATAAACTTGCTTCTTTGTACCTGTAGCCAACTCCACTAACCAATATTTTGCATGCAATTCCTTACTCAAACCACACTTATCCACCAAGTCATGACTAACATACTAATAATTAGATCCAAGGTCAATAAAAATAGAAATAACTTGATCACAAATCTTACCGTCCATCTCAATGGTAGATGCTTGATGGTCTACCTGCTTGTTAGCCAATGTTACATAAATACGAGGAACGCTCTGACCAACATCCAAAATAGTATGTACCTCCTATGCACTATATATCTGAGGCCTACTACCCTAATTATGTGGACAATCTCCCTTAAGATGCTCCTTACCGCATGTCCAACACTCCAACCGACCAATATCCTCACCTCTACGCTGCTATTGCGACCCATGTCCATGTCCCTGTCTAGCTGCATTGAACCTCTTTTGCGGTGCCACATTTTCTTTCTCATCTTCATTCTGAGGTCTTATTCTTTTCAACTACCATTTATCTATAACTTTGTCTTTTCCTTTCCATCCTTGTTGATAATCATTCTTATGCTTTGATTTTTCATAGCAATGCTTCGATTTCCCAATAACTTACTCAAGTGATCGAGGATCATCATACTCAATCTGACCTCTAAATGCTAATGGAAATCCACTAACAAATCATTGAACTTTAGCATTCTCATCTTTTAGATACAATACATACCCTCTAGGAACTTAGTCGTGTACTCTTCATCTGTCATTGATCCCATCTTTAGCTCATACAATTATTTGGCCTTACTGTCATAGTACCTTTCTAACAAGTATTTCTTCCTAAAAAGCCTCTTGAACTCATGGTAACTAAATTCCTCTGTCCTGATGTCACTGACCTACTTCACATCTTCCCACCAAATGTCTTATTTACCTTTCAAGCTAAAGATAACAATTCTAACCTTCATGTTTTCTGTGTACTCATGCAACTCAAAGAATTTGTTCATTCCAAGTATCCAAGCCTCTGCATCTTCTAACTTCTTCACATCTCCATCAAAATTAGGTGGCTTTGCTTTCTTAAACTCATCTAGCAAGTATCCCCTATCACTCCTCCTGTAAGGATGATAACGATAATGATCATGATGCCTGTCAAAACCATAGCTAGAATAGTACCTGTATCCATCACCTCTCCTATCTGGAGTATCCAACAACCAGCCATCTCTAATAGTGTCATCTCTATTTGAAATGTGACCACCACGAGACCTATTTCCATATGACCCATTAGTTCTATCCTCCTTTCCATGGCTAATCTGAAGTGGCCCTTGTCGCTGCAATTCCAACAAACTCTAAAGAAGTATATCATTAACCTTTGCTTGTTTCTCTTGTGTCTGTATGATCTTGTAATTATCTGTCTTAGAACTCCTTATTTCTTCCTTCAAGCTTATCAATGTGTCTATCAAATCAGGAGAGTGCCCAACATCACGCTGCTCATCAGATTCATAGGGAGAGTCTTTGTATTCTACCATTATGCTAGTCATTTCGATTTTTTTCCTGCAAGGCATACTATGTTAGCTAAACCAAATCACAATAAACCAACTTACCTTAGCATAATTTGGGGAGGATACCTCATCTTCAAGATCATCCAAATCAATGTGATACATGTATAAACATAATCATAACAACATATAGACATATAATACATAAGCACATAACCATGTAACCATTAGTCTAGCTAGAGTCCACTCATCAATGCATGACCATATCAACTACACATACCATGACCTCATGCATGACAACAACAACCATACCGACATACACTAAAAATACACAAGCATAAACAACATGTAACCAATCATACACTCATGGCGACATACTTCATAACAATAACATCATCTTCCACATGGCGACATCGCTACAACCATGACTAACACCATGTATATGCAACAAACACATAGAACACAAGGATCATTAATCACACGTGCAAACGACATGAATGCTTGACCAACAAACCGCCCTTCCAATCTGAGCGGTGAACCATGTTGTGATACCACTTTGCAACACCCTCCTCCCACATCTACCCAAGTAACCAGCCAACCGAGGTAAACATGTGACGAGAGGCAACTACGATTGGATTCAACCTTCCATGTGACCTTATGGAAGTGGAATCGACGGAAACACAACATACAGACCTTCCAGATCAGCTATAGGACTCTTGGGAACCTTTCCAAACACTCAGGTAGCTAGCCCTTGGGTCCCACTAAATTTTTTAACCACTTGACCTCTACACACTCTCATGCTATAAGCCTGTCAGCATCCAGGAAGTTCTAGAAACTCTCATGACGAGGCATGCCAGTGTCTAAGGACTATTTTGCTTAGTGATGTGCTAGTGTCCACGAGATTTGAGCCATTTTTTCAGGCCCAAAGCCTAGGTCACTACCAAGAATTTAATGACACCTTCATAACGTAAGATAACATGGAAACAATGATGCAAAAGTAAATACTTGAACAAGCCCTTAACTAGTCCCTAACTAGCCATGACAGGCATTTCTGTAGGTTTTAACCCCATACAGAAATTACCTGCATACGAATTCTAAAACATTGAAAATAAACAATGCGAGAGCATAACACATAAAATACATAGACACAGAGATTTTCCCCTGGATCCCAAAACTAAGACTACCCGCTTGATTTTTCATTGTTTTCATTTCAATGTTATAATACATATTTATACATGTCGAAGCATCCAATACAATGGACCAAAAACCATCACGTCCAAAACCATGGACCGAAAACCATCGCGTCCAAAAACATGTGCGAAATCATGCACAAAACCATAGGTGGGTCCGCCCAACCTAACATAGGTTCCAAAACCAAAATTTTCCTGGGTGCTGCCCCTAACCCCATAGAGTGGGGTTACGTGCACTCCTCAAACCCCCCGTGACCCCCCCCCCGCTACGCAATCGGCCCAACAAAGGGGGGCTCCTCCCCCTCCCTCCTCTAACCCCTCAGTTAACTACATGGGCTAGTCATGGAAAGAATATAACACAACCCAACATTCTCCCACTTGTTGTTTTCTTTCCACAGGGGGGCACAAGAGAGCATAGTCATTTATCCATCGCTGTAATGCCCATTGTTTCTCTACACCAAGAGAACTTATCAGAGCTCACAGATTTTTTCAATGCATCTGCAATATTCTTCAAAGTGTCCACCTTTACGAGCAACACCTTTTTGTTTTCTATCATATCCCTCATAAATTGATACTGAACATCAATGTGCTTTGTCTTTGAATGATATGTAGTGTTCTTTGCCAAGAAAATTGCACTTTGGCTGTCACAGTCTATCTTATAGCTCCATGTACTAACCCCATATTTGAACACAATCTCTGCAACCAAACTGCTTCCTTGCTTGCATGAGTGGCTGCCATGTATTTTGCCTCTGTAGTTGATAATGCCACTACAGATTGTTTTTTACTCATCCAACTGACTGCACCTCTAAATAGGTTAAACACATACCTACTTGCAGATCTTCTCTTATCCATATCTCCAGCCCAGTCTGAATCAACATATCCACGAATATCCAACACTCTATCCAATCCTGGTCTTCCTTGGTAGCACAAAGCATAATCACTAGTGCCATGCAAATACCTGAAAACCCACTTCACTGTTGTCCAATGCTCTTCCCTAGTTTTTGTAGGAATTTACAAGGTAAGTTCCTCAGACAGAACACCAGAAGGACACCGCTCACAAACAGATCACAGATCAATACACCAGTATTTTGACGTGGTTAAAACCCTCAGAGAGGGAAACAGTCCAC
>APFE031358945.1:400-30399 GCA_000404065.3 Pinus taeda
GACTGGACGGGTTGCTGGGATGGACCAGCGGCCTGTCCAGGCTGGGAAGACGATTGCATGTTCGGTTGCAACATTTGTGGATTCTGTGAAGGATCCCACACCAAATTCATTCCAGGGTATTGACCTTGCGGATAAGGAGATCCATAACCAGGTTGAGGATAAGATTGATAGTAGGGTTGACCTGAAGGCGGTTGATACTGGCCTTGAGGCACATACTGATACTGGGGTTGCTACCCTTGAGGTACATATGAATATTGCCCCTGGGGTTAATATTGATAAGAAGGTTGACCTTGGGGTACATAGGAATACTGGGGTTGACCCTAGGGCACATATTGGGCCTAGGGTTGACCTTGAGGAAGGTATTGTCCCGTAGGGACATACTCTCCTTGAGGTTGTCCCCCAGACACAAACTGAGCACCCTGGGGTTGCCCCCCAGGCAAATATGAAGTACCCTGAGGTTGCCCCCCAGGCGGATAAGAAGTATCTTGAGGCTGCCCCCCAGGCGGTAACTGACTGCCTTGAGGCTGACCCGACATCAGGAGAATTTCTTCAGCACTCAACTGACTACTGCCACTACTTCCAGCTAACAACTTCTACTCGTAGGGGCGAGGAGATGCTCCTGAAAAAGTACCAGAAATGGACTGATACCCAACTGGAACAGACGGACCGCCGTATAAATAGGCGTCTGGAGATGACGGACTCGACATATATGTGGGAGGAGTAAAAACTCTAGGTGGAAAAGGAAAGCGAGGTGGAGAAAAACTGACTGAGTTGTCCAAAAAATTGGTCAACGAAAGATACCAAGTGGTAGCTCGAGGGGGACTGTAAAATATAGACTCACGCTCTCTTAGATCGAGAGCAGGTAGATCTTCTTCAAGATAAGAAGCGCCTAGATCTTCTTCTGGAGCAAGCTCTTCAATAGAAATCAAACAGAAGGAAGATTTTCGGTGATGACTCGTTCTACCCTAGGTGAACCAGGAACACTAGAAGTCGGAGTAACAAGTTCGGATATTTGAGGTTCTTCACCTATATCACCAGCAAATGAAACACTACCAGTAAGCTCAGAAACCGCAACAGATTCAGGATCATAACATGTCTCTAAACCTTGGTAATCCGGATGAACTACCAATGAAGACTCTCCTTCTTCAGGTGAAAGTATTCTACTGCCACCAGGAGTGACAAGGATTTTTAATCCTTCGTAATGAGGCTGGACCTCTTCAGGAGGGTCACCCCGTGCTCTACGGGCTCGCCTCAATATATCGGCCAAACTAACAACTTCAGGAGACTCGCCCCGAAGTCTACGGGAGCGTCTCGGTGATTCAGCCACAGTTAAAGACTTTTAACTACTACACAAGCAAACAAAGTAAAATCTCAAGAAAAACACCTAAAGTCGCTAAAGAACCAATCAATTTTGAAACATATGCCTAAAGAATCTAGGGTGTCCAACCAAGCACAAACAGTAGCTTCCGGACCAAAAACACTAGTTGGTGATGAAATCCAACCTCGTAGGATTCAGTACAGAAAAAGCGGGTGGAACAGTTACCCCGGCAACCTGCTTAATGAATAGACGGGACCAAGTTCCTCCACTTTAACCGTCTCGAGTGAAGTGAACCCCCCAGAAAATCCAAGTGAGTCTAGCCGACGTCTGCTCCAGGTACAGTGGGATCTTCCCGCCACCGTCACCGTGGGTAGAATCCTAAGATAATGGTCACTAAGGTCACCAACAGCAACAAATACACCTGGGGGAACAGTCTACACTCCGACAGCACGCAAGGGCAGAGTATCAAGCTCAATCCCCTTACCAGCTCCTTGACAACAATCCAAGGTTTACCGATAAGTGACCCCTGGCTCCTCAACAATAATCTGAGGTTTACCATTTGTAATACGTGCATGTCTGGCGTCGTTCGCAACGAGGGAGGATTGATCCCCTCACTGGTTCAGACATGAGCTCGTGCTTCTCCTTTAAGAGGAGATTTCCCAGAGTATAAATGCAACAGCTGGATTTATCCTATTACAAGATAAGCTACTTGTTTGGTTTTGTTGTCTTGGAGAGTTAATTACTCTCCTGCTCCAAGACACTAGCCTGATCTATATTGGTGCTTCAGAGCCCTAGTAAAAGAAAAATTACTAAGTTAATTTTACTTTAAGCATTGATTTTATGGCTTTTCTTTAAGACAAAAGGTAGTGGAGATGAAACTGATGATGTGTAGACTCGACTCAAATCCACTAAAAAGATGCACCTAGGATGATTTACACTACTTTTCTTTTTCAATAAATTCCCTAAGAGAGTTGGAGAATGCAAACTTTTGATAAAAGCAACTTTCTTAATAGACAATCAAAGAAACAATCTCTTCATCTTTTGCAAGCATACAACACATGACCACTCATTACTTTGCACGAAAATTCCTTTCTCTTTCAAAAACTTCAAACGCTACTTAAAACAAACTTCGCAAAGGAGATGTTTTTGTATTTTTCCTATTTAATAAAGCACATAAAACTATTTTAGCAAAATCAATTTCAAAATTTATGAAAATCTACGGAAAACTCACTCAAAAGCAAATCAAAAGGAAATTTACCTAAAAGCAAATCTAAAGAGGCAAAAGCCTACTAAGATGATTCCAGGTTGTTTTACTTGGTAACAATCAGACCAAGGACCAGTTCATGCAGAATCATAAACCAATCAAAAACAAAAATCAAACTCTTTTGTTCTTTTCTTAAGAATGAAATTCACAACTTCAATCAACAAGCTATTCCGAAATTCCGCAAAGATACAACACAAAGGTAGGTTGCTCACACAGGTAGACTTTACAACAGGTCCGACTCCTAAGAAGACTGACAAAACCAGAGAGATCCAAGGTTTCACAACTTCTAAAGTCAAAGTCACTACAGGACCAATGCAAAAATCAAACCCTTAGGCTAGAACTTCTATGAATTTCACTAAAAATCTTGACGTTAACGAAACAAGTTCAGGTGAAGATCTTTGAGAGATAACAAGTGGATCTGGGCAGTAAAAACTAATGAAAGACAAAATCTAAGGGAGAAAATGGAAAAAATGGAAATTTCTCAACTTTTGACAGGGTACGCAGGCAACCTGTTTGCACAGGTGCGTGCACGCTCTGTGTACAAAGCTGCAGTGCGTACAGGTACGCACTGTGCTCAACTCAGAGGGTGCGTACTACTGAAAAATTAAGAAAAACTAAAATCTAACTTAACTCTAAGCTAGCCCACCCAAATACACAGTCAAACAACCAAAAACAAAAAAAGAAATGACTCTTTTCAGATCAAAGTGTCACTCAAAGGAAAAATCAATCACATCAATGGAGTCCCCAGTGGATTCGCCAATTTGTCATGCGGAAAGAGTTAATCTTGCGGACAAAACCAACCTCCCTAGAAGCCTAAGACTTTCTAGTGACAAACAAGACAATTAAGAGCAATCCTTCTCTAAACATGCATTTACCATACAAGAAATCAAGTGTTTAGATCCTACCTGTAGTCCAACGCTGTTGTAGTAGTCCAGCCTCGTCGATCCAGATGAGCTCCTCCTTCACTTCGAAACATGCATTCACTAACAATCAAACGATTAAATAGCACCTGAATATCTCATAAAATAAAACATATTCAACATACAGACCAAGGAGTATATGAAACAACTCATTAATAACAAATTGTTGAGAAGAATGGACTTATTTGTATTAATAGGAAACAAAAGAAACCATTACAACCTGAGCCTTGGTGTTGTGCAAGTTCCTCCCAGGGTCCAGCAATATTTTTCCTTTACTTTGATAAGCTCACCCACTTCCAAATGAAACAAGAAAGGATGGGAATCTCTCCTCACAAGCTTCAACAAGGAAGTCCTATTTTCAACAGCATCTACCCTTAGGCATGTTCAGCTTTCAACCTCCCCTCCTCTGGCCCAATGCTTGTATTTATAATGTTCTAGAAGAAGTTAATCAGGTCCAACATCAATGGGATAAGCCCCTCTTTTGGATGGGGTAGCTCCTCTCTTGATGGGATAAGTTCCTCTTTCATAGGGATGCATGAACCATCTGGAGGCGCTCAATACACGTCAAACAAGCTTCTAGAATGCTATAGAAATGACCACAAGTAACTTTTTTAAGATGAAACTCGTGCCTTTTGACCTTTACAGGAGTACGCACCCATCCCTTGACATACAGAGCATACAAGTACGCAGGTATCATGAACTTGGGGTGTGTACACGCAGGTAAGGTAGAGAGAACCTGCGTACCCAGAGATAAACATGTTTTTTAATGACTTTCTCTCTTTCTTGAAGTTTGACATGGAGGGCAGAGGTATGAGGCTTGCCAAGGAGGATAGTATGATTGTTGATGGAGCCATAATAACTGCAGATAGTCATGGTGACAAATTTTAGTGTAACAAGGCTCATTAAAAATCGAAGGCGACTAGAGTCATCTTTTTTTTTTCTCGACTCTTAAAAATTGAAAAAACAAGTTGTGTCAAAGCATCTAAAATTTATTTTAATTGGAATAACATCACAAGTTCCCTTGTTGGTCTTTAGGTTGAGAAAACTGGAGTCTACCGACCAAGGATTTCCCCTTGGAGGAAATCCTAGTCCTTTCTCCTCTTGGGGAGATATTGGTGCACCCCATATGGCCACATTGTCACTTCCAGGGTTGACGATTGGTTTTCCTGTATGGCTCTTCTCTACCTCTGTCGTTCAGAATACCATAATTCCTGAACAGTTAAGTCAGCAACTAGATGATACTAGATTTACCCCCAGCCTTCTACTTCTTCTGTTTCTCCCTCTCCTCCTTCCTCTTCTCTTGATAAAGCTGGTAAAGCTAAAGATCAAGTAACTGAGAAGAAGAAGAAGCGGAAATTGAAAAAAGAAAAGAATAAGAAAGAACCAAAAGCGAAAGGGGACAACCATGCATCGTCTAGCGAAGATCCTCACAATGCACCGTCTAAACCTAAATCTCCATGTGTCATTTGCAAAGGATACCACTATCATCGAGATTGTCCTTGCATCCCTCGGATATTAAGGGATTGGTCTCCTCGTCTGCACAATCCGGTGTCGTCAACCTCTGATGATCATGTTGAAAGTACACCATCAACCAGTGAAAGTGAAGTGTCTGGACAGAAAAGGAATAAAAAATTTCCTTGTAAATTGTGTGAAGGGGATCACGCCGTCCACCGTTGTCCCTTCCTAGACGAAGCTAAAATAGTTTTGTATGACCATTCTGCTTCACCACTACGGCTCCCTCCTGGATATAAGAAACTCTTGCAGAGTCCACCACTGGTTGAAAATTCGGTTGGCACGCCATTGTGGTCGGCCGAAATTTCTATCATTGAAAATGAACCCTCTGAATCCATACTAGACGAAAGTCAAAAGGTCGAGGCGGCAGTTGACCCTGTCTTGCCTTCAGAAGGTTCATCTTCTAATGATACCGTCATTGAAGAGAAAGAGCAAGACACCATTCAAATTCTTTTCGTAAACACATACTCTGATGAAATTGGGGGCAGTCTACCTGTTCCTTTACCGCAGGAAGGAAATTCATCAGAGTCATATTCGGCCATCTATTCGGTCCCACCTCTAAGCAACCTAGTCATTTCCTTCGATTGGAATCTACTAGGCAGACCCCGTGTACCAGCTAGTGTACCATTCAGAATCATTGTACAAGCTTACAAAATGGTCATGGCTGGTACCATCATAGATGAAGGGGCTTCTGTGAGTATCCTTTCCTCAACTACTTGGAAAGCGCTTGGTTCGCCATCGCTTTTGCCTAAAATGAGAAATATGACAGGCTTTGACAAAGGAACCAGTCGACCATTAGGGATCCTTCCCAATGTTCCCATTACTTTGAGAAGGAAAACCAATCACATGAACATAATGGTAGTCCAAGGACCCCTGGATTATAATCTACTCCTTGGGCATGACTATATTTATTGCATGGCAGCCATCATCTCCTCACTCTTTAGATTAATGTGTTTTCTGCATGAAGGCAGAGTGGTCAAGCTCGTAGACCAACTGTCATTCCTCGATTCACACATAGCAAATAGTCAAATGCCATCCCTAAATGGTATTTTCATGCAAGGAATGTCTCATCGATCTCCAGTCCATATACCTAATGAGCGCAAGTGATTCAGGAGGATATGACTGAAACCTAGGGGGCATGCACCTTGGTCTGTTTCGGTAGGAAAACCGTGGGTATAGAGTAGGTTTCCGTGGAGGATATATGACTAGTCTGACACACCTGTCTGTTTAGGAAAAGGGGATTAGAATGGAATAAGATTCCCTCGTCAAAGTTATGTGAGTGGAGGCGATTGCGCCACTCACCTTTGTCTATTTCGATAGACATCGCCAAGGAAGCATTTTATCTGCGATGCGGATGGAGAGATTTCATATGGTAACCTGGGAATTTTTCGCTATACCTGGGGGCATGCAAACCATTTTTCATGCAAACGAAGAGCGATCCTAGCTTGCGTAAAGAAAGGATCTGGGGCAAAGCTTTAAAAGGTGCAAGCCCCATAAAAAATGGCATCTTAGATGAGATATCCTTATTATATGACTGGAACGAACAGTTTTAACGCAGAATTCAAGCTCGTTAAAAAATAAACATAAGCAATGAGCAAATGTTTCCCCCAGAGTTTAAGCTCATTAAAAAATGAACCAATTTTCTGGTAACTAACCATTTTGAATGCATTATCATCACCTTTTGAGCCTTGGTCGTATTCTCATCATCACCTCCACTCTATTTTTTAGCCGATCACTCACCTCCATTTGATTGTTTACCCTTTTGAGGAGCATCTGCGAAAAATGAGTCTCCTTTAAGCTCTTTTCAACTAACTCATAAAATATGAAAAGATTGTCGAGTGATTAGCCTCTCCGGCTCATTAAAGTCATCGGAAGTGCTATCCCTCCTCTAGATTTTAATCTTTTTGGACTTGAGGGATTATTACACAAAACGATCGAGAGCTTGTCTTGTTTGGCTCATTAAAATTACCGAACATTCATCCCTTTCGTATTATTTTACGGTTTTTCCGACTTAAGGGATTATATGACGAAAAAGAATCTTTGGAGTTTCCTTTCCGTCCCATTCAGAATCTCTAAAATTGGAAAGGACCGAATTATCTTTGTCATTAAACTCGTGAAAACCGAATAGCGACAAACTCATCCAAATGGACGAGAACGAGTTTCACTATCGCTAGGCTCATTAAAATATAGTGACAGCTTCGCCTGAAGGGCGAATTATAGAACAATCATATGTTATCCTCCTCAAGCTTGACAAAAATAAAGAGGTACTGGTCAACAATGACTGGGGAAAATTGGGAAGAAAACTTGAAAAAACTTTATTGGTAGCAAGTCGCTCTTGAACATGACACTTTCTCTCCGCATCCGAGTCGGGTTGGGTTGTTTCGTTCACTAGTCATATCACCATTGGTCTGTCACACCATCCATATTTGGGATTAATGCTACCAATCCATCGTTAGTGTCGCCGATATGTTCAAGAGAAGTCACTCAGATAATTCACCTATGTCTCACCCGTTGCAATACATTCACACTCCATTCTTTCATGACCGCCACCCTGAACCTTGTATCATCAGATCGTTTTCACCTTCAAAATCATTTGATTCATTCTGTGTCGTAGATGTGGGATTCATTAAGGCCCTCCTACGACACGTCACTTCTTGTCGACATCAGCTCATTATCCAAGAAGTCGACCTAGGAAAAACCCTTTCAGTACTTTGAAGCTTGCATGCCTCAATGGCAAGTTTCTCACTTTCGGCGATAGGTTTGCATTAATGGCCTTCGACCGAGAGATTTTGCGTGGTGTTCGACACCAAGTCCTTTTTCACACCGCACAAATTGTACTGTAGTACCTTGAGGTTCATTGTCATTATTGGTGATTCCTCTCGCGCATGTTAACAACTTACATTATTGGCTGGTAATCAGGCAATGTCTTTCCATGTTCGACTCCAGAACATTTTTTCACGTGGATCGACTTGTACTCCGAGTGAAGATTGAACGAGTTTTGAAGACCCCAGATCTAGTTTCATCCATCCGGGCTTCGATATATTCATGAATATAAAGACATCAAATGTAGATCATTGCCAAACAGATGATCATCCAAATCAAAGGATGATGAGTCCGAATCATTAGTCTGCTACACAGACGATTGTCTGTCCTATGTACATGAAAATGAATTTATAAAGCTGAGCATGGGAATGCCCGCCTCAGCTAGATCATGAAAAATATTATGAAGATAGTGTATTGTATTGTATCTTATTACAAGTCACCTCCCAGCTCGAAAAAACTTCGGATCCTCATGATAAAGCATGTCACCCGACATCAAAAGATTAACGACCTCATGCTTTAGGGGGCAACTGTTATAGAAATTTTTGGGCACTGCAACCCCAATCATAAATGTCCATAAACTAAGGTCTCCTAAGTCCCTAAAAGTTTTGCTTCACTACCTAAAGGAACAAGGTCAGCTGATTACATCATTCCCAGAAGTTCTCCACTAAAAACTTCTCAGAAATGGTCAAAACTGGACCATACTGAATACCCAGTGCAGAGGCTGTGATGCATATCACCTTCCCAAGGTAAAGGGTGCGATGCATACTAGATGGCCCCTCTGTAGGGTGTGATGGGTGAGAATGGACAAATGGCAGAGACAGTTTGCGAGGTGGAAGACCATAGAATTTTCCAGAAGCTTCCCCTCTGACACTTGCCTCTCTGTTTTTTACTAGGGATGAGTAAGAGATCATCAATCTCCAAGTGGAATCAAGAACTATCAGAGAGATGACATTAATCATGACCCCAGAAGATGACTCACCCCCTACAATCATCTATATATGGATCCCTCATCACAGAGATCCGGGGGCTAGAATCTTGTATCTTGTAGAGAAGTGTTGTTGGTTTTCTGGTGTAACTTCATAGTGTTGGGTGATCTAAGCTTTACTTGAGGTGAAGAAGGGATTTCTTGCTGGGTCAGAACAATTGGTTGTAATCCTCTTGCTATTCTTGATATTAATAAAGATATTCAAGTTTTCCTTCACATTCGTGTATGTTTGATTGTATATGCATTTGTGTGGTTAATACATATCTGGTCCTGTGTTATTTATGAGTATAGATCTTTGTTCTTTGATAGTATTATGCTGCTTTGATTCCACAGGTGCTCTTTGAAGCTGTGCAAACAAATAAGAAGCGACAAATATCTATCAGGAGGGAGAGGAATCAAGCAAGGAAACCAAGCGCAAGACTATGGTTGGTGTCCTTTGTTCCACTCTTATCTATTTTTCATAAAGGAAAGCAAAAGTAGTCTTTACTTGTTTGTTTCTAAGATAGCTACCAGTCTTAGTGGGAATAGTAACTCCAAGTGGACACTATTCCCGGTAACACTAGTGTTGCAACTGAATGATCAGTTGAAGGAGATGGATAAAGAACTGGATAGCTTGATGCAACTCAAACAAGCTAGTCTACATAATGCTCCTGCAACTATCAAATCAACAGTTACCACTGTTGTACCTTCTACCTTGGCAACATCTTTAGTTCCCACTGCTCCAATGGCTAATGCACTACCTATTGCTACATCAGCAACAGGATCAACAACAACAGCCTCCACAGGAGATGAAGCAAACATGCTAGTCAAAGAAATGGAAGAAATGTCCTTTCGGACCACTGAAATGAACAAACTTAAGGAGAAAGTCACCAACCTGGAGACAGATTGCAAACTTGCCTAGATCATGCATAAAGAAGAACGACAAAAGGCTACAAGGATGAATGAAAGAGTAAAAATCCTGGAGAAATAACTCACATTGGGTGAGCCTCTATGTCAAGCTAAGCAACAACTGTGGACGAATATCATTAACTCTCTCAATGATATTTGGCCATCCATTCAAGTTATTTTTGAACATATTGAATTGATAAAGCAGGCTACAAAAGCCATTTAGAAAGTTAAAGAACTTGGAGATATGCTAGAGGAGGCAACAAGAATCATCCACTTCCTCAACTCCAAGAACAAGTATGGGCTACAAGAACTAGAGCTAGCTGATAGGATATGTACAATTTTAGAAGTTAGAAAAGCCCTCACTAAGAGGAATTTGATGTTGAACTTAGAAGATAAGTGTCAAACCATGCAACTAGCCATTGACAGGTTCATTGTTAAATTCGAATTTTTGAAGGAAAAGGGATTACCTAATCCCTTAGTTATAAATGATAAGCTAATGCCACAGAAAGATTACAATAAGAAGATCAGGGAAGTGGCCAGAGATCAAGTAAACACTTCATTCACGAAGGGCATACCAACAAGCAAAGTATTGTACCAAACATTTGAAAGCTTGTTTTACCTCTAGCATGATGTACAACACCTTTTTATTAATAAGACAACTTTTGCCAAGTATATAGAGGAAGATGAAATATACAGAAATATGCTCAATATCCAATTACCAAGTGAGGAACGATGGGAAAAAATGAATGATTTAATGTACTAAATACATAGTAAAAATATAAATATACAGTAAAAAGTAAAATAGGAAAGTAAAAGGATATTGACAGGTCAGCAAGGTCAGAGTGTATCAGATGAAAGGTTAAAGTAAAACAGAACATCCAATGTGAATACTAAACAACCAAGCAACTTAAAGGGAAAAAGATCAAAGAGAAAAGCCACAGAACCTAAATAAAAGGGACAACAAACAATAGCTCAATAGTTGTTTCTATCTTCTTGCATGAAGATATTTCTTTTTCTTAGATTAGTTCTCAATGCAATTTGAGATATTTTGTAATTCCTTTTTGCATAAATACTTCATAATTCGAAATATTAGGTGTGGATTATTTTACATTTGTAGAGTTATTTTGATCTTAAAACCTAAGGGTGATTGTACTAGTTTCAAGTCAATAGACTAGAGCAAGTAATAAAAGCATTTTTCTACAAGATTCATGAGATGAGCTATTTGCATTAAAGTATCTTCTTTGTTTGATTTGGTTACCTTCTTATGTGTTTCATAATCTTAAATGTGTTCTAAATTTGAATGAATTAACCGAAGATATCACTCATAATTTGTTTATGTACACTCTATTTTTCACAGTTAGTCATTTACATGTTTTCCTATGATACCCATATTTGAGAACCCTTAACTTCTCTCCCATCTCAGTTGACTTCTTTCATTCCTTCCAGAGTCCGGCCTAGGGAACCCTTAATTTCTCCCTAGATCTAATTCGAAACCATTTCACCATTTAGCCTTCGAGATCTGCAGTAACTCATCTATCTTTCCCTATAAACACTGTTTTTAGAACTGAATCTAGTCTTGTTTGTTTGGCATTCAACCCCATATCCCAATGGTAAAATAAAATCTCGTTTCATATAAGTAAAGTGATCCCACCACCCAAATTGAAAACAAAACCCAAGTGCAAAAAATAACTAGCCAAAAATCATCTAAGTAAAACAAAGTTAAATTATAAAGAGAGAGCCCTCTCTGAGCATCAAGAAGGCTAGGTCCTGATCTCCAAAAGTGGTTTGTGGTTACCTTTGACTTTTTTTCCTTCTTTAAATTTGAAAGAAATATCAGAGTGATAACATATTTTGTGACCATACTGGGGAACTTCTATCCTCAGTCTCATAAAACTTTAAGGAAAATTTAAATTTCATCTTAAGCCCCTTAAGGTAATTTTCTAAAGATAATCTTGAAAAATTTCATAAAAACAACTCAAGAAAGGTTAAAATTCTAGCTCCCAAGAAGTTTCACTAAATGGGGGCAAACCCAAATCCAAACCCTGTAACTATAGTTGATGACCCAGAAAGAATTCTAAGAAAACCAAAAAACGAAGAAACTCATGCAAGTAGTAGTCAATTATTCAGAGTCAATTCAGTCCCTGAGGAGTTGTCAACTTTAGAGGAAATCCCTTTTGATTTGTCATTTGACATCTCATTATTTAGAACTAAATCGGAGAATGTCATCCATGAAACAGTATAAGACTATGAGTTTACTCAACTCATTGAATAAAAAAGGGTCATCCATCCAGATTTAGATAAATTTGTCTTGGACACTTTTGACAAATTAGAAGCCTTGAACTCTACATTTATCAACAATATAGATAGTTCTTACCTTCAATAATCTATTGAACTAGCTTTCCTCACTATTGCTGCCTCTGAAATTTCTGCATAGTCTTCACTCACTGTAAATACACCTTCTTTTACCATAACCTCACCAATAGTATCCACCACAGTCCAATCCCCTAAACCACTAATTTATCAACCATCCTCACCATCATCTAGCTCATTTGCATTATTTTCAAGCCCTTCCTCAAGTACCAGCTCCTTACCCCCTAGTCAAACCAGAATCATAGCTATGGAAAACCGATATGCACCTCTAGTTTTACTTGCACAAATCCATGCCATGCTCCCAGATTATCAGAGTAAAATCTTCCTGTTTGATGCTACTGGTCAGTACACTGCCCAATAGCATGTAAACAAGATGTCTGACTTTTTTGAGTTGCATGAGATAGATGAAGCAGATGTCCAAATGAGGTTGTTTGCCCAAACTTTAACTGGGGATGTCAAGAAATAGTTCAAAGCCTTTCCTGTCAACCATACTGTAGATTTAGCTAATTTTTATAGATTATTCATTGATAGATGCGAGAGAAATAAAAACCTATTGCAAATACTTTCTAAATACGAAAACATTAGAAGAGCTCCTAATGAGTCAGTTCAAGACTATTGCACTAGGTTCAATAGTATCTACAATGCAATCCCAACCAATATTAAGCCTCCACCTAACCTAGCATTAATTAAATTCCTTGATGGTTTTGGTGCTGACATGTCATACTAGTTAAGGGAAAGAAACCCTGAAACACTAGAACAAATGCAAAGCAATGCTGTTAGTGTAGAGGCAAACCTATTAGCCAAGAAAGGCCGAATGACAAATGAAAAGAAAGTTGTATTTAAAGAGGAAACTTCCACTTCAAAAGGAAAGGTAGATATTTTAGCTAAGATTTTAGAGAGAATAATGGATAGATTAGAAAACATCGAGAGAAAAAATCAATGGGAAAATCAACAACCACCCCCAATAAGAAACCCCAATTTTAGGAAGAACCCTAACACTGGAAAGAATTCTACACCAGATCAACAAATTAGCCCTCCATTCCAAGAGAACTATGTTGAGGATTCACATACCAATGAAGGATAGGATGATACCTAGATAAACTAACTAGAAACCAAAGATGAAGACATTGTCTTTCTTACTCAAGAAGAACAAGAGTTATATATGTTGTAGAAGTTGCAGTTAGAATCTAGTGAATCCTTTGATTTTAAACAGAGATATGAGTCATCTATATATGAGGTACACAAAAAATATAGCTTAAGAAGTAAAAAGAACAATGAGACTCCCATTAAAATATCCATCCAGACCTAGACTAAGATAATAAAAGAAGCTCCAGTTACCAAAGTGTTACAAATCCTCCCTAGGAGAACACAGGAAACTTCTACCCCTAAAATTGTAGATATAACCTCCACTTAAACTCAAAAAGAGACAATTATTGAAATCAATCAAAATAAAGAAAATCAAGGCAAAATAGTAGAAACATGGACTGAAATGCCTAGTACCGAGAAACAGGATAAAAACACACAAACTGTACATGTTAAGGAATATCTAAATCAAACAAACAAAACTCAGCTCCGTTTCAACATCAAAACTGAAATAGAAAAATTAAAGATATTAGTTCCCTTGACTGAACTAGTAAAGAGTGAATCCTATAGGTCATAGATAACTGAAACTTTAAACATAGGAGAGGGAGAGGATGTTGTTAACATGAATGATGATCAACCTGAATTATTGTTTGGCCCTGAGGCCAATGGTATTCATTAGCAAGGGGGAGTTCCTCCTTTCTACATTAGCCTAAACATTCATGTCAAAATATGGCACAATGTTATGTTAGACTCAGGGGCATACCATAATTTTATGCCAAGGGCAATCATGGAGAGACTGAACCTAGACATTACCAGACCATATAAGGATTTGTTTTCTTTTGACTCTAGCCAAGTTAAATGCCTTGGTTTGATCAAGGACTTATGTGTAACTCTTGTTGAGTGCCGCGCAAAGAGTATTCTAATGGACATAGTAGTTGCAGATATCCTACCCAAATATGGAATGCTACTATCTCACTCATGGGGAGAAAAACTGCAGGGATCCTTGTCGTTAGATATGTCTTATGCCACCATATCTATTTTTGGCCAACCAAGAAAACTATATAGAGAGAACTTCATGAAATACATGGTGAGTAGTGATGAAAAACAAAAAAAAATTCCCATATAATCCATGCATTTAGATATGGACTCTTTTGTCTTGTACAATGCAAAAAATGACGATAATCAAATCATAGCTAAAGACTTGAAATACATAACAAGTGACAGTGAGAACATTTTTCATGAGTCCCTATGGCATCTAGAATTTGATGGATATATCAATAGGTTAGGGGCTAGTGTAGGAGTGTGGATCCATAATATGGAGAATAATCATGCTGAGGGACATGCGTTTAGATTGAACTTCAAGTGTACCAATAACATGGATGAATATGAAGTCCTAATTATAGAGTTACAATTGGTTAGGAAACTTAGAGCCAAAAGAGTTTCTAGCATGGGAGACTCAGAGATGATTATTAAATAGATTAATGGTGAATACTCTATAAACAATCAATTACTTGGTCAATATAGGGAAACTGCCCTAGATTTGATCAAAGACCTCCTGGAAACAAACTTTGCTGCCATTCCTGGAAAACAAAACATGCGGGCCCACAGTATGGCCACTTTTTCTAGTACCTATAAATTTCCATTTCAACCCAACCATCAATACACTGCAAAAGTCAGACATAGGCTTGTTATACCAGACAGCCTGAAGTATTGGCATATTTTCTCCCAAGATTCTCAGATTTACGATTTCATGAACAATGAAGGTGAGTTTCAGAATTTTAAGATAGCTACATACTATACAGTAGACAATAATATAGAAAGTAACATAGATGTAAATATTTTAGATATAGCTAAACCAACTAAATTTACTAGAGTAGAAATAGATAGTTTAGAGAATGTAGAAATTGAAGAAATAATGAATGATGATCATGAAATTCTTAATCTAAAAAATATTTTTTTTCCTAAGGGATTAGTCCGTATACAAGATTTGTTTGACTCTAATGATATAGGTAGGAAATCAAAAATGGAACCTTTGAGAGTTGACATAGAATAGGTTAACATAGGAACTAAGTGTCAGGCCAGGAGTAACTCCAAAAAAACTGATTCGATACTTTCATTAGGTAGCTATTGTTATATACACATGAATGTGACTGATCAGTTCATCTTCTCGATGACTGTTCACATTCCAGAAGATTAGGTGTCAACATTCCCCTCCTTAATCCGAAGGGATGTTGGTGAGTCCAAGCATCGTTCTAAATCTTTCAAGCTTTTCTCTTCCAAGCGCTTTGGTGAAGATGTCTGCAATTTGCTCATTTGTGGAACAATGACGGAGATGGATTGTTTCGGCCTCAACATTATGTCAGATCAGATGATATTTAGTATTGATGTGCTTTCTACGATCATGGAACTTTGGGTTCTTGGCCAACTTTATTGCAGAGGTGTTGTCAAACATGAGTGGAGTTGATTCTACTTGTTTTACCTGCAAATCTTCAAGAATTTTCCTGAGCCACACAATTTCTTTCGTTGCTTCAGCTGCTGCCACGTATTCTGCTTATGTTGTGGAATCTGCCAGAACTCATTGTTTGCGTGATCTCCAAGAGACATCTCCTGATCCAAGACTCATAGCATATCCTGAAGTAGATACTCCAGTTTCTTTGTCTCCATCGAAGTCTGAATCAGAGTATCCAATCAAGCTGAAGTCGTCCACTTGTGTGTACTTGATTCCAAGGTCTTGAGAGTTCCCTTCAAGTACCTTAGAACTCTTTTTGCAGCAGACCAGTGTCCCTCACAAGGCTTTTTGCATAAACCTGGAGAGGATTCCAACAGCAAATGAAATGTCTGGTCTAGTAGTAGTGAGGTAGATGAGACTTCCTATAAGCTGTCTATACTTTGTTGCATCCTCAAATTCCTTTCCTTCAATAGATGTGAGCTTTAAGTTTTGTTCCATTGGAGTAGTGAGAGGATTGCACTCTGTCATGCCAAACCTGTTCAACAGATCTCCGACGTATTTCTTTTGAGAAAGAAATATGGACTTTGGATGTTGGGTTACTTCAATGCCAAGATAGTAATGAACATAGCCCAAATCAGTCATTTCAAAACTTTTTCCCAATTCCTTCTTTATGGATGCAATGTAGCTTTCATTGTTCCCTGTCATCAAAAGATCATCTACATATACCACAAGATGTACAATTGTTTTGCCAACTTTCTTGACAAAAAGTGGCATCATCAAGATCAAAATGATTGAAGTTGAGTTTCAGAAGATGCTCAGTTAGTTTTTCATACCAGGCTCGTGGTGCTTGTTTGAGGCCATACAAGGACTTCACAAGTTTGCATACTTTATGTTCATGTCCTTTCACAGCAAATCCTTCAGGCTGGGACATAAAAACATTTTCTTTTAGATCTCCATTCAAGAAGGCAGTTTTTACATCCATTTGATGGACTTTCCAACCGTTCTGAGCTGCTAGTGCAAAGAGTGTCCGGATGGTGGCCCATTTTGCTGTGGGGGCAAAAGTTTCCTCATAATCGACCCCTTCCTTCTGTGCAAAACCTTTTGCCACAAGCCTAGCTTTGTGCTTGTCAAGTGAGCCATCAGCTTTGTACTTGTTCTTGTAGACCCACTTGCAGCCAGTTGGTTTGGTTCCAAATGGAGGATCAACGAGCTTCCAAGTGCCGTTCTTTATGAGGGCATCATACTCCTTTTGCATTGCTTCTTTCCATTCATCATGAGAAGCAGCTTCTTTAAAGGAAGTTGGTTAAAAATCTGTAGACAAGTTCAATTCACAATCATAAGAAACATTCATATCAACAGGGGAATTAGAGTCATCTACATCACCTCCATTTTGTCGGTTTGAATTTCTGGTTCCTATTTTTCCAATTTCATCAGGATGAACACTTTCAAGTGTATTTGTCAGCGATTTTGGGGGACCTTTCTGAGATGGTCTAGGCTGATCTGTTGATTGAGTTGGGAGTGAATCAAGATTGAGTCTCCCAATTCTATCAATTACATCACTTAAAGCATCATCCGTTGTTGGAGTTTCAGTCGGGGGAGAGTATTCTTCAGAAGAAGATTCCACATGTTGATCTAATATAGAAATTCCCCCTTCAAGATGTGGAATCTGATTTTCAAATTCTTGAAATGATTTCGTTCTTGCGAATCTATCCAAGCGATCAAGTTGCCGCTCAACAACATTGTCAAATTTGGATGATTCAAGAAAAATTACATCTCTAGATATAAAAAACTTTTTTATTTTCTTCATCGTAGAGGCGGTATGCTTTGGAGGTGTTTGAATACCCCAGGAAGATACACTTACGACTTCTAGCACCAAGTTTGTTTCTATGTACCTTTGGTATCAAAGCATAATAGGTGGAACCAAAAACCCTGAGATGTTTTACCGAAGGAACATGTCCATACCACAATTCATAAGGAGTCTTGTTTCTTATAGCATTAGATGGACATCTATTCTTTATGTATGCAGCACATAGAACAACATCAGCCCAAAACATTATCTTTACATTTTTGAAGCATGGATCGTACCATATTTAAGATTGTCCTATTCATTCTTTCAGCTACACCATTCTGTTGGGGATTATAAGGAACATTTGTTTGATGTTTGATCCCATGTTGGCGAAGATAGTTTTCAAATTCATTTGATGTGTATTCTTTTCCATTATCAGTGCGAATAGACCCAATATGAGATTGTGCATCATTTTCAATCCATTTATGAAATTTCTTAAATGTTTTAAAAGCATCAAATTTGTTCTTCAATAAATAAACCCAACACATTCTGGTGTAGTCATCAATAAATGTCATTATATATTTGTTTCCATTTGCAGAAGGAACAGTCATTGGGCCACATAAATCTGAATGAATGAGTTCAATTTTTCTATGTGCTCTTGAATGTGAATCATGAAAAGGCTATTTGCTATGCTTTCCTAGGATGCAAGCATCACATTGCTTAAGTTTCCTAGGAATTGTAGGCAAACTAGCAACACCATTTTTCTTCAACAAGCGGAGACTGTCATAGTTCAAATGTCCAAATCTAGCATGCCATAATAAACTTGATGGAAGTGTACCTTCTTCATGATGAGAATTGTATGAGAAATGTTGTGCATGAGCAGAAGTTCCTTGCAGTTTGAGAAGCCTTTCTTCTTCTATTCCCCTCATGACAAGTGAGTGGTCAGATGTTTTTCTTACCTCAAGCTTGCCATCAAACATATGAATGGAGTGACCTTGCTAGTGGATGTGGACCAAGGACAACAAGTTTCTTTTGAGCTGTGGGAGATATAGAACATGATCCAGAAGAAAGTCTGGAAGACCAGGCAGTTTAAGCCTGATTATGCCAAGCCCTGATGGCTTGATTTTTTATTGATCTGCAAAGTATACTGCTCCATCAACATTGTCAGTGAAATCTTCAAAAAAATCTTTTCTATGAGTCATGTGGTAGGTTGCTCCTGAATCAAGCAACCAATCATTTTTCCAAGAAGCAAGTGAAGCATTAAATAAATCTTCATTTACTGCAATGTTACATTGTGCCACAACATAGTGAGCGGATTCAGGTGCTTTACCTTTGTCTGTATCATTAGTTTTACCTTTCTGTTAGTTTCTTTGCTGCTCAATTTTGTCCCATGATAGCTTGCAGTGCAAATCTGCATTTTCTCCTTGAGGGTGTCTGCCCCCCCCCCACCTCTGAAATATATTCCTCTTGAATGCATACTGTAACAAAAAATAATACTGCCAATATACAGTAAAATTGTACTCAAAAGGGCATTCTCAAAACATTTCAAACCTCTTCCTTATATACCAATATGGACGCCAATACCATGCAGTCAGCATACCAAAAATAAGGGGCTCAATACAATTCCATGTGTTAAACAGAGTTAAGAGTACACATTTTACATGTCAAAAAGTCTTCAAGTATATACCACAAAAACTTCAGAGTATATGCCAGCAATAATGATATTATCTCAAACACAAAAAAAACACATGAATTTTTTTGTGTTCAGATTAGCAAAACCCTGAAATAAAGCTCACTTCGCTACCCTAAACAAATGCACAGTAGATGCACTACTCCACAGACGGCGCCAGAGAAAATTTGTTGTCAGATGGGAGAGCACAGCCTTCAATCTTTAATAGTGGCTCTCTCACTCATATATATATACCATCCAAAAAAAAACTTTCGAATATCCTTCTTCCTCACGTGACATTTCAGATTAATTAACGCAGCAGATTACAATATTTTTCAAAGGCAGCAGATTAATCAACGCAGCAGATTACAATATTTTTCAAAGGCAGCAAATTACAATATTTTCAAAGGTCCCCACGCTGCTTATGCCTTTAATCTTTACCTCTTTTTTTAGTTTCAAATGGGGATCCACGCAATGTTCTTCTTGTCAAGCATACGCACTTAAAGCTTTGCACGTGGAAAGATTAAACAGTGTTCTTGGACATGCTTGGACAGATACAAGTTCAATATCGTTTCCAGGCCATCTGCAGTAGAGCGCTTGTCATCCAAGGCACAACAAGGGAAGCAGCAAAAGCGCAGATCGAAGCAGCGTTATGTGGAAGGCTTCAAAGCATTATTCACGCAGCATATACCAGCGTTAAAAATACCGGAGCAGCATATATATATTGAAACAGCATTTATATTGATCATTGATTTAAATGTGTAAATATTACCCAAGAAACAACGTTTTCCTATATCGTTAGAACCTTGTCTGAGCGAATTCAATACTTTTACTTTCGCATTTCAAGAACTCGGCCGCTCCTGCTCTACAATCACTGCACCAGCGTTCCTCAAACAGACTGCATGGACTCACAATAATGGCGGAGGAGATGCTTTCAATGAATAAGTATGGCAAAAAACGTTTGTTGACAGTCCAGCGTTCAGACCTGCCCACCATGTCAGGCCTGAATATATAGAATATGACAGACAGAGGGCGCAGGCAATGTCAGGAGCAGCTCTGGAGGAGCAACTCAGGTATATGGAGAGTAGACAAGGGAGTTACAAGGGACATGAGAGCTAAAAAGGAGCTGGCTCTGATACCATGTCAGGCCACGCAGTAACTCCATAAAACAGAAATTGATTCGTGTCTTATTCCATCAGGTAGGTCTTTGTTATATACAATACGGAGTGACTTTTCAGTTCATCTCCCAATGACTGTTCACATTTCTAATTTAATTATTTACATAAATTCACCCAATCATGAGGATTAGGTGTCAACAATCATTACTTATCCCTTGAACCCTAGGCCATAAGTACTTTTTGATAGGTCCCTTGGAGAGCACATCATTTGTGTTTCGCTCCATTGGGCCTCATTCTTAGTTGTAGTGCTCTCCTTGAGTCTTATGTAGGTTGCTCCTAAGTTACGCTATTCTTTGTCTAATAAGGTTGAGCCTTGTCCTTAATCGGAGTATCTCAAGTAAGCCTATTCAACCTCATTTATAGGTTCCTTTGAGGGTACGCTTCTCCGTTTTACATAGAGTTGAGCCTTGTTCTTAGCCTGTGTACCCCATCTGAGCCTATTCAATTGTCACCTTTGAACCCTATACCAAGAATATCCTCTAGGTGACCTAAACAGGGAAGCCTCCCTTGTGGTGAAAATCCACTAAAGAACAGGAGGTGGTATGTTGTCGTGACTGTGGGCCTCCACCTCATTGTTGTCCCTTAGTCTAATTCTTGTCTTGTGAGCTCCCCAAACAAGACTTGCCAGATTTTGAGGCAACAAATTCAACGATGTATATTATGAACATATGTCCTCACTGATCTCGAAGGACAAAACACCGTCGGAAGAATTTACTATTGAGAAACCCAAGGCATATCGTATTTTCATGTCTTTCATAACCTAGTTTATGTTCATGTTGTTGATGAGAAAAGAACTAAGTTGGGACCCTCGAGTATAACGAGCAATATCTTTAGATATAGTGAAGATGTTAAAGGCATACCAAATCCACATTCCAATGCAACAAATGACAATGGTGAGCAGCGATGTGTGGTTCGCAATATCACAAGTATGTCTTGTCGTGATTGAAGGAAGTAAAAAGTTTGTTTTTCCTTAATTTGATCCAAGAACAAAAGAAGATTACATATCCAAATTTAAGCGAAGAAGTTCAAGGGAAGGACGCCACCTTTGTACCCTCTACTTTAGCTTGCTAGAAGTTGAGGTGGCTCACTCAAAGATTACATAATGGTTACAAGCATGGACGTGCACCTAAAACTTCAATTAGGGCAAGCACTCCTCCTAAGTGATTTACTAACCATGTTGCACTAATCCATTGGAAATCCTTCTAGTTTTGACAAAGAGGAGTGGAATGATGCCATGTTGGAGAAAAGCGATGTTTGTGAGGGAGCCCCAGAACATTTGGAAGAATTAGTTATTGCTTCCAAGACTACAACAAACTTGGATTTGCAACTTGCAAGTAGAGTCGACATACCAGATCTACACTTCAACCAAACGGAAGACAATAGTGGGTCGTGATGTGAGGATGTGTGGTTCTCACAATCATAGGTATCTCCTTCAATGACTGGAGGAAATGGAAAGGTTGTTGTACTAGAATCCAATCCAAAAGTAGAAGAATACTTCATATGTAGATTTGGTGGAAGAGCTCCAAGGGAATGATCTCAGCTCCCTGACTTCGATGTTGACTAACAAGAAGTCAAGATGGCTTACACAGTGATTACAAGACAGATAGGAGCATATATGGGTTCCTAAAACTTCAATCAAGGGAAATATTTCTCATAACAGATTTGCTAGTCATGTTGTATTGACTTCTTCCAGGGGTGATCCCTCTGGTTTTGCAAAATAGGGGTGGAGTGATGCCCAGATGATGGAGGCGAGTGATGTTTGGGAGATATCTCCCAAAACCTTTGCAGGGACCAACTATTGATCCCAAGACTACAACAGGACTTAGATTTGCAGGTCACAAGTGATTCAATAAATCCTAACTACAATAGACTAGGATTTGCAAATCACGGGTGATTCAATAAATCCCTTTCCTGGCAAAGAGGAAGTGTTAGCCATTGAGCTTCGAAAGTGTTTTCACCTATGTAGGGGAGCACTTGATGCGATGTGGAGGGATTGTGCTCCTCTACCCCTCTTTTTTTAGGCATTGCAATATGATATTATATTTTTGCTATAATTGAAGTAATTTTCAAATCTGTGTATTGAGATGGATCTTGACTTAAGAATCTCTAGAATGATGCATGCATGAAGTCTTTGAGGCATTTACACTCTTTAGTTTGCCTAGAAGTATTGTTGGGAAAATTTGAAGTTTCTTGCAAGGTTGTTGAAGAAATTAGTTTCAACACCAAGGTAAAAAAATGTACCAAGTAGATCCCTAGCCTCATAGAAGTGAGGTGGAGATTTCACATTGGAAAAATTCAAGAAATTTCTACGTATTTGAAACCAAGCACGACTTCAACAAGTGTATAGGGTAAGCTTGAACATCAAAACCATTAACTAAAAGATAAAACTCAAGGATTGTGACAGAAGGTATAATCATTGTGCATGGAAGGAATATTTTATTGGGCCGCCTAGTCATATTATTTTGCAGCAACAAGTCAGTAATCAGGCATCCTCTTTTGTATGGATTGTCTAAGCTCTCTTTATCACTCGACTTTACACCTAAGATCTATTAAATAAAATCAAGGAACAAGGAAAAAAGCATGGCTCCCATGGTACCTCAACTAATTCTGCAGTCATGAAACATTCTTTAAGAACATGGTGTAGAGATTGCCGTACTTCAAGATCAAGAAGGATGGAGAATCCAAGGGTTGTGCACTTGGCAAGCATGACAAGGTTCCTTTCTAAGGAGCAACCAAAGATCAGGGGGGGATTCTTTAGCCAATCTGTTCAGATGAATGTAGACCTATGTCTTCCTCTTCTTTGAAAGATAATTTACGTTATGTTACTTCCTTTAATAATTCCTCGCACCAAACCCGCATTTATTATATGAACATACAAAATGAAATGCTTCGCGACTTTAGAAAATTCAAGGCCTTAATTGGAAACTAGAAAAGGAGAGAAGATCAAAGATCTTTGTTCAGACCATGGAGGTGAGTATACCTCGACAAAGATCAAATATTTTGAAGGGAATCAACGATCAATAGGATAGTGCCCTACAACTGGTGCAGTAAAATGGGGTTGCATAGGGAAAGAATGGATCTATAATTGGCAATGCTAAGGACTTGATCTGTGACACAGATTTTCTCCTCATGCCTTCAATTGAAAGCATGCAATAAAACAATGTTATTTTGAACATATGTGCTCACCGAATCCCGAAGAACAAGACACCATAGAAAGCATTTACTGGTGAGCAACCCAAGGCGTGTCATATTTTCATGTCTTTTGTAGCCTAGTTTAAGTTCATGTTGTTGATGAGAAACCAACAAAGTTGGGACCCTCAAGTATGAGAGGTATTTTTTTTTAATACAATGAGTCATTGAAGGCTTACAATATCTACATTCCAACACAATAGACGATAGTGGTGAGCAATGATACGTGGATTGCAAGATCAAAGGTATGTCCTTTCATCATTAAAGGAAGTGAAAAGGTTGTTTTTTAAGAATATGATCCAGGAATAACAGAAGAATTCAAATCCATATTTGGGAGAAGAGGGCCAAGGGAAGGACATTGCATCCTTATCCTTTATTTTAGCCTACTACATGTTGAGGTTGCTTGCTCGAAAATTACAAGATGGTTATAAGCATGTACAAGCACTTAAAACTTCAATTAGGGCAAGCGTTCCTCCTCAGTGATTTGCTAACCATGTTGCACTAGCTTATTCCATTGGCTGACCTTCCAGTTTTACTGAAGAGAAACAAAGTGATGCCATGATGGAGGAAAAGGGACGCTTGGAAGAGAGCCCCAAAACCTTTGGAGGAATCGGTAAATACTTCCAATATTACATTAGACTTGGATTTACAACTTGCAAGTAGAGTCGAGGAACTAGATGTACATTCTAACACAATGAAAGACAATAGTGAGTAGTGATTTAATGTTTGGTGAGGATGTGTGGTCCTCGAGAACAAAGCATCTCCTTCAACAACGGGAAGAAGTGGAAAGGTTGATGTTCGAGAATCCAACCCAAGAGTAAAAGAAGATCTCTAATGCATATTTAGAGGAAGAGAGCCAAGGGTACAATCTCGACTCCTTCACCTCTCCTTCGACCCATGAGAAGTTGAGATGGCTTACACATAGATTATTGGGTGGATATGAGCATGTATAGGCGCCTAAAACTTCAATCAAAGCTGGTACCTTCTCATAACATATTTGCTAGCCATGTTACACTGACTTCTTCCATTGGTGAGCCCTCTGGTAGTACAGAGTAGGGTTGTAGTGATGCCATCATGGTGGAGGAGAGTGATGTTTGGGAGACAATGCCAAAACCTATGCAAGGACAAACTATTAATTCCAAGAAAACAATGACTTAGATTTGCAGGTTACAGGAGATTCAAGAAAGTCATTTCCTCACAACTAGGGAGATTCAAGAAAGCACTTTCCTCACCAAGAGGGAGTGTTTGTTGTTGACTGCTTCGAAAGTGTTTTCATCAAAGTAGGGGAGAAATTGATGTGATGGGGAGGGCTTGTGCTTCCCCATCCCTATCGTTGTTTTTTTCATTGACTTACTCTCAAATATCTTATTATTGGGTGTACGCATACCTTGGAGTTGGTGCCAAACATGCACACTTATTGATGTGGTAGTTAGAAATCATGTGATGTTTTGACATCTTTTACAAGGGTGCACTTGTTGAGGATGCACGTGGAGTAACCACCTTAAAGGAGGACATTATCCTCCTAGAGACTAGGCATGAAGCGTTTGGGGCATTGGAGCCACCTTACATATGTTGAGTAGGAATGCTAGAGTTAAGGAGCCCCTAATTGGAGCATGCACCACCTTGGAGGACAAATGCTCGACACATAGACAACTAGCTGGGATGGAACACCAACTCAAGGATTAGAAAAATCATAGTATGACATGTGGGTACCTTGCTTTGAAGAGTGCACTCTATTTGGGGCTTTGATGGTTGACTTAACCTACTTAGTTTTGTGTTTTGTTGTTGACCTTTTTGAAAATATAACTAGGTTCGGTCTGCATAGTTATCTTTGTACTTGCACCAATATATATTTCATGTAAAACCAAAAAGAAGAAAAGGAAATTTATTATTACCATTATTTTCTAGTCAAAGCATGTTCTTCATGCATCTAGGGGTTATTGAGTCATAAGAAAATTTGTCATGTGTCAAAGTCCCATTTGGACGGTTTGTAAGAAAAGAAAATATTTTATTTTGGGTTAAAATAGTCAATTTGTCATCCACGAGACCAAGTCAGCCCTACCTGGACAAATCGTTCCAGAAAAGCACCTATTCAACCTCCTGGATGTGTAGTATATATAGCAATGTCGAAAAAGTCGAAGTCGAGATTGAATCGACAAGGGTCCAAAAGTTGAAAAACTCATTAAAGTCGGGAGTTTTTTGAAAAACAATGAGAAATAGACAAGAACAAACATATAACTTACTTGTTGAAGTAGCCCATCTAAATCAAGCCTTTCTGCATTTTTTGCCCTTGACACCTAGCAGGCCCTTTGCCTCATTTGCCATCAATTGCTCATTGAGTATTTGCTGCTCCAAAATACACAGTATACTCAGCCCTAACCAGATCTACTTCTCAAGTGGATTTGACCACCAAATCACTGTACAATTAGCATCAAAGTATATCATCAACTGACAATGGTTTGAACTTCGGCCCTTCCAAGACACTAAATACTAGTTGTCCAAAACCCTTATTGTTCAGCCTCCTCATAGCAAATTTGCCTCGTCAAATTCATTGTATAACAACTCTAACAGTAGTGGAAACTCATAGTAATTTTGCTTATCAAGTCACTATATGATAGCCCTTAAACACCACTGTCATATCCCACATTTAGCGGAGATGGCAGACTTTTTCGGTCAACTCCCGATAAAATCGGGCATATAAGGAATAAATCGTGATTTTTTCGTTTCTGAAAAAGTCTACGAAAAATCAGAGGATTAAATCGTTTTGTTGAAAAAATCGCAATTTTGGGATTTAATCCCGACTTTTTGCAGACTTTTTCCACACTGGTATACACACACAATCGTGAATCAGTTTATACAAGTTGGGATCATTGTTATGAACAATATCTTTTATTTGCCGCAACATGGTATCCATCTGCTCATACACCTCGCCAATCACTGGTTTATCTGTATCTGCAAACCAAATCATGTGATAAACGGGCTTGGTGAAATCCAATACTTGCCTCACACGTGCCCAAAACATACATCAAGAGCGGCCTCCTCCACCTGTTCAAAACCTTGCTTCTCAGCTGCATTTGTAGCCCTTTCATTTAATAACTGCCGGTGTGGACTTGATACCATGCTAGCCAATGACTCTCTTACCTTCAAAAGGCGCTTGAAGGTGAGGTAATAGCTACCAAATCTAGTCCTCGCAATCTTCAACAACTCCAATCTTGAGTGACTACGAAAAAGGCCATGGGTATTGCTATTATTTGTAATAAATTTTATCATTTTTTTGCCTCTCTTGTACAAATCACCAATCCATTTGTATTGTTCGGTTTTGTTTTTAACAATATCATGCATCAAAAGGTTCATTGTGTGAACCAAACACCCAGACCAAAATATGTTGGGGTATTTATCCTCAATAATTGCTCCCGCTGCCTCACAATTAGGAGCAAGCCTTACATTTAGGAGCATTATCAGTGATGACTTGGATGACATTGTATGGCCCAATACGCGCAATTGTTTCAAGTAATGGTTTTGAAATGTTGATGTTGGTCTTGAACTTGTCTGAGTGATCATATGCTGAAAGAAAGATGGCACCACTAACAGACAGCAAGAACATTTATCAATGGCACGCCTTTTACATTTGTCCATCCATCAGATACAATGGACACCCCATGGTCAGTCCAAGAACTTGTCATTCTATTCAAAGAATGTGATATTTTTGCTTTTTCATGATCAAGTCCAACGATTCTTGCCTTGTCATACCCAGGGCTCTTGTATCCTTTAGGGGCATCATTTATGGCAGAAACCATTTTGTGCCAATAAGATGAGCGAAGAACATTCAATGGTATCCTACATGCATAGAGAAACCTGTAAACTTCTAAATCTACATCATTCCTACACCCTTCATCAAGGAAATTTGATATGCTTCTACGCCTTAAACCTGGTGACCCTGTGCCTCCATATCCACTGCCTTGGGGGGATGTTGAAGGAGTTCTTTGTGCATGTGATTGTGAGCTTGGTTCAAAGAAACCCTTGGATTTTTTAGATTTGTATTGGGCTTCCTCCTCTTCCCTTATGTATTTGGCTCTATCTGCTACTGACACACCTGAACAAGTTTTGATTCCTATTTGTTTATCTCCATCCCATGGCCTTTTCCTACAGAGGTGCTTTCTTGCACGGGCGTATGAACCGGTGTAATTATTGTTGCAATGGGGGAAATGAAATTTAGTGGTTCCACCCCCTTTCCCTGCTTCAGGCCTATTAACATATTTCCACAATGGAGTTTGGTCTTGTTTAGTTTTTTGAGCTAACTCATGTTCACTCTCCTCCAACTCCTCCTCACAGGGGTTTTCATTAAATCCACTATGACCCCCTTCTTCATCCCCTTCTTCATTTTCAACCCTCCCTTTTCTACTCTCCAACATCATGATAACCAAAAAATGAACCAAGAAGAAGAAAATGCCAAAAAATATAACCATGAAGTTTGAATATGCAAAAAAATGGAATGGGAATGGGAATGGGAGAAAAAAAAAAATATTTATTTATTTAGTAATGAACATTAAAAAAAAAATTGCTAGAATAGAGCCTACCTCTTTGGCCTCTAATCTCCCCTCCTTGCTTTCTCTTGCTCCTTGCTCCTTGGCACTTGCTCTCTCCTTGGCACCTTGCTCCTTGCTCCTTGGCATTTGCACTCTCCTTGGCACCTTGCACCTTGCTCTCAGTCTCACTTGCTCTCTCTTGCCCCTCACCCTCCCTTGCTCTCACTCTCACTTGCTCTCTCTTGCCCCTCACTCTCTCTTGCTCCTCACCCTCTCTTACTCCCCTCTTGCTCTCACTCACTCTCTTCTAAAATAATGAAATTAATTGGAGGAAGGGTTCATTTATATTCCCTCCCTTCCCTCCCTTTTTTCCCCAAAACCGGCACCATTTTTTTTATTTTCAGGCGGCTTCTTTTTTTTCATCCACACGAATTTTTTTTCATTCACGCGATTTTTTTCACCCGCCGAGAGCGTTTCTTATAGCCCGAGCGCAGTCAGGAGCAATCGCTCCCGACCGCTCTTGGGCTACAAAAAACGTTCCCAGAGCGACGAGAGCAATTGCTCCCTAATTCACTCCGACAATAGGCAGGAAGCAGAAATTTTTTTACGGGAGCGCACTCCCGAGTCGCTCCCACCCAGAGCACAAATTGGGAGCGGGATCGAAGGGGGGGGGCGCTCCCCTGCAACACTGATAAGAAATATTTGAAAATTCAAGGAAAGACGTGAAAATGTCATGATGAGATTTTTTGTTCATTCATTCGCACAAGGGAATAATGATTGGATTAGACACTCTTGGAGTCCAAAGATCATATCCTCATTGGCAACCTTCATTGAATGTTTTCTCAAGTGTCGGGACATAAGATTAGGGCATAAGATAGCCAACATTTTGAAGACACGAAGAGCTATTGGCATTCCTAAAGGAGGAAGACCAGCTTGCTTTCTTTGAAGGTCATAAAGGCATTGCTAAGTTTGACGATGAAGATGAAGCAGCATAAGTGAAAAAGCTTTTATTCTGCCCTTTGGAGAAACTGAACCACATGATGATGTGTCTGTTGTCCCAAAGCAGCAGTTCTGTCACAACAACAACAGAGATGAAGACATTGTTGAAAAGTTTGAAGAAGACAACACTATTGTAGTTATTGAAGAGTATACATTTCACAAAGAAAACTTGTTTACTTCCAGTTTATAACAGCAAGGCTGTTGACCTACATCATTTGCATGAGTTCATCTCATCAGAGATGAAGACATTGCTGAAAAGTTTGAAGATGATAACACTACTATAAGCACCATAAGTGAGAAAGCTCTTATTCTGCCGTTTGAAGAAACTGAACCACAAGATGATGTGTCTGTTGTCCCAAAGCAGCAGTTCTGTCACAACAACAACAGAGATGAAGACATTGCTGAAAAGTTTGAAGAAGACAACACTATTGTAGTTATTGAAGAGTATATGTTTCACAAAAAAAGCTTGTTTACTTCTCCAGTTTATAACAGCAAGGCTGTTGACCTATGTCATTTGCATGAGTTCATCTCATCAGAGATGAAGACATTGCTGAAAAGTTTGAAGATGATAACACTACTATAGTTATTGAAAAGAACACATTTCACATAGAAAACTTGCTTACTGCTCCAGTTTATGACAGCAAGGCTGTTGACCCATGTCATTTGCATGAGTTCATCTCATCTCACAGAAGAGAAAAGCCTTACTTGGAAATCATATAATGACTTTATTGTGATAGAGATAGTGAAGCTCATGGTGAAAATAGTTGTATGTGGACTAAGCATACTTGTTAAGACACATCCATTTGTCAACTTGCCTAGGTAGAAAATAAGAAGGAACAAGCTGATAAGAGTCCTAAGCGTGAAGAAATATGGATTAATCATAGCCTAAATGTGCACAACCTTGGGTGTTGTTGGGATATTGCTACACAATTTTGGTGATACTGAGGATATTACTAATTTTGAGGCGTATAAGGGTGATGGTGATAGACAGGATATTACTAATTTTGAGGTGTCTAAGGATGATGTTGATAATTGTTCTC
>APFE031358948.1:0-17973 GCA_000404065.3 Pinus taeda
CCAGCCGACCTAACAATAATAATATGAAGCCACAATAGTAACATTAGTGTGCTTATATGGGGTACAATAGTAACAATATGGGCACTATGTGGGTACATCAATATAATAAGTGGGTTGTACTAATAACAATAAGGGTTACACTAGTAGTATAGGGGCCTAACATTATCCCTTAATTAAGGAGATAAGGATGATTTGTAATTGGTTGGCTCAATTAACTGAGTTAAGTCTAGTTAAATTAGTTCCAAATAGTTGGAGGAACTAATTGTGAGTTTAGTTAGTTAATGCATGCATGCATGTAACTGCCGCACTTCAGATAACTGAATATTCTCTCATAAATAACTCATGCATGTTAGTTCAGTCGGAGACCCAGTTGAGATCAGAGGAAGGGACAATGTACTATCAGTTGGAGGATTTTTCCTATATAGGAAACTCATCCATGCAGAAGGAATTATCTCCTTCGGGATTGCATAGTTATTTCAGAGGTTAGTGTTGTGTGTGAGGTGAGAATCACACAGGTTGCAGCTGGAGGACCCAAGAGAATTTGCACAATGAAATAGGAGGCTTAGAGGATAGAAGGAAGGCATATGTGTTGTCTATTTTTTCTATGAGCAGCAGTGAGGGATTGTACTGAGAGCTGGATAGCTTGTGAGCTAAAGCTTTGTGTAATCCTGAGATATTTCCACTTGTATGATAATACAGATAGCAGGGTTTTTAGCTGAGGCTTTCCCTAGAGTATTATTCTGTGTTCATGTGTGATTGATTTCTCATTCTCAGTTATATGTGTTCTAATTGATCTTGCTCAAATTTGATTAAGCTTCTACAAGTTTGATTGTAGAAGTAGATTAAGTATTTTGCTTTAGTACATTGCATAATCAGTTTAATCTACAGTGAGAATTTATACAAAATAAATTTATCACTCTATTAATCATAAAAGAAATAGTTACAATGTAAGCCTTGATGTTATAGGTCCCACTTCCAGTTTTTTCCTTCATTCGAATGCCTTGCCTTCAAAAGTATTTCAGTTAAAAGGTTTTTATTTGAGCAGAGATTCATGAAGCTTTCTTTAGATTTTCTAACTATCCATCTCAATGAGAAATGGTTTTACTTGTAGGATTGGGAAAGAATAGGAGGAGGATAAGGGATGGAGGTTGAGATGTGACAAGGAAGAGATGCAAGTAATATCCACACCACTTAGAGGAGATGCCATCCACAAATCTTATGTAACAAAAGTTTCTCATTCCTTTTTTCATTTTACCTTTGCTAAAACAATGTCACACCTTTTGAATAGGAGAAGTGTGATAGTGTTACAGTCCAATAGTTATATACAATGTGACGACCTAGAAACGTCGCAGATAACCATGACCTAACCTGCGATATCATTTAAAATTAGGGGTTTTAAGGTATTTTCATAAGATTCTTATCTTCCAAAGAAAGGTTTTTCTTCCATATTCTTCAAGGATTGATGGAAATTATACTTTGAATGGCGAAGGACATGGGTACAACATCAATTGCCATGAATGTGAAAAAATAATGTGCAACTGAATTCCACTTAAAGTATGAAGTTATAAAATGAGTGATGACTTGTTGGGATGGGGTCCCCTAGGTCAATTTTGGGGCAAAAGCCCAAGTTTTGGGGCAAAAAGCCCAAGTTTTGATGTACAAAAATTAAATTCTCTACAAATTATGGTCTCGGAATGCATAGATAGTTAAAGAGTCATAAAGGGTTTTACCCTTCTTTATGTAAGTTGAGTCAGAATTTTGAGGATTTACCCATGGTCGGCAAACCATGGGATTGTATAAATAAGTGTGTCTTAGAGAGTCTAAGGCAAGTAATAGAAGGAATAGAATATGAAGACGAATGTAAGGTATCAATAGAAGGAAGATCGTAGAAGTCTTAGAGTAGAAGGAAGGCTCTGCTGCTATGTGTACATAGGCCTAGAGTAGAGTCTACACTGAGTGCGCAGACCCCTGCAGCTATTGAATATAAATAAAGAAGATTATTGTAGAAATTCCTACTCTTGGTCCATTTACTTATGTTATGAATGAATGCGGTTTATGCTGTGATGGATGATGGGTTTATGAAATAATATTGTATTGATACACGACTTTGCTTTATTTATGTTATTATACGAACACAATTAATGTTAACTGTTTACGCGAAGATTATCTTGTTGTATGTTGAAGTTATCGAACACTTAAGTCTTTCTGAGTAATTTCCTAGTTAAGAGTCATCTTTGACACATGTAAGTAGTTGACTCACCTATTCATGGTCCACAAAAGATAGTTGTAGACCTTCACGGAGGTCTAGAGGATGATTAAAGGGAGTTCAATCGATAAGACATAAGGGCTTATCAATCTGCATGAAGGTAGATTTAGGGCATAAAATGAAATCAAGTTGATCTATGAGTGGGGAAACTTGGTTCCAGCATCCCCACATACTGCTTCGAGTGAGACTTTAGTCTGCGCTCCACGGATTGATGCTGAAAGGGCCAGTAGTGAAGGGATTTATTTGGTGCAACTAACTTTGAACTTGGGTTAGGAGCCACGAAGCAACAAATGGTTCCATTATCAAGACCGGGATCTACATAAAGAGATGTGTGATGTTGCATCACTGGAATCTGACAAAGAAATAAATTGAGAAGTGGTTGGATATAAACATCCATGAATTCATGGTGCAAGATAACAAAAATCCGCAAGTGACAAAAGAATAATGGTTGGACAAGTATCTATACATAGAAATACACGAAATTTTCTTCTGCACCTTCCCGATCGAACTATACAAGTGGATCGATAAATTAGTAGATAACCAAGAAAGGTGGAGGCTTGATAGTCTAATAGTGTGAACCTCGAAGCTAGTGCGAAGGCTGGAAGCTTCTAAAGATAAGATTGCACATGCAATTGATCACTGGCTTGATCGAGTCATAGGAGGATTTGTGACAAAGTTCGCGGTTGATACCTCAGTCAACTACAGTGAAGCAAAGCAACTCTTTTTCAAAGGACCATGAGGTAAGTATTTGAAATCTTTGAATACTTGGATTAAAATTTGCTTGTGTGAAAAGCAAGTTATGCCACTACTCTGATGTTTGTATCTATGCGAAGTGGATGATTCTTTATAAATACGGAGAGAGTAGGTCATGAATACAACCCATTGATAGAACCTCCTTTGAGTGACGATGAGCGAGTGGTACATGCCTCACCACAGAGTGCTATACAGTTGATAAAGCATGGTTTTCCATGAATACCTCATCCACCGACACCACCTCCACCTTCACCTCCACAACATACACCTTCACTCACACCACCACCACATTTGCCATCGTTCAATATGTCGAATAACAAGAAGTTTCTCGTTTTCAAGGGCTTGGGAAGTGATGACCCAGATCAGTTTTGGTTCGTTACAAAGGCTGTATGGACGACATAGAATATTACGAATGTTCATATAAAGAAGGTGCAATTGGTTACTGCTCTACAAGATCGCATGTTGACATGGTACATTAAGTACTACACCAATAACCCATTGGCATCGTTAGTGGACACTCATACTACTTTGAATAAGGAATTTAGTATGCCCAAGTCCGAATCACAATCAGTCATTGGATTCAAGGAAATCATGATGAAGCTTGACAAAACACCCTGGGAGCTGGATTAGAGACTGAAGTGTCAGATCTGTGAAGCTAACATGAATCTCATGGATAGTCAGCACCACGAATGGTTTGTAGCCTCATTCCTGCCCCACCTAAGGGTTTCTTTATCGCAAAAAAAGATAGAGACTGAGGCAAAAGCCCTAGAAATTGTGATGAGATTGCATGAAACCCCTATTCAGGATGCTACTTTAGGAGTTTAGAAGATCCATGTAGAGTTGCAAAACTTCTGCTTGGAGTTGCAGAGCTTGAAGAAGGAAAAAGTTGCTCGAACAGAGGTGCGCGAAGAAGTTTGGTGCCTAAAATGTAAAAGCCAGGGGCATGATAAAGATCACTGCCCTGTCTTTACGAATTATATTACAGGGGGAGGGCCAATGCCCCTAAGAGAGAAGGTTGTCACAGGACCAAGTATAGGGCCCACGCTATGGTGCACTATCTATTAGGTAGTTGGAAAGCATGTAACGGACAATTGTCACTTGCTACAAAATTTTGTATAGACGCCGAAACAATTATTTTGAAATTTCTATAAATCGGTGGGCCACGATGAGTGTAACCACCCTAGATATGAATTGATGATGGAAAGAACACCTGCGTATCGAATGCAAACAAAAACTTAGCCTCTGGATCAAGGCACTGGGGAGCGCATGGGGGATATTAGGGGCGCAGACGAGGAGGAGGAGGAGGAGGACCTTATAGAGGTCGAGGGCTAGTTATTTCTATAATTGCAGAGTGCCAGGACATTACGCACGAGAGTGTACGAGCCAACCATGCCCATCATTCTAATACTGTACTTAGTTTGACCACATGATAGAAAAATTCCCTATACTGATAGCTAAGATGTAGGAGAAGAAGGCGTAACCTCAACAACCTACCCAAAATTTATAGATGATGAGGGCCCAACCCCGTGAAGAGGATCCCAATGTGAATTTGTGCTACGGAGTGGAATGATGATTGGTGATGATAAAGGGAAAAAACCTAAAGAAAGTGAATGGGTTCACAAGGCTCCAGAAAAAGAAGTTGGGTTTGACCTGGAGCACACGAACGAAACATTCATGGAAGAAAAAAAAAGCTTCACTGAGGCCTTTACCTCAGAAAGTCAGGACAAGCTATTTGAAGAGGTTGACCCCTCCATGCTCAGTACTTTATTGGAGACTTGTATGAAGATACTGTGTGATAGAAAGGCTGTGAAAGGGCTTCAAGAAATAATAAATAAGTGTGTTAGTAAGGAAGGTGCTCCTGAAGGACATCACGCTATCAGAAAGATAGGAAAACATAAAACAAGAATAGGGTGCGAGGTGAGGCTTACCACGCATAAGAGAGTATGAGATGGATCAATTTATTTTGGATATGGGGTCAGATGTGAATGTTTTTCCTAAATAGACATGGGGAATAATGGGGAGACTTGCACTGCAGTGGTATCCAATTCAATTGAGAATGGAAAATTAGTAGAATATTATCTCGATGGGGAGATTGCATGGAGTGACTTTAGATATAGAAGGTGCGAGTGCGTTGGCTGATTTTGAAGTGATAGAGATTGTTGATGGCAAAAATCCATACTCCGTGCTCCTGGGAATTGATTAGGCTATCGACATGAATGGGGTAATCAATTTGAAGAAGTGGACAATGTCATTTGAAAGGAAATTTCTACGCTTTGTAGTTCCATCGGACCCTGTACAAGGACAACGCTATACTAAACCGGTCCACAACTATGAGAAAAGCGACGATGGTTTGGACCAAATCTATAAGATAACAACACGAGATTAAGACTGGGTTAATCCAACAACTGATGGACGAACTTCATGGTACCATGAAAGTTCTTGTACATCAGATTCAGATGAAGAGTTTGAGCATTGGCAGAATAGGTTGCATGAAGTATCTACGTTGCACTATAATATGATGACTAAATTGCTACATTGTGTACCATCAGAGGTAAGAATATTACCTTATTATGATGGTCTAACTAATGCAGATAAATTTTTGGATTCATTTGAAAGGGAAGTGCCTGAAAAGCATCACTTCCAAGCATTGGATTTGGCATTGCATGCTACGCCTGCACGGTGATGGGGTACGCACAAAGAGAGTTTCGATGAATGGTGTGAGTACAGAAGAATGATGAGATTGCAGTTTGGTTGCCCAAAAGTTTGGCTAACTAAAAAATAGGATGGAAGAAATGATCCACGGAATCATTTAAAAAAATGGACTAAGGTTTATGGAATGGAGCCACAACCAGAGTGGGTGCATATTGTCTGTCACACTTTAGACATCATTCCTATAAATTGGTACCTGGAAACAAAGCTTCACCACGGTACTGCATAGTGGTTCATATTAAGAGAAGGATTTTTTATGACCTTCAGCTTCAAGGATGGGTTCAAAAGCATCAATGAAGCGTTGCAGGAGGTTAAGGAAATAATCTTCAGAATACTGCAGGATCCTTTAGAATTGATTCAACCAGATTGGAGCACACAGCTTTGCCATGTGCTAGAATGCTATAATGTGACTACTGAAGGAGATGATGAGGATCCAAGGAATATTAACATTCTAGAGGAGGAAGGCCACCACGAAGTTGAAGGACCGCAGATAGAGAATCTAGACATCACCGCACCATTAAAGACTAGACAAGTGAACATTGGCACAAAGGCAGAGCCAAAATTTGTGAATATTGGAGATTACTAGGATGATGCTACAGTATAAAAAGCTGTTAAATTTCTCTGCGAATATTAGGACTTATTTCATACCAAATTTCTGAACATAAAAGGCATCACATGCAATTTGGGAGTGATGAAAATAACTTTGAAACTGAACGCGAAGCCCGTTAAGCAAAGGCCATATCGCCTTAATCCCAAATACAAGGAAAAGGTCCACCTGGAGTTGGACAAGATGCTTGCAGCAGGTATTATTAAACTAGTGGAGGAATCTGATTGGGTGAGTCCAATGGTAGTTCAAGAAAAGAAGTAGAAGGATGAAATAAGGATTTGTGTAGATCTAAGGAAGCTTAACGACGCTTGCGTTCATGATCCTTTTCCAACTCCATTCATAGATGAAGCACTGGATAATGTTGGATGGTAGGAGGTCTACTCATTCACAAATGGGTTCTCCAGATACCATCATATTAAGATTGCACCAAAAGTCAGGAGTAAGACCAACTTTGTGACAGAATGGGGATGTTTTCAGTATACAGTGATGCCTTTTGGACTTAAGAATGCATCGGCGATCTTCTTGCACATATTCATCGCGATGTTCAAGGAATTCATTCACAACTTCTTGGAAATATATTTCGATGATTGGATAATGTTTGGACTTGTAAAGCGCAGTGTATCCAATTTGCACTTGATGTTGGATACGTGTCGAAGGTATCATATTGCACTAAAACTGAAGAAATGCTTGTTCTGCATCCCTTTTGGAATCTTGTTGGGTCATGTGGTGTGAAAACAAGGATTAGTAGTGGACCTTACTAAGATCGTTTTCATAATTAATTTGGAGGTGCCAAGAAGTGTCAAACAGTTGCGCGCAACACTAGGTCATACTGGATACTATCGGAAGTTCACCAAAAGTTATGCTCAGATTACTGCGCCTATGGAAATGCTACTGAATAAGGACGCTACATTTTGTTGGGATGAAGAATGTCAGCGTAGCCTGGATGTACTAAAGGAGAAAATGTTCACCGCATTGATCCTAGTCTTCTCGAATTGGAAGAAGGAATTTCATGTGCATGTGGATGCTTCATGTATTGCACTAAGAGCAGTGTTGACACAAACTAGCAAAGGAGAGATGGATCATCCTATAGTGTTTGCAAGAAGGAAGTTGTCAAAGGTAGAAAAAAACTATTCGATGATAGAGTGCGAAGGGTTGGCTATGGTGTACGTGGACATTTCAAGATGTACAAAGACCATTTTGCATTAAATTATCTAGTCAATAAGCATGTGTTGGGGGGGAGGGGAATATGTAAATGGTTTCTATTGTTTCAAGAATATGATTTTGAAGTCATTGTGAATCCAAGAAGATTGAACACAGGACCACATCTGTCGTGCATTGAAACGGGAGAAGAACTTACTAATTTGGAGGAATTGATGCTTGACACATAGCTCTTCATGGTGTGCATAGTGGATAATCACTTTACGGATATTATCCACTTTCTGACTATAGGAATGGATCTAAAAGGATATACCAATCAACAGAAGAAAGAATTGGTGGTGTGTGCGCAAATTTCTCTATAATTGCAGGGCATTTGTATAAAATAGGATCAAATGTGATACTTCAACATTATGTGCTTGATTTTGAATGGAACAATATCCTCGATGAAGCTTATGGTGGAGCTGTAGGAGGGCATTATGCAGGGAAAGCAACAACGCAAAATATTTTGCATGCTTGGTTGTGATGCTTGACGCTGCATAAGGATTCTAAAGCCTATTGTAGGGCATGCGACGCATGTTAGAGAAAGGGTAGGCCATCGCAGAGGGATGAGCTACCGATGAATCTGCCAATTTCATTACGGCCTTTTGAGAAGTAGGAAACTGATTTTGTAGGACCGATTTAGCCTCCAGGCAAGAAGGCAGGTGCACAGTATATCATCACTGTGATCGAATATTTGACCGGATGGGTGGAGGCACAACTTATGAAGGACTATACAGGAAACAACAATGAAATTTTTATTTGAATATGTATTGACCTGGATTGGTTGCCCAAAGGTATTGATGAGTGATTGCAGTACACATTTTCTACATGAAATGATCATCGCGATGACAAAAGAGTTCCAGGCTTAGCACCAGAAGAGTACGCCATATCATCCTCAGGCCAATGGAACTGTTGAAGATTTTAATAAGATAATGGAGAATGCATAGATGAAGGTTTGCAACACATAGCAGAATGATTGGGATGTGCGCATACCAGTAGTATTATGGGCTTACAAAACTACTTGTAAAAATCTTAGTGGTCAGACACCTTTTAGGTTGGTCTATGGCACGGAAGATTTCATGCCTAGGGAATATATCATGCCTAGTCTACTCATAGTGGCTTTCACAAGAACGACAAACCATGGAGCCTTAGAACAACAACTTGTGTAGCTAACAAAGCTTGAGGAAGATAGGTTTTTGGCTGGATTCCATCAGCAGTTTCATAAGGAATGTGAAAAAGCTTGGCACGATCAGCACATCAAATTGCACACCTTCAAGTTAAATGATTTGGTTTTATTATATGATAGTATGTTTGATAAGTTTCTAGGGAAATTTCAGATGCACTGGCTGGGACCATATGTTATCAAAGAGATTACAGATGGTGGATTAGTTTAGCTCAGAAAGTTGAATGGAGACCCATTTTTGGGAAGGGTAAATGGAATCCAATTGAAGCCATATATCAGGGATCGAACCTAATGACTACATGATGGTATCACAGTCTTAGCGGTCCAAGTAGCTGCAATGAGGCACGGGACTATAAATTACACTACCTAGTTTGTAGAGCTATGTGACAGGGGGGCTGCGCAAAAAAGGGTGACGTCACAGTCCCAGAAGAAGTGTAAAGGGAGTTGTGCTAAAGAGGGGGAGACCACACAATGCACCCAAAAAGTGACCATTACAGTCAGTGTTCATGCTTTGACAATGAGGAGACAGTTAAGAGGAGCGTAGGCGAAACATTTAAGGTTGAATTTAAGAGTGAAATATTTGGAAATCTGACACCAAATTAGCATTTATGGATTAATTTTTGGGGGAACGGTCAAATTTGAATTCAAATTCACCTATAAATGATGTGTGGTCATCCAGCAAAAAATACTTTGCATCCTTAAAATTTTTATGTTAAGTTGTCGATTGTTTATGAATCCTTAGGTTTTCACTGATTTGGTTGCTAGTTTTTTATTTGATAAGTTACCCGAGGATACCCAGCAGTTTATTCTCATAACGATGTCTGGACCAGGAGAGACTACTAATACTGGAGGAGCTGTCACCTCTAAGGGATATGCTCCAGAGGTAATGAGCATAGAGGCTCTAGATTTTGTGCCTACGGAACCGAGGTCACCTAGACCAAAGCCTACACCAATAATAGAATTCCCTAAACCCAAGAAACACAAGTAGAAGAAGCCCATTTCGATGTGCAAGTCACTGAGGAAGCATGTTGCCACCCAGGTGTAGAAGAAAGAAAAACCAAGCGCAAAGGATGAGGGGAAAGTAGTGGAATTGGAGGCTGAAGAGGGCATGGAGGACATAGACATCGAAGGGGTGGATTATATAACCAAGTTTCCAGATTATATCGCTCTGCGCAAGGGAAAAGTAAAAATCACCAAAGATCCAGATGTAGAGAGGTTCTTGATCCACACACCCGTGTTGCCTGAGAGCGTTACATTTGAAGGTTCGTGCTTGGTGCGGATTCCACATTTAAAGCTGGAAGACTGGGATTTGGTGGACCATGAGAGGTTCCCCCACTTGGTGATAGACAACTACATGAAAAGGCTATTTTACAAGGAGTCAAGTGTCACTGCGCTGGAGCTTGTGTAGTGGATTGACAGAGTGAATCAATCAGGGTTGCTAAACCTGTTATGGGTGCCCCACTACCACTACTCCAACATCAACCTGATTGTTATCAAGCAGTTGCTAACCCTAGTGCATGATGGTTGTTTGTGGTTAAGTGCATCGATCCCTATTACTAATATGCTGATCCATCAGATCACATTGTTTCCACACTGAGGGTTGAATCTGGCCAAGGAGTTTGGTGAAAAGACAAGTGAGTGCGACCTTGCTGAGAAGATGAAGGAAAAGTTCAAGCTTGTGAAGAAGCAGCACGGGTAATCGATCACCTCTATCACTGACCTCGTGGTGAAAATAGTGACACAAATCTTAGACAGAAAATTTATGAGAAAATGCTACGCGGACAAGGTTCCGGCGATAGTGATTTGTTTGGCTGCACATTGCGCGAAGGACGTGTAGTTCAATTGGGCATGCTACCTTTGTAGTGAGTTCATCGCGAACTGTCGAGAGGTGCAGGATGAGAGTAAAACATTCCACTACATGTGGTTATTACTCTCCATCGTATTAGTTGTGTGGGATCTACTGAAGGACAATCAGTTTCCTCCCGTGGACAAGGGATTGCTAGTGGCTGCATATTTTTCATCCCTCTGGGCCACAAAATATGTTACACAGGTCATGGAGACCAAAGTGCTCTAGGTTTTGATGGTGGCTAGTCTGTGCATGGCCATCAACCAGAAGTTGCAGTTGTCTCCGATGGTGTTTGAAAAGCTCTCAGAGTATGCATAGTTCAAAGCAGATTTCCACCATGTTTACATTAGAGTGCGAAAGGATCCACAACAAAAATGGTTCGACCTCCCTTACTTGGCCACAGATGACATCATTCAAGAAACCACTAAGCATTGGTTGATAGATTGGCATTCTCCATCTGATCTGGCTGTAGGCACCAACAAGTGTGCAGAAACGAAAAAGAAGGAAGCGGTCAAGCAGAAGGTCCAACAGTTGGTTGAGAAGCATAGAAAAGAGGATGAGGAGAAGGCCCAGGTGGAAGAGGAGTGCATCATGAATTAGTTGGCTGAACAGGAAGAGCATGACTCTGAGCGAAGTGGTAAGTACCCCTCTACCCCAAATGGATGAGGAAGAGCAGTTAGAGCAAGGCAATCATGGTCAAGAGGAGTAGATCACTCCCTTCTGGGTCAAAAGGTATAGGGAACAAGGAAAGGAAGGGTCGTGGAAGAAATCAAAAGTGACAAAGACATTGTTGGATCTGATTACTCTGACAGACGATCACCAAAAGGAAATAGGCGATAAGGCACATGATACCATGGAAGAACTATTCCAACAATTTGAATAACAGCATCAACAGGCACTAAGTACCATCCAGAAGGATCTGTGCAAGCTACAAATTTAGACAAGTAGGATCCAAGTAGGATCAGGGCAGATCAGCATTGCATCAACGAGCTTGGCATCGAGGCAGCAAGGATGGTTTGATCACTAGATCTCCATGCAGTCGTGCTAACATATGGATCCTTGAGAATGGAGTCAGTTGATGACAAGGTCATCATAAGTTATTTGAAGAACATCGGCCTCAACCTAGCCACGCTCCCCAATGAGTACCTTCACACATTGTAGGTAGGTGTGACAACAGAGTTCAGAGCACAGGAGTAGTGCGCACTAAACCTAATAAGTGAATATAGAGTGAATAATGAATAGATGTTCACTAAGAAGTTAGAGGCATTGTAGGCCAAGGAGAAAATTCAAGCACAGAGTACCTAACTCGTAGCTGCAGTGGCAGAAGCATGCAGACCAGTGCCGAAACTGCATATCCCGAAGGACGTACCATTGAAGGCAAAGATCATAAAACTTGCTACAGGCATGCACGATGCGAAGGCAGAGGTGGTTAGAGCCCATTTTGAGATGAACCTGAAGATAACAGAACTAGAGCTCAAGTCGTAGCCTTCAACCCCGCCAGAGGTAAGGGAAAAATGCAAAGTTGCTCTGAAAGATGGAGTCGTGATGATGGATGCTGCAATGGTGGACTGCACCACATTGTTTGAGCAGGCTATGGAGGTAATCATGGCCTTGCAGGAGGATCCCACCCTGTGGGTCTTGAATATAGAAGTTCGTGAGCTCCAACAGCAATATGATGAAGTGAGGGTAATGATGCGCACCATTGCCACAACACAACACCTTGCCAAGCTGCAGGAGGTGAAGCAGCTGCTTACACAGGTGGAAGTAGCACAGAAGAAAGAGGTCGTTCTTAAGGAAAGATTGGGGCCTTGGTTGGATGAGGCCTACATCGTCTCTGCCAATATTCTGGAAAAATTGGTGAATTTGCAAAGTACGCAACAGAAAATCAAGTAGGATAGTGTAGGACCAGCCAAAAAGTAGCTGGTGGAACAGATCAAGTAGGTAGCCATGCAGAGCATGGCTGAGGTAGCAATTGCACAAGCAGAGCTGGGGTATCTTCATAGTAAGATCTCCATGCCAGCCGAGTGACTTGAGGGCGAGTTATGATCTTTGTGTTGGGGGCCTGTTGGGATGGGGTCAGGCAAAAGCCCAAGTTTTGGGGCAAAAATCCCAAGTTTTGATGTACAAAATATAAAGTCTCCACAAATTGTGGTCGCTAAGTGCGTAGATAGTTAAATAGTCATAAAGAGTTTTACCCTTCTTTATGTAAGTTGAGTCAGATTTTTGAGGAGTTTTACCCTTCTTTATGTAAGTTGAGTCAGATTTTTGAGGATTGTATAAATAAGCGTGTCTTAGAGAATCTAAGGCAAGTAATAGAGGGAATAGAAGATGAAGACGAATGTAAGGGGTCAGTAGAAGGAAGATAATACAATTCTTAGAGTAGAAGGAAGGATCTGCAGCTGTGTGCATATAGGCCTACAGTAGAGTCCGTAGATGAGTGCACAGACCCCTACAACTGAGTGCTCAGACCCTTGCATTTGAGTGCATAGGGAGGTCTTGAGTGTGTAAGTTGAACTGATCATCAACAAAGAAGATTATTATATAAATTCATGTGTTTCGTCCATTTACTTCTATTATGAGTGAATGTGCTTTATGTTGTGATGGATGATGGGTTTATGAAATAATATTGTATTGATGCACGAATTTGCTTGATTTATATTGTTATATGAACACAATTAATGTTAACTATTTACGCGAAGTTTACCTTCTTGTATGTTGAAGTTATCAAACACTTGAGTCGTTCTTAGTAATTACTGGGATAAGAGTAATCTTTGACGCGCGTAAGTAGTTGACTCACCTATTCATGGTCCGTGAAAGATAGTCATAGACCTTTGCGAAGGTTTAGAGGCTGATTAAAGGGAGTTCCATCGATAAGCCATAAGGGCTTATCGATCTGCACGAAGGTGGATTTAGGGCATAAAATGACATCACGGTGATCTATGGGTGTAGAAACTTGGTTCCAATATCCCCCCATACTGACTTGGGTGAGACTTCAATCCGCTCTCCGCAGATTGATGCCAAAAGGGCCAGTAGTGTAGGGATTTGTTTAGCGCAACTAACTCTGAACCTAGAACCCACTAAACCAACATGACTGAAGTAATTTATCATGCAAAGGCATCGAAACAAGGGATCAACTGGTTAAAATCCCATCTACAACAATTAAGGAATTGCAATGCAATAATATCATATGACCATCTTTGACATAGGAATTCAAATATTTAGAGTACAAGTGACTCAAAGTATAAGTATGGACATGCAAAGATCCATGTCAAATAAGGAGGGTCATGGCCACCAACATACATCATAGATCCATGCCTAGATGAATCAATATGAACATGTCCACCAAACATACATTGTGGATCTATGCAAGAATCATAAATACTCAAATAAATCCATTGCAACCTAGACATAACAAACAGGGTCCTGGGTCTTCATGTTTATCAAGCCATAGTACAAACCTAACCACGCGAATTAATGTTTTGAGGTCAAACATGGTAGAAACTACCTTATTATTGGTCAAAGATGAAAATTGTTCATAAATGCAAAAGAAACCACCAATAATGACAATGCCTCTTAATGTACTCAAGTACATTCTATAAAGTTTGAATAAATGATCTGAAGTTAAAAAATCATAGAATCAATCGATTCAAGGTCATTGATGTAAACCTATTGTCAAAGGTGAGGAAACCTACCAGTGAGGCATGCAAGCTACAAGGTATGAATGGTTTCTAAATCAACTTCCCTAGATAATGTGTTGAATTCCATAGGAAGTGATTTGTCATGGGAGGGCCTTAATGTATCCCCCATCAACGACATGAAACTGGTAAAAATATTTGAAGAAGAATAGAGTACAAAGTAATTTAGGACTAATGTAGGGAGGCTAATGGGATAGAATGCTTTAAGGACTACAAAAAATAACTAATTCAAATATGGATGACTCCATAGAAGGCTTAGCAACTAAAATCAGGTTGAACTTCTCTTGAAAATATTGACGACACAAAAATTGTCTTGGAAGCATTGACTCAAAAAGTAGCTGAAATACTGAAGCATAATACTTTTTAAAAGGGGTATGATCAATGAGAGACAAGTGGATTTTCCCAACCTTGACACAAGGAGTGAAAGGGTGTCATGTTCAAGAGCGACTTGTTGTTATACATAATATATATGCCTTGCCTTCCCAAATTTTCCCCAGAATTTCTGGTGAGTACCTATTTATTTTTATGTGACCTTGAGGAGGATAACATATACTCAGAGGATAATCTCATCCTTTAGATGAGTCATTCAGAGTATTTTAAGTGAACCTTAGGAATGAGTGGTTCAGTTCCAATTTACAGATGGGTCCTTCATTTTTTGAGTTTTATGAGTCCAATGAAAGCATAACTCATTGTCTTTTCATCTTCAGAGAGTTTGAAATTAAATAAAAAGCAAATTCCAAGATGTCCTTTTTCATTTAGGTTTAACAAATATGAAAAGAGGATAAAAGATAACTCGTTTAGGTCTTTCATATTTAGTGAGTTTGAAAAATCGAAAAAAGAAAACTACAGTAAATTTATTTTTTTATAAATTTAATGAGTCTGAAAAAGAATAAAAGTATGCTTGTCTTGAAAAAATTGTTTTCATTATTTACCTATAATCTACAAACACTCAAACGACTGAAATAATGATATATGCAAAACCCTAGGTTAAATAAGGTATAATAGTTGAAATGGTAAAATAAAATAGTAAAATAATTTTAATTTCTTTTTTCTAAAACGAGAAAAGTAATTTCATGTTTACCATTTGTTTTTACTGATTGTTGGAGTGAAAACTACCTCATTTCAACTTGATCTTCAAGAGGCGATTTAGAATGATTTTTGACACTGTTTCTTCTAGGCAATAGATCTCAACCTCCTATTTATTTTTATGTTTTTCATTTTTTATTTCCATAATGATTTAGGCCAATTTTAATTTCAAACATAGAGGGAATTTCCCTACATGTATCGCACCTCCCCCCATCAAGAACTGCAACATTGTGTAGTTGTCGCAGATCCTGAATGATGGGGGTGAAACACCGTCTCATTGTTTGTAAAACAAGCGCTACAACTAGAGGAAAAGAAAATGAAGATCTAAATTTTAAGCAAAAAAATTAGGATTTCTCTTTCTCATCGACTAATATGTTTTCCATTTGATGTTTACAGGCATTTTCTTTACCAAGAAGTTGGAGTGGAGGAGAAGTGAGCATGAAGATCTTATCACAACCAATGATGTATATACATTTCTGGAACTTTGATAATGTGGGTTGTTGAAGTTTTTCCTGATCCTCGGTATGAGAGATTAGTTACAGGTACTGGAACACTTGGTGAGAACATGGGATCTAGATAAAAATAGTTTTTGAATTGGTGTTCATACACTCACCATTAATGTAGAGGATATATACTTTTTAATTGGGCTCTCAAAAAGAGGGGCTCAAGTGTCATTATTTAGTTCCAGGGCTAGTGGTGAAATAACTGATGATTTCATTGTCAAATATCCTTATGTGGGAACAAGGAAGAGAAGTGGAAATATCCAAATCAAGAATGTGATAGATCTTCCTCTCAAGACAATTATATGTATTATTACATGTATATCGTGGAGTGTAACTCTGCATTTGGCCACTAAGGCTCAAATTCAATATGCCTTGGAGTGTATGGAGCCCATAATTTTTAATTAGTACGAGGGCTCTTGATCAACATGAAAGATCAATGACTGAGTTCAAGATAGATCGACTGAAATGGTTCAACTATGGATCGATTTTGGTATCCTTTTCTTGGAAAGGGTACTTATGATGTGTCCACAAGAAATGACCTGGCACTATGAGATCCTCATATCTGAGATGGGTCAAGTTGATGACATGCCACGTGGGCGGTTAGGAGTTCTCATATGGACCCACAATCTTCAGGTTTTTGAAGGGTTAGTTGATCATGATTGAGGATTTCCCTTATGCAAGCATGAATGTCTGAGTATATCTAGATCTAGGTATTCCTATGGGATTTCAATGGGATGCAACAACTAAAAGGGAATTTTTGAAATATTTCAATTTTTCTGTACTTTGATTTTTAAATTATTTTTGTTATGTTGAGGCTAATATCATTTTTACATGCATATATTGGATTGATTAATCTTGATGGAATGTCACCAATCCAGATGCAAGGTCAACAATGTGGGTTGGGTGACCATGACCGTGAAGCAACAAAGGAGCTTCAGGAGGTAGAGAAGAACCTTGAGGGTATCACTCAAGGTATCATAGACATGAGACTCTAGGAGGTGCTTTAGCGTTATCAACACCATATTGTTAGGGTATCTAAGAAGATGAGATGTTTTCTTAGGGGAGTGGCTCAGGTAGTAGTATGCTACCATGAGCATCACACCTGGGGATTAAACCTATCATAGATGGACCATTTTTTTATTAACATGTATTTCGATTGTAATGTCACCTCCTCTCACATATACCCACTTTCACCAGCTTACCCAGGGTAAAACATGAGATGAGGGGTTACTATGATATCACTCAACCTCCTAGATGACCTTAAGGAAATGGAATCGACACAACAAGACCTTACTGACTTCCCTTAGGTGCCACAAGACATCCAGGAGTAGCCCAACACCTCTAGGTGTCCAACCCCTGAAATAACTCACCTTTTCCCTGACCTAGAGTCATAATCGCTCCCCTACCAAGGCCTCCTTGCGACTTTGGGTTCTGAGTCACTCCCATAGGTATGCATCAGTGCTGTTGGAGAGGTAAATCCCCTCTACGGATAGAGGCGATCCCTACTAGCCCAGAACGGGTCTAGCAACAATTAAACAATGCTATCACGCAAGTTCCTAATTAAAAATAAAAGGTAGGTGATGAAGACCTACTTGAGATCCAACGCTTTAGTTTGTAGAAGAGACGTCACCCACGTTCCTTTGCCTCGGCCGGTCACGATCCTCCACTATCCACATGAATGGACACTTGCACGCAAAGAGAACAACACAAACACAAGCATGAAATCTAATATATGCAATTATACATCAGTCAGGAAGGATATAATTCAACATCAACCATTACAAGTACAACGAGAATGGAGCTATAATGATAGTAATCTATTATTAATAATTCAACAAAGGAGAATACAACCAGCGTCCTGACGTCAAGTCCTCCTTTGGCTAGGTGCTCAATTACACAAGTCTTGCAAAAGCTTGAAGGGGGGAGGGACAGGTTCTCTCTCTCTTTAGTGAAAAAGTCTCCTTACTTAGGGAAAGCCTTATGGATACAAAGAAGGCTTCTTGCAACTCCGACCTTTTGATATCTTCCTTTCAGCACAAGTATTTCCACAAGAGTCAAAACTTTCGGAACTAGAACTAGAACTAGCTTGCTCAAGCCATGGGAACAAGAATTTATAGAGGAAAAGGAA
>APFE031358953.1:0-13811 GCA_000404065.3 Pinus taeda
AACTATTTATTGTGGTTTATTATCTATGTAGTAGTGATGATGAACCATAGTAAGTGGTCATTATCTATGTAGTGATGATGAACTATAGTAAGTGGTTAAAAACACGTTGACTTAAAAATTTCTGTGATTTAGTTTATAAAATACTTGTAGTTAATCATGAATCACAAATATAGGAATCATAATAAGAAATCATTTTTATTTTATATATATATAGGATTGTTATAATAATGGTTTAATTTCAAGATAATAAATAATATTTACTAAAATATTTTGTAAAAATTAATATATCAAGTATTTTGTGGATTAAATCATATAGAAAATTTTAAGTCAACTTGTTTCAACTAGTTATTGTGGTTTATTGTCTATGTAGTGATGATGAACCATAGTAAGTGGTCATTATCTATGTAGTGATGATGAACTATAATAAGTGGTTAGAAACACGTTGACTTAAAAATTTCTATGTGATTTAGTTCATAAAATACTTGATGTTAATCATGAATCACAAATATTTTGTGAAAATTTAATCTTATAAGATTTTTATAATAATGTGGTTTAAGTTTAAGACAATAAATAATATTTATTAAAATATTGTTAGAAAAAGATTAATTAATAACAAGATATTTTAATGATTGCCGTAATAATAGTTAGTCCAAATATTTGAGTATGATTTTCATGTTAGAATATTTGGTTATATTTTTTAACATGAATTTTGTTAATAAGAAATTAATATTATTTGTATTAACATATTGAAAATGTTAATGATGGTTCTTTTTGTTAATAAGGTTTTTATAAATAAGATCAAATTCAAATTTTGGATGATTGTGCCAAAATAAATAAGTCTTAAGGGTAACCAAAGATTTTTTATTTGTAAGGAGTTGTATACATTCTTTTATTAAGAGGGATTTTACTTTATGAATAGAAACAATAAAAAATATTTTGTTGATTGGAGAATTTTACAATGAACGATGTGAGATGTCATAAATTGGTCTAGTTGACATCATGCACCGATTCTGATGGTTTGAGGCACTAATAAAAGCTCACCATGACATCAAATGAACATCTAGTCCCTAATAGAGCTACAAGGATCTAGACCATTGTTATAGGACCAAAAATGTGGTGAAATCAAGGAAAATTATATTATCAACTAAATAATCAATTATGTAGCACATGTGAATCAACACCTTCATTATGCATGACAAAGAGGTCTTTATAATTTCATTTACAATGGCTTCAACACAAATTAACAAATAACTCATTTATGTGAAAAACCTTCGAGAAGTTGAGGTCAACGCTAATTATAACCTTTTTTCTAGGTGGGGAGTAAGTGACCTTATTTTTCTCCCCAGATAAAATTGAACTCATGAGACATGGTGCTTCCAATGTGAATGTGAGGAGTGCTAAGAATTAGATCTCAACTAATTATGGAAAACTTCCACTAGTCAATTGATAAACCACATTGTTATTAACTTGTTTGATGTTAAATCTCACGAGCTCCATAGCTTGCCCTATGTCTTAACATTGTGCTTTGCACCACAATGTGGATGGACTTAATTGCTCACAAATGAGGCTACTTTTAGAGTGATTCATTCATTGTATTGGTAATGAGTCTTTACTACAAACCAATGGACGTTGACATGATCTCCATAGCTTGTTGATGTCTCAACATAGTTCTTGGCCCCATATCATAGATGGACTTCATTGGAAACAACCAAGTCACTTTTAAAATGATTTGTTGGTAGAACTGTTTAATTCTTCGCTATCAACCAACCAACTTATGGTTAAATCTTGTTGGCCCCATAATTCACTTATATCTTATCACAATGCTTAGTCTCACAATGTGGATGGAATTCATTACCAACTAGAGAGTCATTTTCAAAATAATTTATTGGTTGGATTGGTTATGAGTCTTCTCCATCAACTAGCCAACCTATAATTAAATTTTGTGTGTTTCATAGCTTACCTATGTCTTAACATAATACTTGGCCCTAGAGTGTAGATAGACTTAACTACTAGATGACAAGTCACTTTTAAAATGATATATTAGTTTGATTGGTTATGACCCTTTGTTACCCACCAACAAACCTATGATCGATCTCATGGGCTCCACAACCAACTTATGTCTTAAATTAATGGTTGGATCCACATTGTTGATAAACTAAATTGCTAATAAGCAAATGACTTTTAAAGTGATTTGTTGATTAGATTGGTTATAAGCCTTTATTGCCAACCAACTAACCTATGTTCAAATTGAGTTTTCCTATGTCTTAAAACAATGCATGGTCCCATAGTTCCAATAGATCTAATGCCCAAAAAATGAGTGCTTTTTAATATGTTTTATTGGTTGGACTATTTACAAGCATTCACTGTCAAAGAACCAACTTATGATTAAATATCATGGGCTCTATAGTCACTTATATCTCAACACAATGCTTGGCCACACAATGTGAATAAGCTTACCTACAAATCAACAGCTCAATTTTAAAACGATTCATTACTTAGATTGAATATAAGCTTTCAATACCAACAACCCAACCTATGATCAAATCTTTTTGGCTTCGTATCGTGCTATTGTCTTAACAACTCACTTTTAAAAAGATTCATTAGTAAGATTGATTATAAGTTTTCACTACCAACCTATGATCAAATCTTGTTAGCTCCATACTTTGCCAATGTTTTAAAGCAATGCTTGGCCCAACGTTACGAACTAATTCCAAACCTTCCCTACTAACCAACTAACCAACCTATTATTTAATCTCACAAACTCCATAACCTACATGTTTAATCAATCATATACCTTCACTACTAAGCAAAAACCAATAAAAAACTATCCATATTGTTCCGATTGTTATAATATTCAATTTTAACTTTAATATGCTTATCAACAACAATAAAACGACAATCATGTCATAGATTGGTATCTATTTATATATATCTTGGTTATAAGTTTTCTCTACAGACCAACAACCTATAATCAAATCTCATGGGCTCCATAGCCTACGTATGTCTTAACATAATGCTTGGCCCTATAACATAGAGGAACTTAACTGTTAGCCAATAAATCACTTTTAAAATGATGTATTGGCTTGATTTTTTATGACCCTTTGTACCCACCAACAAACCTGTGATCAATCTCATGGTCTCCATATTCCATTTGTCTTAAAACAATACTTAGACCACAATGTCATAAATCAAATCACTAATACACAAATAACTTGTTTTTTTTAAGCTATATAAATATATTTATATTATCAACTAATATATTGATAATTTTAGTTATTACTTATTGATTAAATTAATTATGAACCTTTACTACTAAACAATCTATAATTTATTAATTAAATTAATTATAAACCTTTATTACTAACTAACCTATAATCAAATTTAATAAACTATATAACTAAACTAAATTTAAAATCATAACACCTATAAATCTAATGACCAATCAAATAAATCATATTAAAAATATTTTAGTAGTTAAATTAGGTACGACCGTTCACTACCCACCTATTCACTTTGATTAAATCTCATAGATTCTAAGCTACTTACTTATATCTTCATACAATCCTTCAACTAAATAATATGAATAAGCTTATTTGCAAATCATTCATTAGTTTAATTGGTTATAAGACCGTGCTACCGACCAATATCAATATATAATTAAATTGTGTGAACACCCTACCTTACCTATGCCTTAATGCAATGTGTAACATTATGACTATCAATTCTATGTATATATATCCGTCACAAACATTTGTTTCCTAAGCTTGTTGGGGCAGAAAACCTTTAGCGACTACATTGACTAAAGATTCGCTAATCCAATGATGACTCGACAGTCAAAAGGCAGCATTTGCGGAAAAGTAGGGTAGAGATGGAATAAGAAAAGGGGTTGTGTTTAGTGTTATTTTTTGAAATTTTTGATGTTGGTATTTTCTCAAAAAAATCGAGGTGAAATCTTGATTTGTGTTATGTAAATTAGTTTTTTGATTTTATATAAAGATTTAACACCATGAAAAATCCCTATGACATTTTTATTGTGCAGAGGTTATCCATCAAATTTGTGATTTCAATAAATTCCTGTCAGATTTTAGAGAAATTACACTAGAAAAACTCACCAAAAACACTTCCAAAAAATCGGACTAAAGACATCACTGCTTTGCACCTTTTCCGCCTTTGTGCTTAATGCATCCACATCTAGCTTATACAATTTCTTCTCACGAACTGAACCCTAATCTGCTTCACCTGTCCGGTCACTGTGTCTCATGAATGCCTTTCCTTTCACCTGTCCGGTCACTGTGTCTCATGAATGCCTTTCCTTTACTAAAGATCACATCATAACCAGGTTCTTCTGAAATTGCAACAAAGACGAGATTTTTTTAGGCTAACATGACATCAAAGACGAGATTTTTTTAGGCTAACATGACATCCTTGACCCTGAGAGGGAGCTCGACTCCCTCTAAAAAACATGAATGCCTTTCCTTTGCTAAAGATGACATCATAACCAGGTTCTTCTGAAATTGCAACAAAGACGAGATTTTTTCTTCTGAAATTGCAACAAAGACGAGATTTTTTTTAGCTAACATAACATCCTTGACCTTGAGGGGGAGCTCTACTCCCTCTAAAAAAATCACTGTACTAATACCAATCGCACTATACCCTCCGTCATCACCCATCTTGATGTGCATCTGCGAATATTTTCTTCCACATCACTAAAAAAATCTCTACACCTTATCATGTGGAACATGCACCTAAATTTAATTACCACACGGTCTCCATTACTAACCTAACCATGCATCCCATGAGAGTAAAGTCAAGCTCGCACTGTGAAGCCAAGGCTTCACCGGCTGCTCCTCGTGATGTCTTCATGCTTACTCTTTTATGTGGGGACACTTCGTGGCATAGTCCCCGAAATTCATGACAACTCGATAAGAAAATGAACTCTATATTACAAGACAAAGTCAGCGGGAAAGAGAGATACACACACGGAAAAATCTGCGTCAGAACATGCCATTTCAAAATCCAATTCAAAAGATTCTCGTGCAGAGACCTTACGGGCACCGAGGCAACGGTGCTTCCATTCACACAGGCCGATATCAGGACTCCCGTGACGGTGCTCTATTGCACGGTCAAGCTGTTGTACCCCACGCCTTCGTTGAATTCTTCTACTGATGGGCTAATTTATAGTCCCCCTCTCGCTAAATCTCAGAGAGATCAATCTTTCGTCATGACTGTCAAGGGTAGCGCCGAGGCCGGCTCGGCCCAAGCTGCTGAATCCACAGGCGATGGGATCGACGCTGCTGAGCTGCGCCTTAACGAGCTCGGATACAAGCAGGAGCTCAGAAGAGAAATGGTGATCATATGTTTCCTTGAACTTGAAAACCGAAAAATCTTTTTTGGGTTTAGTGGATTAGAATGATTTTAATGGATCGAGGGGGCGATTTCTGTTTAATTTTGTGAGCAGACATTGTTCAAGACTCTGGCGATTTCGTTCTCGACGATGACGCTATTCACGGGAATAACGCCCCTGTATGGGTCGAGCCTTCAGTATGGTGGGCCCGCGCCTCTGGTTTGGGGTTGGGTTGTGGTCTCGTTTTTCACGGCCTTCGTTGCCATTGCCATGTCCGAGATCTGCTCTTCATTTCCTGTGAGTGTTAATTTTATTTGCAAACATTCAATTCTTCCCCTACTAATGAGCATGAGTTCAGTTCCCGTGGAGGCATATTATATGCGTTTGTAATTTGCCAATCAGTGGTCATGAGTTCAATTTCCATACAGTCATATTATATGCGTTTGTAATTTGCCAACCAGTGGTCATGAGTTCAATTTCCATATAGTCATATTATACGCGTTTGCATTTGCCAACCAGGGGTCATGACTTCAATTCCCATATAATAATATAATACAACTTTGCAATTGATTAACCAGAGTTCATCAGTTCAATTCCCATAGAGTCCTATTATATGCGTTTGCAGTCTGCCAGGCAGTGGTCACGAGTTCAATTTCCATAGAATCATATTATATGCATTTGCAATTTGCCAACTAGTGGCCACGAGAGTTCAATTCCCAGGGAGTCATATGGTACGGCTTTGCAATTGGCTAACAAGATGTCACGAGTTCAATTCCCATTAAGTCCCCTTATATGCGTTTGCAATTTGCCGACAAATGGTCAGGGTTCAATTTCATAGAGATATTGTATGCATTTGCAATTTGCCAACTAGTGGTCGTGAGTTCAGTTCCCACAGACTGATATAATACGACTTTGCAATTGGCTAACCAGGGGTGACAGTTCAATTCCGATAGGTTCGTATCATATGCGTTTGCAATTTGCCAAGCAGTGGTCATGCGTTCGATTCCATAGTCATACCATATGTGATATAGTACAACTTGCAATTGGCTAATCGCTTGCCATCAGTTTAATTCCCATAGAGCCCTACTATATGTGTTTGCAGTTTGCAATTTGTCAAGACTTCGATTTCCATAAAATATTATCTGCGTTTGCAATGTGCTCACCAGTGGTCATGAGTCTCAGTTCCCCCAGAGTCATATAATATGACTTTGCAACTGGAGTCGTGAGTCATATAATATGACTTTGCAACTGGAGTCGTGAGTTTGAATCTCATAAAGTTTTTCTTTGCTGGGAAATCCCAAGCACTTCACTTCTCCTCATTTTGAGGACTGTACCGATTGTAAAGAGGGCTATACACAGCCTAGTCTACGCTGAAGCAGTAGTGAGATCGATTCAGGACTCAGGCTCACATACATAGAAGTACTTAGACCCGGGACTTAATCCAGGGACCACTTGCTTGGTATTCACAGCTCTCAAACACTGGAGTTAGCCCATCGAGCTGATTCTCATAGAGTTCTATTATGAGTTCAATTTCTGTAGAGTCATATTACATGCCTTTGGAATTTGCCAACCAATGGTCATGACTTCAATTTCCATATAGTGATGTTATACAACTTTGCAATTGGTTAACTAGTTGCATTTGTCATGGGCTCGATTCCCATAGAGTCAAAATCCACCTTTTGCAACGCGTTAATTGGTGGTCATTAGTTTGATTCCTATAGAGACATAAAATATAACTTCGCAGTTGGTTAATTAGTAGTCATGAGTTCAATTACCATATGGTCGTAATACAATGGGTAGTCTTGAGTTTGATTCCCATATAGAGTAATGTAACGTAGCCTGTGGTCATGAATGTGGATGGAAAATTCTATTGCAAATTAGAAAGAGCTATAAAAATACTTGCATCTCTCTACATGGGTTAGCTATCACTCTCGTGGGGAGCTTGAGGTGGCAAAATATATACGTGGGCCTGTGGGTGGAATGTTGTAGTGAGTGTATGTAGTTATTAATAGATTTTAATCTTGGGTTTAGTGTAGTTAATCATTCATTTTATGTGTAGGTTCTTGAATTAGTTTCCACACAAAATAATAAGGATAACACATGTGTAAGGTCCTAGTTCAGCACTGTTGTCACTATGGTGGACAATGGTGCAACTCACAACTTCATGAGTGAAGATACTGCGAGGAGGATTGGGCTGAAATTTATCCTAGTTTAAGAATAATTGAAAGCAGTGAATTCTCCACCTGATTCTGTGATTGGTGTGACTGAAAAGGTCGATGTGACACTAGGTGAATGGATAGGGAAGGTCGATTTCACAGTAGTGCGGATAGATGACTATGAAGCTGTACTGGGCATGGAATATATGAAACAATTTGAAGCTATGATAGTTCCACATATGAAGAAGTTGTACATTTGTGATGGGCGTGAGGAAGTACCCATTCGTGTACCAACCATAGGGGCTACCATAGTTGAATGTAAGTTGATAACAATGAATGTGGAAGATGTTAAGCGAGATGAAGAAGTCTATAAGAGGTTGTCTTCTACAGAGGCAAAACTTATGGAGCAGTCACAGGTGATTAGAGCATTGTCTGATAGTATCTTGGATCTATCAAGTAGACTAGACGCAATGGAGAAGGATGGGGATGTTAGACTGGATAATCAGGCGGAGAGTCAGGAAGCATACTTGCAAAGATTAGAAGTGGAAGATCTTGATAGATGGATTGTGCTGGTATGTGAGGAAGAGAAAGATTCTTTAGGCTCCACTTCCTCCCCATCTTCTTAGACTATCATGGAGATGAGGCTCATTGTTAGCTGCTCATGGCAGTGAGCCTCCAACATTTTGAACAGACATCTAGGGTGAGATGGACACGATTGGCAAGCAGTGTTCAGTGATGAGTCATGATGATGTAGGGACATGCGTTTTTACGGAGGCAATGTATGGTTGGATTAGCTACCCAAGTAGTCACCGACATGAGGGGTACCAACACATGATTTTCTTGCAGAATTTGGCATATCTATGGCATGAGGCAGATCAAAGGTGGACACATTTGGATTACCCATACACACATTTGTGTGGACTTACAGTCTTGTCAATAATGGTTGTGGGGATGGTGTTGTCGAGGATGACAATCGTTTAAAGTGGGGGAGTATGTCATGCCCACGAGTCGTCATTGGTGAAGTGTGATGGGTTGGGGGACACGCTCTCGGTTAAACGAGATGAGCTGCGGAGAGGCGAGTCATGTGCGACAAAATGTGACAAAGGCACGAGTTGCCTGTGACAAAATGCGACGATGGGACAAGTTTATAGGAAGGGCGGAAAACCGCATGGTGGGGTGAGGCCGACCCACAAGTTGGGCAAATCGACATGAAGTGTGGGCAAGCCAACTTGAAGGAAGGGCGAATCATTATGTGGGTGACCGAGTTGTATAGGCCGACCCATTGTTAAAACATGGTGAAACCATATATATAAGCGGAGGACACATGGTGGAGGAAGCAATCAAGCACAACAAAAAATCTAAGGCAAACCAAGTGAGTTGGTGAGCGAAGGAAGAGGAGCATTGGCGCAGGCCGAGGTGCAGGCGAACTTGGAGGGCCGAAGCACTAGGCGAAAAACAAAGAAGGATCAAGTTGTAGGTTGGTGGGTGAGTTGCCTGGGCAAGTTGGGCAAACTACCATAGGGCGAACTGTCATGGTGCACATGCCTGAAGTTTTGAATGGGTGACAGCTGGGCGGACAAGTAGTTCAGTGGGCAAACAGATGGCGGGCAATTCGGGTGAACAGTGGGCGAACAGTGGTGAAGTGTTGGGCGCGCACATTGGGCAAGCCAAGACCAGCGAGTGGGTAGGTTGCACAAGTGCGGGCGCCATGCCCACAATTTTGGTCACACAGATAGTGTGACGCGCTAGGGGTATGGGTAGTGCGATGAGCCGGGGCACGAGTTATGCGATGAGCCGAGGCATGGGTAGTACGACGAGCCGGGGCTTGGGTAGTGCGATGAGCCAAGGGCGTGGGTAGTGTGACAAACCAAGGGCGCAGGTAGTGCGACGAGCCGGGGCTTGGGTAGTGCGACGAGTCAGTGGCGCAGTTAGTGCGATGAGCCAAGGGCGTGGGCAGTGCGACGAGCCGGGGCTTGGGTAGTGCGACAAGCCAGGGGCGTGGGTAGTGCGACGAACCAATGGCGCGAGTTGTGTGACATGGGCACGACAAGTCGGGCGATGCGACATGAGTTGGGGCGAGCTTGAACGGTGGATTGGGGAAAGGTTGGACGACGAGCTGGGGCAAGGCTGAATAACAACCGAGTTGGAAAGCAAGTTTGGCAGTTTTTCCAAGGTATATTTTGGGTTGCCTTGAAAGGCTGATGTTGTACATGAACTTGTAAAAATTGGATTATTATATATTATTGGGCAAGCTCTAACCAAGGAGTTGCCCGTCCCTTTGAAGAATATTGTACTTGTGTAATTTTATGTGAATGATGATAAAGATGAATGTTTCGGTTGTGCAAATGAATGATGAAAGCTTAGTGAAGTGAAAAATATTCTAAGTGTTAAATGTTAGGCGTAGTCCATACTTGAAAGTATTGGTGAAAAGAAATTGTGTAGTGGTGTCGCACCTGCCTATGTGCGGTTGAAAGCCCATCGCAAGGATAAGGGCGTGACAAGGTGGCTTTCTTGAGATCTTTCGTGGGCAGTTAGGTAATTCCACTCTTGATTTTCTTTTGTGTTTTTGGGGCAATCAATCTACCCTATCAAGTGGTTTTCCTCTAGAGATATGTATTCTTGAAGGAATTATGTGTCCATCCGCGAACCATGGTTGGACAATTAGATACTTGGACTGGCGGAACGTTGTTTAACGACAGGCCTTTCAGTTAGTGAATTATCTGTGAGGGTTCAGGGTTTGTGAGTCAATGGTTAACTATTTTTTTGCTTGGCTTGTGTCTCTATTCCCTGTAGCTCCCTCGGTCAGGATAATTGGTGACCCTCTGGTGTGTTTTGGGAGCCTCTCTACATTCATTCCAGTCGTGTGCTTTGTAATTTGTTGGCTTGCTATGCAGTTAATTGGTGCATTTTGTTCTGTTTCAATGTGCCCCGTGCCACACACTGCTCGCTCTCTTCTCCCGTCAAAGAGAATTTCAGTCAGCCAAGGGGGGTGACGTTTGCATTTGCATATGGTGATGGCGGTTGAGAAGGCTCCAAGCTCTAGTCGGGGTGGTCGAACCGATGGTAGCTTAGGTCGGGCGACTTCTGGGGCTCATGGAAGTCGTGGGGGTTGAACCTCGAGGACAACAAAACGGAGAGGAGCAACGCATAGAGGTGGCACTGGCAGACGGGGTAAGGCATCTTAGCCTACGCGTGGGTAGACTACGAATCAACATTGTTGTTTGGAGAGTTGTAAAGTTTTGATTCAGACTGTATTGGACCACCTAGAAAATTCTGAGAGGGCTCGACAGGAAGAACATGTAGAGCTCATTGCTATGCTAAACAAGATTCATTATTTTCAATGTCATGTGCGGGAGAGGGTCATGGTGGTGTGGTGTGGTCAAAATTTGTTAGCTGAGAAGGTGGAGAAGCTGGAGTCATGGATGGCTAACTTCGAAGAGCACTTCCAATGTTCTTTTCGTCCTCCTCTCCCTCCAAGGGCTGCTTCGGACAATCCTGCTTCTATTACCTCTGATGACTAAGCATGATTACATGTGTTTTACTTGTTTTATGTGTTTTGGCCTCCTAAGTTGTGGACTGTGTCTCTAGTTGTACTTTTGTTTCTTTGTCATATGCTGCTAGCAGTAGTCAACAACCTTGGTCAAGGTGAGACTACCTACATTTTGCTACTGATATACTTATTTTTTTGATGACTTGAATAGAACTTGGCTTGCAATATATATATATTATTTTATATTTATAATTATATATATATAAACTCATAAGAATAGTTCAATTGACATCAAATCAAATGAACATCTAGTCCCTAATAGAGCTACAAGGTTCTAGACCATTGTTATAGTGCCAAAAATGTGGTGAAATCAAAGAAATTTATATTATCAACTAAATAATCAATTATGTAGCACATGTGAATCAACACCTTCATTATGTATGACAAATATGTCTTTATAATTTCATTTACAATGGCTTCAACACAAATTAACAAATAACTCATTTATGTGAAAAACCTTCAAGAAGTTGAGGTTGATGCTAATTATAACCTTTTTTCAGGGTGGGGAGTAAGTGACCTTTTTATCCCCAAATAAAATTGAACTCATGATACATGGTGCTTTCAATGTGAATGTGAGGTGTGCTAATAATTAGATCTCAACTAATTATGCAAAACTTCCACTAATTAATTGATAGACTACATTGCCATTAACTAGTCTGGTGTTAAATCTCACGGCCCCATTGCTAGCAAATGAGGCTACTTTTAAAGTGATTCATTCATTGTATTGGTAATGAGTCTTCACTAAAAACCAATAGACATTGGCATGATCTCCATAGCTTGTTGATGTCCTGACATAGTTCTTGGCCCCATATCATAGATGGGTTTCATTGGAAACAACCAAGTCGCTTTTAAAATGATTTGTTGGTAGAATTGTTTAATTCTTCGCTACCAACCAACCATCTTATGGTTAAATCTTGTTGGTGATTCAAATGGAAAATGGCATCAAGCCATGGTATTCATCCACCCATGTTATTCATCCACCCTTGGAATTTACCCATGTTATTTTAAGTGGCATCCACCCATGATATTTATCCACCCATGGTATTGTAAGTGACAGTCACCCATGGTATTTTCCCATAGTATTGTGACATCCGCCCATGGAATTGACCCGTGGTATTGTAACTAAAAAATACTATAAGTAACAAGTCGCATTTTGTAAAATGACAGTTTGTCCGCCACAATGTAGCTTTTATAGTGATTCTCCATTTTAATAAAAAAAATCTTTGTGGTTTTGTTTATTGGGCATTCTCCTCTTTTTCTTCGGGCATTTAAAATTTTCAAATCTTGGGGGACTTTCCCACAAAATCCATTTCAATCTTTTAAATTAGTTTCACAATGTGGATGGAATTCATTGCCAACTAGAGAGTCATTTTCAAAATAATTTATTGGTTGGATTGGTTATGAGTCTTTTCCACCGACTAGCCAACCTATAATCAAATTATGTGGGTTCCATAGCTTGCCTATGTCTTAACATAACACTTAGCCTTAGAGTGTAGGTAGACTTAACTACTAGCGAACAAGTCACTTTTAAAATGATATATTAGTTTGATTGGTTATGACCCTTTGTTACCCACAAACAAACCTATGATCGATCTCACGGGCTCCACAACCAAATTATGTCTTAAATTAATGGTTGGACCCACATTGTTGATAAACTAAATTGCTAATAAACAAGTGACTTTTAAAGTGATTTGTTGATTAGATTGATTATAAGCCTTTATTTCCAACCAACCAACCTGTGTTCAAATTGAGTTTTCCTATGTCTTAAAACAATGCATGGCCCCATAGTTCCTATAGATCCAATGCCCAAAAAATGAGTGATTTTTAATATGTTTTATTGGTTGGATTAGTTACAAGCAATCACTGTCAACCAACCAACCTATGATTAAATATCATGGGCTCTATAGCCACTTACATCTCAAGACAATGCTTGGGCACACAATGTGAATAAGCTTATTTGCAAATCAACAACTCAATTTTAAGATGATTCATTACTTAGATTGAATATAAGCTTTCAATACTAAGCTTATGAATGATCAAATCTTGACTTATGGTCAAATCTTGTTGGCTTCGTATCGTGCTAAAGTCTTAACAACTCACTTTTAAAAAGATTCATTAGTAAGATTGATTATAAGTTTTCACTACCAATCTATGATCAAATCTTGTTAGCTTTATACTTTGCCAATGTCTTAAAGCAATGCTTGGCCCCATGTTACGAACTAATTCCAAACCTTCACTATTAACCAACTAAGCAACCTATGATTTAATCTCACGAACTCCATAACCTACCTGTTTAATTGATCATATACCTTCAATACTAAGCAAAAATCAATAAAAACCATCCATATTGTTATGATTATTATAATATTCAATTTTAACTTTAATATGCTTATCAACAACAATAAAACTACAATCATGTCATAGATTGATATCTATTTATATATATCTTGGCTATGAGTTTTCTTTACAGACCAACAACCTATAGTCAAATCTCATGGGCTCCATAGCCTATGTATGTCTTAACATAATGCTTGACTCTATAACATAGATGAACTTAACTGTTAGCCAATGGATCACTTTTAAAATGATGTATTGGCTAGATTTGTTATGACCTTTTGTACCTACCAACAAGCCTATGATCAATCTCATGGTCTCCACATTCCATTTGTGTCTTAAAACAATACTTGACCCACAATGTCATAGACAAAATCACTAATACACAAATGACTTGGTTTTTTTTTTTTTTTTTTTTTTTTTTTTT
>APFE031358953.1:13984-35914 GCA_000404065.3 Pinus taeda
AAAAATAATCAATAAATAAAACGGGGCCAACAATAAAATATGGGGCTTAGGTCCATTAAACAAATAACAAAAATACTAAAAGGAGTTAATAGGATGATAAAATACATAAAAAACATAAAGGATCAAGACAATAAACTCTGATGAAGAATAAATCAACAACACATACTATAAAAAGGGTGCCAATACCTACATAGTAGTAAAAAAAAAAAAAAACTAGGACAAGACATAGACCCAACTTCTACTAATATTCCAACTATCATCTCTATTCAAATTATTAGGTCTTTTTTCAATTTCTAGGGTCTCTCTCAATTTAGATGATGAAATTGACTAACCTTAGCAACGACTCGGGTCTCCTCAATGCAGATGTGATGCTTAGATTGATTTGCTTGCTTCGCCAAAGCAGAGGAGCGGATCCTGCCATGCTTGATGTCAAGAACATGCTCACGAATCCTTTGATTAATCGAGCGGCCAATCTCACCAATGTAGGGAGTCCCACAAGAGCATGGATATCGTAAACACCCTTCATATTGCCATGCTTGATGTCAGCAGCATGCTCACGAATCCTTTGATTAATCGAGCGACCAATCTCACCAATGTAGGGAGTCCCACAAGAGCATGGATAACGTAAACACCCTTCATATTCTTGGGGTCCGCTAAGTCTTTTACAGATCTAAGGGAGCTCCGTATGGTATTTAAAAGTCGAAATACTAGCCGTTACATATTAATATTTTAATAAATTAATAAACTAATATCATTATTTAAATATTATTTTTCAAGAACTAGTAATAATTGGTTTTAATATTACATATCAATATTTTAATTAATTAAACTAGTCGTTTAATTAATTAAAATATCAATTAAAATATTATTTTTCAAAAACTAGTCGTTTAATATAGCCGTACTATTATATTTTGATAAATTAATGAAAATAATATCATTTTTATATTTTTAAACTAGCATTTAATATGCTGTTCATATCAATATTTTAATTAATAATACTAATATCATTATTTAAATATTATTTTTCAAGAATATAACATTTGTTTAAATGTAATTAAATCTATTTTTAAAAACTGTGGTTTAATATAGCCATTACCTATTAATATTTTAATAATTGAAATAATATCATATTAAATATTTTTTCAAACTAGTTGTTACTTATAATATTGTTTTTAATATATAAATAATTATATATAATTTAAACATTATTACCAAATATAATGTTTTGAAATTATGTCTCTAAGCTCCATATTAGCTTTGCATGGTCGCTTTTCATTCGTCTGTGATGAAACACTTATTGGTTGAAACGGGTCGCCAAAAATTCTCTCATGTGATTCCACAAAACTTTGTTTAATAATTATATTTTCAAACTACTATACATTAATATGTTAATATATATATATTATAAAAATATCATACATAATTCTCCATGATTCACCAAAAACTTTATTAATTATTTATTATAAAAATATATACATAATTTGTTTAATATATTTAAATATAAAAACTACTAAAAATTATACTGTTTAATATTTATATTATAAAAAAACTACTAATACATTAATATTCTTAGTTATTACTTATTGATTAAATTAATTATAAACTTTTCCCACTAACCAGAGTATGATTTATTAATTAAATCAGATGTGAACCTTTACTACTAACGAAACCTATAATCAAATTTAATAAGCTACCTAACAAAACTAAATTTAAAAACAATACTTTGACCTCATAATACTTATAAATCTGATAATCAATAAAATAAATCATTCATTAGTTTAATTGGTTATAAGACCGTTCTACCGAACAATATCAATATATATTTAAATTGTGTGAACACCCTACCCTACCTATGTCCTAAAGCAATGTGGAACATTTTGAATATCAATTATATATATATATTCGTCACAGACATTTGCTTCCCTAAACTTGTTGGCACAGAAAACCTTTACTGACTACATTGACTCAGGAGTCGCTAAGCCAATGATGACTCGACAGTCAAAAGCAGCAACTGCGGAAAAGTATGCGCCATCATTTGAATGGATAGAATAAGAAAATGCGTTCTATATTAAAATATAAAGTCGGCCGGAAAGAGAGAGATACCCACACGGAAAAATCGCCATCTCAACATGCCATTTCAAAATCCAATTCAAAAGATTCTCGTTCAAAGACCTTACGGTCACCGAGGCAACGGTGCCTCCATTCACACAGGCCGATATCAGGACTCCCGTGACGGTGCTGTATTGCCCGGTCAAGCTGGCGTACCCCCACGCTTTCGTTGAATTCTTCTACTGATGGGCTAATTTATAGTCCCCTTCTCGCTAAATCTCAGAGAGATCAATCTTTCGTCATGACTGTCAACGGTAGCGCCGAGGCCGGCTCGGCCCAAGCTGCTGAATCCACAGGCGATGGGATCGACGCTGCTGAGCTGCGCCTTAACGAGCTCGGATACAAGCAGGAGCTCAGAAGAGAAATGGTGATCATATGTTTCCTTGAACTTGAAAATCGCAAAATTTTTCTTGGGTTTAGTGGATTAGAATGATTTTAATGGATCGAGGGGGCGATTTCTGTTTAATTTTTTGAGCAGACATTGTTCAAGACTCTGGCGATTTCGTTCTCGACGATGACACTATTCACGGGAATAACGCCCCTGTTTGGGTCGAGCCTTCAGTATGGTGGGCCCGCGCCTCTGGTTTGGGGATGGGTTGTGGTCTCGTTTTTCACGGCCTTCGTTGCCATTGCCATGTCCGAGATCTGCTCTTCATTTCCTGTGAGTGTTAATTTTATTTGCAAGCATTCAATTCTCTCTCCTAATTGCGAGCCTGAGTTCAGTTCCCCTGGAGGCATATTATATGCGTTTGTAATTTGCCAATCACTGGTCATGTGCTCAATTTCCATACAGTCATATGAAATTCATTTGTAATTTGCCAACCAGTGGTCATGAGTTCAATTTCCATATAGTCATATTACGCGTGTTTGCATTTGCCAGCCAGTGGCCATGACTTCAATTCCCATATAGTAATATAATACAACTTTGCAATTGATTAACCAGAGGTCATCAGTTCAATTCACATAGAGTCCTATTATATGCGTTTGCAGTCTGCCAGGCAGTGGTCACGAGTTCAATTTCCCTAGAAACATATTATATGCATTTGCAATTTGCCAACTAGTGGCCACGAGAGTTCAATTCCCATTAAATCCCCTTATATGCGTTTGCAATTTGCCGACAAATGGTCAGGGTTCAATTTCCATAGAGATATTATATGCATTTGCAATTTGCCAACTAGCGGTCGCGAGTTCAGTTCCCACAGAGTGATATAATACGACTTTGCAATTGGCTAACCAGAGGTGATCAGTTCAATTCCGATAGGTTCCTATCATATGCGTTTGCAATTTGCCAACCCGTAGTCATGCGTTCGATTCCATAAAGTCATACCACATGTGATATGATACAGCTTGCAATTGGCTAATCGCTTGCCATCAGTTTAATTCCCATAGATCCCTATTATATGTGTTTGCAGTTTGCAATTTGTCATGACTTCGATTTCCATAAAATATTATCTGCGTTTGCAATGTGCTAACCAGTGGTCATGAGTCTCAGTTCCCAGAGAGTCATATAATATGACTTTGCAACTGGGTAACCAGAAGGCGTGAGTTCGAATCTCATAAACTTTTTCTTTGCTGGGAAATCCCAAGCACTTCTTATTTTGAGGACTGTAGACAGTGCAAAGAGGGCGACATAGACTAGTCTACGCTGAACTAGTAGGGACATCGATTCAGAACTCAGGCCCACATATATAGAAGTACTCAGACCCGGGACTTAATCCAGGGACCCCTTGCTTGGTACTCACAGCTCTGAACCACTGCAGCTAGCCCATCCAGCTGATTCTCATAGAGTTCTATTATACACATTTGCAAATTGCCCACTAATGGTTAAGAATTCAGTTTCTGTAGTCATATTATATGCGTTTGAAATTTGCCAACCAATGGTCATGGCTTCAATTCCCATAGAGTGATGTTATACAACTTTGCAATTGGGTAACTAGTTGCATTTGTCATGGGTTCGATTTCCATAGAGTCAAAATCCACCTTTGCAATGCGTTAATTGGTGGTCATTAGTTTGATTCCACCAATATAACTTCGTAGTTGGTTAATAAGTAGTCATGAGTTCAGTTGCCATATGGTCATAATACATCTTTGCAGTTTGTTAATTGGTGGTCTTCAGTTTGATTCCCATATAGAGTAATGTAACGCTAGCCTGTGGTCATGAATGTGGATGGAAAATTTTGTTGCAAATCAGAAAGAGCCATAAAAATACTTGCATTTCTTTATAAGGCGAGCTATCACTCTCATGGGTAGCTTGGGAGCTTGAGTTGGCAAAATATTTATGTGGTGTGTGTGGAATGCTATATTGAGTTCGAGGTGTCGTTTATGATTTTTTGGAAGTTTTTCTGGTGCATTTTTCCGGTTTATTTTCTTTACAACTCGGCAGGAATTTATTAGAATCACAAGCTTGATGGGTAATGCCTGCACAATTGAAGTGCCCTAGGGGTTTTTTAGTGTGGTGAATCCATATATACAACCAAAAAACCAATTTAAATAGCACAAATCAAGATCTCACCTCAAAATTTTCTGCCGAATTCTAGCACCGGAAAGTCCAAAAAGTCACACTAAGGACAACTCCTATTGAGTGTACGTAGTTATCAACAGATTTTAATCTCATGTTTAGTGCAACTAATCATTCATTTTATGTGTAGGTTCTTGAATTAGTTTCCACACAAATAATAAGGATAACACGTGTAAGGTCCCTTGAGTGGTGCACCGCCTCTTGAGACGACAACTCCCTTAAAGACTTCACTTTGTCGTATTGGTAAAGGACCTAAGCCCATGTACCAATCACAGTGTTGCAAGGATAGGATTGTTTATTAATGGTGGGGTTTTATAGATTTAGGAATGTTTGGGGGTGTGAATGAGGCTTTCAAAGTAATTAGGATATTGTTTGATGCATAGTGCCTAAAATTGGTCCAATCACTGAGAAAGTGTTCCAAAAACCCACAAGTTTACTAGGGCCACACATGCAATCAAGGGACAAATATACAAAGGACAAAGACTAAGGGGGGCATACTATGGTTATAAACATTAAATGGGAGACCAAAAGCTCATGTTTAAACCATGGAGAGGACACTTAAAGGAGAACTTTATCATAGTCTGTTGAAAATGCTAGTTAGAGAAGGTCTTCTCTGGCTTGTGCCTTAGCAAGAGAGAGACCACGAATACTCTTCCTTGGACTATGGACTAGTTCGTCAAAATTGTAGATTCATGTGTGGAGTTGGAGGAACAGTTAAGTAGACCTTCATGTGGCTGTTCGAGTTTGGAAGAAAACGAAGTTGAGAGCTTCAGTCTTGATTGAAGCTAGGATGAGTTAGACAAGTAGTTTGACTTAGCTAACTAGTCAATCACAATTGTGGTTCCAAATTTGTTAATTGTCTAATTATAGCATGGATCGAATTGATAAAAGGAGGATGAAAGCACAATTCTAATTCATTTTTGTATGCACAAGATTGTATGTGAGCTCCCTGTTTGTGATGTGCATAATTTTGACTATCAAGTGCATATAGATTGTAGTGATTTGCGCTACAAAATAGGAGGGCCTGTGTGCATAAGGAGATAGGCTAGTGCATAAGGAAATAGGCTAGTGCGCTACAAAGTAGGAGAATTTGTGCATAAGGAGATAGGCTAGTGCACAAGGAAATAGAGTCTGTTTGTACGCAAAAGATCAAGAGCTATGATCAAGGTTTTTCCACAACAAGTCTAGGCTAGATCACCAAGAGAATAACTTGTTCTCAAGAGATATATTGCTTTGTATTTGATCTATTTTCTCAGTCAATATATACCATAGCAAGGAGAGGGTTTTCCCAATTGGGTTTCCAAAGATAAATTATTGTGTTGAATTGTGTGACTATGTTTTTATCTTTTCTTTTTATTCCACTGCTTATCTATTGCTAAGAAAATAGTTTCTTGGTGAAAGAATGCTTGGTTTCAGATTATTCATCTAAGTAGTTGCAGGATTTTCATGGAAAATTAACATTGTCATTGAAAATATTAGTTGGTGAACCATGTGTTGCCCTAGGGTCTGTCTAGCAAGGTTAATACACAACACAAACTCCACATGATGATCTTTGAGGGGATGCGTATGGCCATTATAAAGTGCAAAATCCATGTACTACATATCCCCCCCACAAGAGCTGTAATTCAGATAGACCAAAAGAGCAATAAGATGCCGCGATGAAGATCAAAAGGTGTAAAAACAGACGCTGACAAAGAGAAAATAGATTGGCGATAATAGGAAAGGAAACTTGACCAAATTTCGTGACATAAAGAGGGAATTGTCATGCAATAGAGCTAAGTTCATATTCAACATGATGACCCGACTCTTCCTTGCATTGATGCAAAGCACAACTTCACTTACAATGCGAGTGTGTATGCCAACAAGTAATAAAGACTAAGAGAAAAATGAGGTGGCAAATGATGGTACACGAAAATCAAAGGATACCAAGAGAGGAAGGGAAGAAAGAAAATCTAACTACAATATAGGTAGGTAAGCAATGACCGGACTATGAAAATGAAATATGAAGGCAAAAGATGAAAGGAGAGAGAATATGTTTGGACCCATGGAAATTTTTATGCGCTAATCTTTCCATTCGCCTATTTTTCCATTTTATTCTTCCCAAAAATGATTCTTCATTTTCCATTTTTTTTTAAATGCTTGACCCAAATTCTATAAGATAAACTTATTTTACTTAAAAAGTCACTAAAATTTTCTAGAAACTATATAAAATCCTTGGAAATTTGAATTACAAAACTATCACTAAACATCTTATAGTTGACATTTTAAACATTAGTAAGATTCATAAATATTATACACTTAGAGATAGATTTGAGTTAGATCTCGGAAAGCAAATCTTTGGAGGCACAAAACATGGATTGATTATAGTTTTGAAGTGGCTCAAATCTTGGGCTAGAAACAATCTTGAGGTGACCCCTTGGAATAATAAACTTATAATATCCTTCTAGGTCTCGACCTAGAGATCACCTTCAAGAGATTTCAAACCACTAGAAGAATGCTTGGAGTACCCTACTAGGTATCGACCTAGTACCGGAGTTCAAATCACAAGAATAAGAAGTCGATCTCGGAGCACCAAACTTCAAATCACAAGAATAATGAGCAGATCTTGGACCGCCAGACTTTAGATTGCCAGAATAATGAGCAAATCTCGAACCACCAAACTTCAGATCACAAGAATAATGAGCCTATGTCTTAAAACAACACATGGCCCCATAGTTCCTATAGATCTAATGCCCAACCAACCAATTTATGATTAAATCTCATGGGCTCTATAGCCACTTATGTGTCAACACAATGCTTAGCCACACAAATGTGAATAGGCTTACCTGCAAATCAACAACTCAATTTTAAAATGATTCATTACTTAGATTGAATATAAGCTTTCACTGCCAACCAACCAACCTATGATCAAATCTTGACCTATGATCAAATCTTGTTGGCTTCGTATCGTGCTAATGTCTTAACAATTCACTTTTAAAATAATTCATTAGGAAGATTGATTATAAGCTTTCACTACCAACCAACCAACCTACGATCAAATCTTATTAGCTCCATACTTTGCCAATGTGTTAAAGTAATGCTTGGCCCCATGTTACGAACTAGTTCCAAACCCTCACTATTAACCAACTAACCAACCTGTGATCTAATCTCACAAACTCCATAAACTACCTATTTAATTGATTATATACCTTCACTACTAACCAAAAATCAATAAAAAATTATCCATATTGTTCCAATTGTGATAATAATCAATTTTAGCTTTAGTATGCTTATCAACAACAATAAAGCTGCAATCATGTCATATATTGATATTTATTTATATATATCTTTGTTATAAGTTTTCTCTATAAATCATCAACCTATAATCAAATCTCATGGGCTCCATAACCTACCTATGTCTTAATATAATGCTTGATCCTATAAAATAGAGGAACTTAACTATTAACCAATGGATCATTTTTAAAATGATGTACTAGTTGGATTTGTTACGACCCTTTGTTACCCACCAACAAGTCTATGATCAATCTCATGGTCTCCACATTCCACCCAAATCACTGATACACAAATGACTTGTTGATTAAATTGGTTATGAACCTTTGCTACTAACCCACCTTTGATCTATTGGTTAAATTGGTTATGAACCTTTACTACTAACCAACCTATGATTAAATTTAATAAGCCACATAACTAAATTATATTTGAAAACAATGCTTCACTTCTTAATACCTATAAATCTAATAACCAATAAAATAAATAATTTTTAGAATGTTTTATCAATTAGATTAACTACAACCATTTACTACCAACCAATGCTTCACTTCATAATACTTATAAATCTAATAACCAATAAAATAAATATTTTTTAAAAATGTTTTATCATTTAGATTAACTACTACCATTCACTACCAACCAATTTGCTTCTCATTAAATCTCATAGACTCTAACCTACTTATATCTTCATAAAATTCTTTAACTACATAACATGAATAAGCTTATTTGCAAATCATTCATTAGTTTAATTGGTTATAATCCTTGGCCACCAACCAATATCAACATATAATTAAATTTTAGAAGTGTCTATTGAGGCGGAGTAATTGCTTGGATACATAAAAGTGACTCCAATCAGGGCAAAAGATTCAAAAAATCTTATACCAACAATGTTTGAATCATGTTTTTGATAATAGAAATAGATTCATCACCATCAAAATTCCCTAGACACCCAATACCTTAAAATTTGACAATGGTAATCTGGAATTACAAAAATCTCTACCAGATTTTATGAAAATTTTGTCCAAATTTCCATAATTTTCAAGAAAAAAAACATTCTCCTTAACCTATCGGTTAAAGTTCGTGAATACCCTACCTTACGTGTCTTAAAGCAACGTAGAACGTTATGATTATCTCATATATATATATATATATTCGTCACAAACATTTGCAGAAAACTTTTACTAGCTACTTGACCAAACATTCCCTAAGGTTGTTGACGCAGAAAACCTTTCCTGACTCCAACGACTTAAAGATTCGCTAAGCCAATGATCACTCGACAGTGAAAAAAACAGCATTTGCGGCAAAGTATTCGCCATCATTTGGATGGATGGAATAAGAAAATGAGTTCTATACTAAAATACTAAGTCCGCAGGAAAGAGAGAGACACCCACACGGAAAAATCTCCGTCCTACCATGCCATTTCAAAATCCAATTCAAAGATTCTCGTGCCATCATTTGGATGGATGGAATAAGAAAATGAGTTCTATACTAAAATACTAAGTCTGCAGGAAAGAGAGAGACACCCACACGGAGAAATCTCCGTCCTAACATGCCATTTCAAAATCCAATTCAAAGTTTCTCGTGCAAAAGATCTTACGGGCACCGAGGCAAACCGTGCGTCCATTCACACAGGCCGATATCAGGACTCCCGTGACGGTCCTCTATTGCACAGTCAAGCTGGCGTACCCCAAGCCTTCGTTGCATTCTCCTACTGATGGGCTAATTTACAGCCCCCTTCTCGCTAAATCTCAGCGAGATCAATCTTTCATCATGACTGCTAACGGTAATGCCAAGGCCGGATCGGCCCAAGCTGCTGAATCCACAGGCGATGGGATCGACGCTTCTGAGCTGCGCCTTAACGAGCTCGGATACAAGCAAGAGCTCAGAAGAGAAATGGTGATCATATGTTTCCTTGAACTTGAAAATCGCAAAATCTTTTTTGGGTTTAGTGGATTAGAATGATTTTAATGGATTGAGGGGGCGATTTCTGTTTAATTTTGTGAGCAGACATTGTTCAAGACTCTGGCGATTTCGTTCTCGACGATGACGCTGTTCACGGGAATAACGCCCCTGTATGGGTCGAGCCTTCAGTATGGTGGGCCCGCGCCTCTGGTTTGGGGATGGGTTGTGGTCTCGTTTTTCACGGCATTCGTTGCCATTGCCATGTCCGAGATCTGCTCTTCATTTCCTGTGAGTGTTAATTTTTTTGCAAACATTCAAATCTTTCCCCAGTTATGAGCACGAGTTCAGTTCCCGTGGAGGCATATTATATGCGTTTGTAATTTGCCGATCAGTTGTCATGAGTTCAATTTCCATACAGTCATATTAAGTGCGTTTGTAATTTCCCAACCAGTGGTCATGAGTTCAATTTCCATAGAGATATTATATGTATTTGCAATTTGCCAACTAGTGGTCGTGAGTTCAGTTCCTATAGAGTGATATAATACGACTTTGCAATTGGCTAACCAGAGGTGATCAGTTCAATTCCTATAGATTCCCATTATATGCGTTTGCAATTTGCCAACCAGTGGTTATGCTTTCGACTCCATGAAGTCATACCATATGTGTTTACAATTTTTAACAGTGGTCTTGACTTCAATTCTCATAATGTGATATAATACGACTTGCAATTGGCTAATCACTGGCCATCAGTTTAATTCCCATAGAGTCCTGTTATATGTGTTTGCAATTTGCCAATGAGTGGTCGTGAGTTCAATTTCCATAAAATGTTATCTGCGTTTGCAGTGTCAACCAGTCGTCATGAGTTTCAGTTCCCAGAGTGTCATATAATATGACTTTGCAACTGGCTAACCAGAAGTCATGAAGTCGAGTCCCATAGAGTCAAAATCCACCATTGCAATGCGTTAATTGGTGGTCGTTAGTTTGATTCCTCTGATTCCTGTAGAGTCATAAAATATAACTTTGCAGTTGGTTAATTCGTAGTCATGAGTTCAATTCCCATAGGGTCATAATACACCTTTGCAGTTAATTGATGGTCTTGAGTTTGATTGTCATATAGAGTCATGTAATAAATGCTAGCTTGTGGTTATGAATGTTGACGAGAAATTCTATTGCAAATCAGAAAGAGCCATAAAAATACTTGCGTCTCTCTAGATGGCGAGCTCTCACTCTGATGGGGGCCTTGAGGTGGCAAAATATGAGAGAAAAGTTGGGTGGATGGGTGGAATGCTATATTGAATGTACGCAGTTATCAACAGATTTTAATCTTCGGTTTAGTGCAGCTAATCATTCATTTTATATGTAGGTTCTTGAATTAGTTGCCACACAAATAATAAGGATACCACATGTGTAAAGGTCCCTCGAGTGGTGGCACCGCCTCTTGAGACCACAACTCCCTTAAAGACTTCACATTGTCGTATTGGTAAAGGACCTAAGCCTATGTACCGATCACATTGTTGCAAGGATAGGATTGTTTATTAATGGTGGGGTTTCATAGATTTAGGAATGTTTGGGGACCGGAATGAGGCTTTCAAAATAACTAGGACATTGTTTGACGCACAGGGCCTAAAACTGGTCCAATCACTGAGAAAGTGACCCAAAAACCCACAAGTCTACCAGGGCCACACATGCAATCAAGGGACAAATATACAAACTACAAAGACTAGGGGGGCTGCCATGGTTATAAACGTCAAATGGCCAAGAGCTCATGTTTAAACCATGGAGAGGACACTCAAAGGAGAACTTCAGTGTAGTACGTTGAGAAGGGTAGCAAGAGAAGGTCTTCTCTGGCTTGTGCCTTAGCCAGAGAGAGACCACGAATAGTCTTCCTTTGACTATGGACGAGTTCGTGGAAATTGTAGATTCATAAGTAGAGTTGGAGGAATAGTTAAGCGGTCCTTCAAGTGGTAAATCGAGTTTGGAAGAGAATGAAGTTGAGAGATTCAGTCTTGATTGAAGCTAGGATGAGTTAGACAAATAGTTCGACTTAGCTAACTAGTCAATCACAACTGTTGTTCCAAATTTGTTGATTGTCTTTCTAATTTTTTAATTATAACATGGATCAAACTGAAAAAAGGAGGACTAAGGCACAATTATAATTCATTGTTGTATGCACAAGAGTGTGTGAGCTCCCTGTTTTTGGTGTACGTAGCTTTGAGTATCAAGTGCACATAGATTGTAGTGATTTGCGCTACAAAATAGGAGGGTCTGTGCGCATGAATTTAGGAGCCTAGTGTGCTACAAAGTAGGAGAATTTGTCTGCAAGGAGAGAGGTTAGTGCGCAAGGAAATAGGGTTTGTTTGTGTGCAAATGATCACTAGCTGTGATCGAGGTTTCCTAAGAAAAATTATCGTGTGAATTGTGTGACTGTGTTTTTATCTTTGCGTTTTTTTCAGCTACTTATCTATTGTTAAGAAAATTCTGTGTCTTGGTGAAAGAATCACCAAGAAAGGCTATAAAGAGCTTCTTCAACCTGCCTCATAGCTAGCCATGCCAACAACATTGTACTCAACCTCAGCCATGCTTAAAGTTACAGACTTTTCATCCAAAAATATCATGGAAGATCTCATACTACAACAATACACAAATGTGATTATGTCAACAATAACGACCCTAATCAACATCTTTACATCCATGCAGTCTTATATCATAGGAAGAATATCACTGACCAAAAACTGATCGTCCCATGAAAATATCTTGAAGGGTGCTTGGCGGTAACTCAATGTGTATGAAGCGACTCAATCATGCATTGACTTAGAAAATATCAATGCTTCAATTATCTATCTGTTTCCAAGAGAAGTTCAACAATCTCTGTTCATAACTTCTTGAAATTCAATCAAAGTGTCCAAGGATTCGCATTTCTGCTTTTTTAATAGATTTTATTTTCCAATCTTCAGAAAATAATCCATCGTGCCATGGTTCTTCATCTCAAACTTCAGAGGTCAACTCCCTCTTACTTTGATCATCAAAGGCTCATTACCAGTCAAGAATAGACCATCATCATATAAAACCAAAATCAAAGTCATACCTTGGACCTCTTTCGAAGTAGAGGTTTGGAGTTGCACATCTTCTTGGCTTCACAAGGTAATTGTCAATGCAGGCATACCAAGCTCGGGGAGCTTACTTCATACAATGCTTTTTGCAAACATCACATTTGACCAAACAAATATTCTTAGCCTTCCACAAATCAATACTATGCAATCAAATCAACTAAGTCAGCTTATCAAGCCTTAGATGCCATATCAAAACTAATATCAAAGTCACAAAAGTTTTTTCAAAAATTCTTTGGACAGGTGGAGCTCACACCCAAATACCAAGTCATCTCAACAAATTGTTATTAAGCAATATCAAATTCCATTAGGCCATCCACATAATCATAATATTATTTTTTTCATTATACATCAAGGACAAGTCTATAAGATTCATCCATTCATTGTGAGATTACTTTATACTAAATCACAATTGTTTACACTTCGACCAATGTGCCAAAGCCAATGATGCCAGTACAAAATCATTGAGAGTCATTATGCCCATACTGTCATGTCACATCAAGATAAATCATCATTGTCATGTAGCAATTTAGATCAAAACTCCAACTTGTTATCATTATGAATTCAATCAGTCCATGAGTCAAAACATATCTATGAATTATCATGCACCATGACAAAGTTCTAAAACATCATTTGTATTAAATCAATAAGCCAAATCTTTGTCAAACCCTTGTAGTTGTTATCAAATATTGTCATATACTAGCTTCAATGATCAAATCAAAATGGCACATTGATATGCATATTCCAGCCACCTACAAATACAAGTTTATTCAACACGTTCACAATTTCTATAGTAAGTCAAACATTCAAACTTCCTTGCTCATAGGACATTCTATTGATTGCTCCATGTCTGTAGGACTGCCATACTCTAATTGCATTCCTATTTTTATGCGTAAAGCTTCAGTTTTGTGACCAATAGGCATAACCGCACCGATAGGCCTTCTTCCATACCGCTGGGGTTTAAACTAACGAAAACCCTCTCTTCTCAGACCAGAACTAGCTGTAGACTATCGACATCAGATATTTAGTCTTAGTTCAACAATACATAATCTTCTATACATATAATGAAAATGATAATAGGTGTAGGGATCTTATGGAGAGATTCTTCCTCTGAATGAGAAGCTCCTTCAACCATTATTATTCAAGTCACCAACTTGTCTATATGTATCAAAAGTATTAGATCATAAAATCAAGCTATATCAGATTCTAAAACATATATCCATCATGGCATAACATGTTAGCATTAGCTTCTTCATCACCACATATGAACATGACATTAAACTTTCATCAAGGGATAGAGTCATATGATTAGGGCAATTGACAAATGTATCATACTTCAAATCACTATATAATTTCTTTATCATTATTCAATCATCAAGTCAGGGCATCTAGCAAAACCTTACCAAAATTAACAAGAGTATTAATCCTTTTGTCACACTCTCATCATGCTTATTAACAATTGCATCAAGCCACCATATGTTAAAAACAATGTGCCCTTCTATATGAAATCCGTCATGTCTATAATGAAAGATGTGTGCCAAATATCAAGTATACCAATATATCAAAAATCAATGTTTCTAAGTAGCTTTATCATGACTTAATAGAATGTAAGATACTTTTCCAATACCACGTGCACCATCTCATCATAAGTACCATGAATCAAACTTACTTTCATATGCATGCATGAGCCATTTGTGAAGTGATATCCTCATCATACTTTAGGGTTTACCTTGCCATCCAATATTGCATTTGAAAAAAAAATACACCATACATACCTTGTAGTATTCAGAAACCTGTGCACCTTCTTATTTGACATTGGCAGTGGGAGCACTTTTTCAACTTCCTTGTCATGGGAAATAGCAGCTCCTCTCTTCCTGCACTAGCCATCTTTCCCTGCATCTCAAATGATCCTCAAGAAGGATCTACTTATCACATCTTATCAAGAGGTTAGAAGTATCCAAATATTCAGATATACATGTAGGAAGTATAAGCAATAATTAAAACAATAATTAGATCTAAACAAAAGTAAAGACATAAAGTAGCACCATAAATCGAAAAGTACTTATCTTAAATGAAAGGTGATCATCTCCCTCTTGAACCAACCTTCAAGAGCCATCACTGTCCATTATCAATATCATCAAATCTGATTCATTAGTCATGCTAGGGTTTCTAAATTACATATCTCAATTTATTCCCATAAACTAGGGTTTTTTCCAAACCTTAACCTCATAATATCCATCAAACCCTAATAACCAAGTTACCTAGGGTTTCCTTCAAACCCTAGTATTCTTTTAGGTCTCCACCATCTTCTCTTGCTTCCATCAATGGTGTCTTCATAGGGGTGATCTTTAATGACTTTTCTTCAACCCAACTCCAATACCATGTTAATTTTTCTTAGGGCTTAATTGTTCTTTGCTTTAGATAATTACATTTCATCATTTCCATATTGAATTCACCCCGCAACATCATAATGTTATTCAACAACATATGCAATTATATAGAAATAACAATATCATCATCAATGCAGCAGAACATAAAGAAGAAAAACATTCACACATCGAGACACCCATTATTATTCAAGTCACCAACCTGTCTATATGGGGAAAACCCTTTCAAATTCTTCTTCTATTAGATTGTCATAAAATATTCAACAGAGAGTACAATGAGCCCAAATCTGCAAGTAATAATTCAAGTCAAAGTTGGACTTATCCAAGAGAACAACCAACCAACATCCAAAATATTAGCTAATAGTCAAATTTGGTCAAAGTCAAAGTATCAATAGTTTTTCACCTTCGGCCTGTTTTGTACCTAGTTCGGTACTTACGGTTTTGCACCTAGTTCGGTACTTATGGTTTTTCACCCAGTTCGGTGCTTATGATTTTGCACGAGTTCAGTGCTTTCGGTTTCGCACCCAGTTTGGCACTGACGGTTCTGCACCCAGTTTGATACTCATGGTTCTGCACCCCGTTTGGTACTCACGGTTCTGCTCCCAGTTTGGTACTCACGGTTGTGCACCCAGTTTGGTATTCACGGTTTTGCACCCAGTTCAGAACTTTGGTACTTACAGTTCGACACCCAGTTTGGTACTTACAGTTTTGCACCCAGTTCGGTACTTACGGTTCTGCACCCAGTTTGATACTTACAGTTCTGCACCCAGTTCGGTACTTACGGTTTTGCACCCAGTTCGATACTTTCAGTTCTGCACCCAATTCAATACTTTCGGTTCTGCACCCAGTTTGGTACTTATCGTTCTGCACCTAGTTCGGTACTTTCAATTCTGCACCCAGTTTGGTACTTACGGTTTTGCACCCAGTTCAGTCCTTTCGGTTCTGCACCCAGTTTGGTACTTTCGGTTCTGCACTTAGACAAGAGAGAGAGAAGTGATGATGTTCAAATGAACTCGATGTCACTTGTATTTATGGCTTTCCAAGGGTGTCCAATTTGCTTTAGGGCAGACCTGATCAAATATGTACGTGGGCTTATAATTCAAAAATACACTTTCCCTTGTCCAAATTTGATGATATTTAGGTCGATTTTAGTCTCTCGAAAGGAGGAATTCAATGCAATCATCATCTCCATCAAATGAGCTGTCCAAATTGGAATTTGGCCATAGTTTCCAATTTTAACACTAACCCCTTTGGCAACATATTTTGGACATATATTGTGGTAGAAATGATTTTTTTGGGAAATGCATCAAATATTACTTCAATACTAAAGAGAGTTACATGACGCTCTTTAAACATTAAATGGCTATAGACCAATCAACTAAGGAATAAATGTCTCAAAATGTTAAATTCCCTGCAACAATGCAAGAAATTTAGAACATCTTTAACATCTTGAAGGGAAATTTGACCATGGGAGAAAATAATATCAAGCAATATACCAACGAACATCATTTAGAAACACACTCTCAAATTGGAGATATGTTCTTTGTGTATTTGCAACCCTACAAGAAATCCTCTCAAAACGAAATGAGAATATGAGATATTTTGAACATATCTTGTGATGGAAATGGTTTTTTTTTTTTTTTTTTTTTTTTTTCCTTAATTATTCTGAGAAATCCATAAAATATTACTTCATGGACTAAAGAGAGTTACATGAGTGTCTTTATATATTAAATGCTATTCATCAACTTAGGACCGAGTGTTTCAATGTTAAAGTCCTTGCAACAATTCGGGAAATTCAAATCATCTTCAACATCTTGAAGGGAAATTTGACCATCGAAGAAAATAAGATCAAGCAATATTCCAACCAATATCATTTAGAACAACACTTTAAACTTGGAGATATGGTCTCTGTGAAATTGTAATCCTATGATAAATCTTATTAAAATGTGTTGATGTTTGTAGCATTGGACAAGTAATCTCACACAGGTATAAGTGTCTAGACATGTGGAAGTCCCAAAGCCTTCAAGCTTAGCAAATTTACTTTAATTAAAGGATTAATTAAAGTATAGTACCCTTTATAAAAAGTGAGTTTAATCTAATGAAATACAAAATTTATTTGCATTTGTCAATTAAATGAATCCTAGCCATTGATCTCAAATGAAGTGAGCTTTAGTCTCAATTGTCAATCACTTTGGAGATTAGGGTTGTGGATTCTATCAACAACTCAAGCTTATAAAGCAAGGCTAGGTGAAGGAGGAAGACACAACAATGGGCACAAGACACATTAGATAGTGAGGTGTTGAAATTTGGTATCGGAGGACAGGTGGTTCCCTAAGGCTTTGATCTTTGGCCTAGGGAAAGGTGTCCAAAAGAATTTATTTTTTCTCCTAAAGTGACTTTATAATTTTTATAAAGTTAAATCTAATTTAAAAGTGACTTTAAGTGGTAAAGTTAATAAAGTCTAATTTTAAAGTGACTTTAATAAAGTCAATGTAAAATTAGAAAGGAAAAGTGACTTTGGAAATAAATTACTAAGTGGGTCTTTATTAAAGAGGGGTGAGTTAAAAAATAAAAAGTGAGATTTAAATGAGCATTTAATCTCAGCCTTAGATCTCAATCTATTTCAGCCATTGGATTTAGAGGTTACCCAAAAGTCACTTAGCATTAGATTAAAGGAGGAAAAGAAGGCAAAAGGTCATTCATTCTTTCATGAGCAGATTGAGAGAAGGAGAGCAAGAGAGCAAGGGAGATTTCTGGATCAGGAGGAGAAGGGTACAACAGCTTGGCACACATTCCAAGGTAGCAGTTGAGTAGATTTGTACAGCTGATTCAGCACACAGTGAAAGGCTGATTTTGGCACGATTTTCTAGAAATATGTAGAGCTGGTTTGCACAGAAATCGAGGAGCAGTTTGCTGTTTTTTCTGCACACAAATCGAGGTCCTACAACGCATTTATTGCAATCCGTACAGTGCATTTAATGCAGGACGTACAACAACATTTAAGGCTGAAAGTGGGCACGAAAATTGAGGAGGCCGTACAACATTTATTGTTGTCCTGTTTGCTGTAATTTTCAGTTTGCTGTGAGGCACAGGAAAAGAGATAAGTTGTAAATTTGCTTGCTGATTTTTTGCTGAATATTTCTCACTGTAAAAAAGGCATTTTCAGAAATAAAGAAGAGCTCTCGAACTGGTTTTCCCCAAGAGTTGTAGGGGATTTTTCCAGGGTCACATTGGCCAAAAATCACTGTGTTCAAATGTGTTAAATGACTGTTTGTACCTGCTGATTTTTTTATTTCTGCGGTTTCCAGCATTTTGTAAAATTTCCGGAATTTGTGTTTTCAGCAAAAAATTATTTTTTCAGTTGTTGAATGTATGGATATGGGAAAGGGCATTTAACTATATGGGAGAAATAAGGTGAAACTGCAAACCGGGGTGGAAAATGAGAAATTTCTACATGGTACCAGAGCTTGAGTGCTAAAGTGTAGTTTGGGACAACAAGGAGAAAAATTACAGCCTACTAATTTTCACTCAGAAAATTCCAGCAAGCTGATTTTTCACAAACAATAGTTTTATCTTTACTACAACAGTGCTATTTTTCAGTTTTAGGACAGCGGGATGTCATTGGGATTGAAGGTGGAGGATAGGCTGGATGGGCATACAAATTACAGCGTTTGGAAGGAGAGAATGCAGAGTATCTTTGAGGAGGCAGAAGTCTGGGATATCATGGTGCATACCACACAGAACCCTGTTGTTGTGCCTACTGATGATACTCAGTTGGCTGAGTATAATAAAAAGAACAACAAGGGTAAGAGGCTGATTCTAGACGGAGTCAAAGACCATTGCATTCCTCATGTGAGAGGAAAGAGCAATGCCCATGAGATGTGGACAACATTGTCCAATCTCTACCAGAATACCAATGAGAACCGGAAAATGGTCATGAAGGAGAAGCTGAAGAACATTAAGATGGGTAATGATAGTGCAGCTGGATATCTCACTAAGATTACTAATGTGAGAGATGAGTTGGCAGCGATTGGAGAGGCCATTCCACCCACTGAGTTGGTGCGGATTGCGGTAAATGGCCTCCCCCGTTCATGGATGAACTTTGCTGATGGGGTTTGTGCACGTGAGACCCTTCCCACATGGGAGAGGTTTTGGGATGATTGCATTCAGACAGAGATCAGGAAAGGTCAGTTTGGGGCAGCAAAGCAAGTTGAGCAGGATGAGGATGTAGCACTGTCAGCAGGAGGCAAGAAAGGCAAAGGGAAGAAGCAGGCTTCCACAAGCAATGGTGGGGGCAAAGGCAAAGGTAAAGGTAAACAAGGTAACACACATAAGGACTATTCCAAGGTGAAGTGTTGGAATTTTCAAAAGATGGGACACTATGCAGTTGTGTGTCCGGAGAAGAAGAAGAAGAAGGGGAAGAACCAGAGCGTGGCAGCTTCAGCAGAGGTTGAGGACTTTGTAGTTCGTTTTGACCGGGAGTTTGGGTTCACTGCGTATGAGTCCTCTAGTGCATGATCACCTGCCACACAGGTTCAGAGGGAGCATGCTTTTCCCTCGATTAGCGGAGCATCTTCAGGTATCTGGTATGTGGACAGTGGGGCTTCACGTCACATGACAAGAGTTTGTGAGTACTTCTCTGAGCTTTCAGAGAGTGGCACTGATATAGAGGTAGTACTCGGTGATGACAGAGTTGTTAGAGCAGTCGGGGTGGGGACACTGACATTTCAGAGGGAGTCCAAACCTCCCTTGAAGGTGATAGATGTTCTTTATGTGCCAGGGATGAGGAAGAACCTCATATCCGTCTCAGCCTCGGAGGACAGAGGGTATGAGGTACTGTTCAGGGGAGGACAGGTGTTGATGTATCCCAGGGGCACTCTAGCTGATTCAGCTAGAGTGATAGGTGTACGCCATGCAAAGGTGTACAAGTTTGCATTCCAATCCCTTGTGGCATTGAGCAGTAGTACCGACAGCAGAGCTAGCAGTTCTAAGCTATGTGAGATTTGGCACCGCAGGATGGGACATATGTATCATGGAGCCTTGAGGACCTTGCGGGAGATCACTATAGGTGTGCCAGATTTCAGTATTGATCACTTTGATACTTGCAGAGAATGTGCGATGGGCAAGTTTGCCAAATCCCCTTTTCCCAGCAATGACAGCGGACCGACCGGGATACTTGATTTGATTCATTCTGATGTGAGCGGTCGGATGTCTCATGTTTCCTTGAGTGGATATGAGTACTATGTTTTATTCATTGATGATCACTCCAGGAGGACCTGGATTTATTTCTTGAAGACCAAGAGTGAGGTCTTCAAGCGGTTTCATGAGTTTAGAGCTCTTGTGGAGACACAAACAGGTCGGAAGATCAAGTCCTTGAGGTCGGACAATGGGGGAGAGTAAACCCTTGGAGAGTTTGTTGATTATTGTGCGGAGGCAGGCATTAGGAGGGAGTTCACTGTTCCTTACAACCCCCAACAGAACGGGGTTGCGGAGAGGGAGAACAGATCCATCGTAGGGGCTGCCAAAGTTACATGATCAGGGGTTGCCATTGTTCTTGTGGGCAGAGGCCTGCAACATAGCTGTTTACTTGCAGAACAGGAGTCTGCATTGTGCCTTGGGGCACATGACTTCGGAGGAGGCTTTCTCTGGGAAGAAGCCTGATATTGGTCATCTTCGTATCTTTGGATGCAGTACATACTCCTACATACCCAAGGAGAAGAGGACCAAACTAGAGCCCACCGCAGAGAAGGGTATCTTTGTGGGCTACAGTAAGACCTGAAAGACCTTTTAGATTTACATTCGTGCACAGAGGAGAGTTGTTGTTAGGCGGGTTGTGAAGTTCGAGGAGGACAGGGCCTTTAGGAGGTCACGGGAGTTAGAGTATCTGGATCAGCCAGACCCTCAGCAGCAGTTGAGTCAGTCGCAGGGATCCAGTGGGCAGGGATCAGGAGGATCAGGAGGTACATCTATGAGGATGTTAGGTCCGTCAGTGAGCAGTGGCTCACCGAGTTAGAGGGGTGGTGCTCCGAGCAGTTCACTAGGGAGTCCACTGATGGACAGTTCACACGGTACCTCAGCTTCTACAGGTTCAGGTGCAGGCAAGAAGACATCAGACAAACAGTCAGGAGTTCAGACCCCTGATGATGAGGAGGAGGAGTTTCATTCTCCAGTGGGAGAAGTGCGCTCAGGGAAGAGGAAGCCCAAGTGGTTTCAGGACACCTTGAGAGATGCCACATCTGTTGCTGAGTCGAAGAGGCCGGTTAGAGAGAGTAGACCACCTGAGAGGTTTTGTAGCTATATGGAAATGGTTACCAACATCCTTGACTCTGAGCCTTCTAGCTATGAGGAGGCAGCTAGCCAACAGGTCTGGAGAGAGGCCATGCAGGAGGAGTATTCTTCTATCATGAAGAATGATGTTTGCAAAGTTGTGTCCAGGCCTGAGGGAAAAATCCGTGGTTACTTCCAGATGGCTTTACAAGGTAAAGCATGCTGCAGATGGTAGCATTGAGAAATTCAAAGCGAGGTTTGTGGCTAGAGGGTTCTCCCAGGTAGAAGGAGTTGATTATGAGGAGACCTTCACTCCAGTGGCTCGATATACTTCGATCCGCTCCATTATATCGATAGCAGCAGAGACGGG